>JAMXBD010000336.1:600000-1135729 GCA_024138025.1 Combretum micranthum
TGGGGACTAGATGCGGTCGTGTAGACTCAATACCATTCCTAACCCAAGATACGGAGGGCGTAAATCCGTTCTGTGTGTGGGTTCCGGATACCCACGCATAATTGCTTGCTCACGTGTTTGTTCATGCATAGCATATGATTGACTAATACTTGTTTGTTATGGTACGGAATTAAGGGAATTCTCACTAAGCTAGTGTAGCTTATACCCCAATAGTTGTTTAAATGAACAGGTTATCTCAAGAATGCAAAGTGGGGACCGAATTGGTTGGAGCCGGGAATGACTCGGGATTTCGGCAAGAATACGAATGTTTGAAGTTATCAGCTAGTTTTATGATTTGTCTTGTAATAGTTTATGTAGGGAAGTCTGTGGATGAATGTAATTGGAGTTGAATGATTTGTATTTTGAAGTATAGTGATTTGTATCTGAAGTATAGTAAATTTGTATTTCCTTTACATTGTTACTCAAGCTATATCAACGTAAAATGTATTACTCCGATGAGTCTCCTCCATGTGTTAGACGCCTTGTACATAGTATGGAAGCCTTCGCGTGACTGAGGTGGTCATTCTTAGGCTTTAATATTGTGTACGGCGGACTGCCACTTTAGGGTACCCTTCGGGGCGTGACACATAAAGCTTAATTGGTAAGAGGTGCTGCCTTTGGGGCAGGCAAAAAGCCTTAGGTCTAGGGTTCGAATCCTAGAGTCTACAGACTGGATTCAACTCTGCATAAGGGTAAAATACTTATAGTGCCCGTGGTACACTATGGGGCATGCGTTGGTTGGGGTCACCATGATGCAATGGTGGTATCGACCATTACCACTAGGGGGCCAGCGGTGGGTTTGTCTGCCCTGGCATCGCATCACCGTAGCCTGCGGGGCTGGATGTGACATAAAAAGGCGCCTTTTTACCCCCCCCAGGCGACGGCGATGTGATGCCAGAGCAGACAATCACCACTGGCCCCCTAGTGGTAATGGCCGACACCACCATTGCATTATGGTGACCCCAACCAACGCATGCTCCAAAGGGTACCACGGGCACTATAGGTATTGTTACCCTTAGGTAGAGTTGAATCCAGTCTGCAGACTCTAGGATTTGAACCCCAGACCTTAGGCTTTTACCTGCCCCAAAGGCAGCACCTCTTACCAATTGAGCTGCTGTTCAACTGGTGAAAGGCACTGCCTTTGGGGCAGGCAAAAGCCTCAGGTCAGGGTTCGAATCCTAGAGGCTGCAGACTGGGTTCAACTCTGCCTGAGGGTAACAATACCTATAGTGCCCGTGGTACTCGTTGGGGCATGCATTGGTTGGGATCACCATGATGCAATGGTAGTGTCGGCCATTACCACTAGGGGCCAGTGGTGGGTTTTCCTGCCCTGGCATCGCATCGCCATCGCCTGCGAGGGCGGGATATGACATAAAAAGCCGCCTTTTTATGTCACAAACCGCCCCCTATTACCGAGGTTCTGGATGTGATGCTAGGGCAGAAAACCACCGCTGGCCCCCTAGTGGTAATGGCCGGCACTACCATGGAAATGGCAGAGTGTGACGATGGATTTCGTTTCAGCACTACCCAGGACGCCATCGGGGCATGAGGTAGTTTGGGTGATAGTGGATCGATTGACCAAATCGGCTCACTTTATACCGTTGAGAGTTGGATGTTCCTTATCTAAGTTGGCAGATGTCTATGTGAAGGAAATAGTCAGACTGCATGGAGTTCCAGTTGAGATCACTTCGGATCGAGATCCACGATTTGTTAGCCGGTTCTGGCAAAGTTTACATGAGGCCTTGGGTACTAGTTTACAGTTCAGTACTGCCTTCCACCCACAGACAGACGAATAGTCAGAGCGCACTATTCAGTACTTGAGGATATGCTTCAGGCTTATGCTCTAGACTTCGGTGGTAGATGGGATGATCACTTGTACCTGGTAGAGTTCGCCTATAATAACAGTTATTAGGCAACTATCCAGATGGCACCTTTTGAAGCGTTGTATGGGCGGAAATGCAGATCACCGTTGCACTGGGATGATGTGGGAGAACGAGTTCTTCTAGGTCCAGATCTTGTGCAACAAGCTATTGATAAGATACAAGTTGTGAAGCAGAGAATGAAAGCAGCCTAGGATCGGTATAAGAGTTATGCAGATCTGAGGCGACGACCTTTGGAGTTCGAGGTCGGTGACCATGTTTTCCTTCGTGTGCCTACCAAAGGAGTATACCGGTTTGGAGTTAGAGGGAAGTTGAGTCCCAGGTATATTGGACCATACCAGATTCTTGAGAGAATTGGACCAGTGGCATACCGGTTGGCACTTCCACCTAATCTATCTGAGGTACACAATGTGTTTCACGTGTCTCAGTTACGGAAGTGTTTAGCAGATCCTGATGCAGTTGTTGAAACACATCAACCGGAGGTTCAGCCGAATCTTACAATTGCAGAACATCCAGTGAGGATCTTTGATCGTGCTGAGAAAGCTTTAAGAAGAAAGGTGATACCTATGTGAAAGTGTTGTGGAGTGGTCAAACTGAAGTGAGGCCACCTGGGAGACGGAAGAATCTATGAGATGGAAATATCCTGAGTTCTTCGAGTAAACAGGTCAGTTTCGAGGACGAAACTTTTCTTAAGGTGGGAGGGATGAAAAACCCTAAAAATATAGATGTAATTAAAAAAGGAAAGAAAGGAATTAGCTTGAAAATATGGAAAAAAAATTAAAACTTTTCAGTAAACTGTAGAAACTAGTGGGTCAAGTTCAAACATCTGAGTAATTGAACTTTTAGTTGAGTAATTAACTTAATTAATTTAATTGAATTAGTAATTGGATCATTATGTGTTAGAGATCACTCAATTCCATTCTAAACTCCTTGATTATTCAATTTCATATTGTCGAACCTGGATTTTCCCACTATCTGGTTCATTTCTCCTAACCCGATTCACATTAAACCCGAACCCATTTAACATGAATCCTCGACTAGGGTTTAAGAGAAGTTTTAAATTTTTGAAAATGATTTAGAGTCGCCACCCCATATAAATCGGGAAAAAATAAAAAAGCTAGGATCAATGGGTCGGTTGATCCTAACTTAGCTACTAGTCTGCGAATAAATTTGATTTAAAAAAAAAAACAGACATTTTAAAAACCAGATATCATGGATTCGGGGGCTAACCTATTAAAATCAAATCGGTTACCACTTTCGAAATTTTAAATTATAATATATCCTTTATATGCTCAAAAATTCAAATAAAATATTTACAAGTCACATTTTTTGTTTTTCTTTTTATAATATAATATATTTTTTTTTGAATATCATATCAACAAATATATTTCCTTTTTTTTTAACAAAAACTTATATTTACAAAAAAATTATTCACAATATTAAAAACGAAAACATTTTTTCCATTTTTATTGTCGCCCCTAGGTGCCTACTACTCGCTAATCGAGATCAGACAAAACGTAGTTCTTTTAAAAAGAACTTTAATTTGTTGATCAATTTTATATTTTTGAACTTTTCTCACTTTAAATTCATTAAATTTTTAAATTTTTAAGAAAATCATTTTTGATGATCCTATGATCTAATCAATTGGATTTTTTATTTTATGAAAAATTATTTTTCTAAGTCCCAAAATCATTTTTTTATCAAAATTTTGGTTTTGGAAAATCCAATTTTTGTCATTTTTATTTATTTTTATCATTATTATTATTATTATTATTATTATTATTATTAAATTTTTTTTTCAGAAAATCATCATATTAATTCACAACATATTCAAAATATTTTACAATATATTAAAATTATTTTTCATGCATTAAATATGCATTTTTAAAAGCAATTTATGTATAAATACATATTAAAAATATTCAAAAATATTCAAAAATATCAAAAAAATAAATTTATATGAAAAATAATTTATTGATTTTTCTGGATTTTTCTGAATTTTTCTGAATTTTTCCAAATTTTTTTATGAATTTTTTACTATTTTTTGCTATTTTCTAAAATTAATTATATAATAAACTAATAATAAAATAATGCGGATTGACCTGGGCCGTTGGATGGAGCGGATCAGATCTGGAGCATCGGTCGCGCTTGCTTGATTTGGACCGTCTGATCTCTTGACTTCCAACTGGAGCGTTGATTTGCTTGATCAAATTTGGGCCGTCTGATCTGCTTGATTGAATCTGGACCGCTGATCTGCTTGATCAAATCTGGACCGTCTGATCTGGATGATTGAATTTGGGCCGCTGATCTGCTTGATCAAATCTGGACCGTCTGATCTGGATGATTGAATCTGGGCCGTTTGATCTGTTGATCAAATATGGACCGTCTGATCTGGATGATTGAATCTGGGCCGTTTGATTTTGGGCTGACCGTTGACCGTTGACCAGGGGGCGGGTTGGACTTCGGATTTTCGGGTCGGATCCGACCCGATAGGGCGAAGAAGACGATTACGCGGCCTTTCGAGCCTTCCTCGGCCGTCCCTGGTGGTTGTTGGCCTCCACAAGCTTGTCGGCCCGACTCCTTTGGTGGTTGTGCGTCCGCTGGTGGTGGTGGTTCGCGCCTAGAACCACCGTAGACGGCGGTTCGAAGTGGTGGTTGCCGGCGGTTCAAATTCGAAAATTTAAAAAAAAATTTGCACAACTCAATTCGAACAAATTGATCAAATCTAAGCACACTTGATCACTTTAAACTTGTTCCTAAAGCTCCTTAAACACTTAAATTGGATAAAAAATGATTCGAAATTTTCGAATTTGAAATTTTCTTTATAAGAACCCTAATTTTCGAAATTTTCGAATTCATTCATTCTAATTGTGTTTTCTTAAAATTGAGTTGTGCGTTTTGATCCTAGTACCCTCTATTTATAGGTTGCAAGCTCAATTTTACGTTCATATTGCTTTAGAAACGAATCAATTTTTGCCTCTTCATTTGCACGAATTAATTCAATAATTCATGTTTAATTTGTTTCAAACTGATGAATTGATGATTGATCTTTCATATTCTTTATCAAATCATTCAATGTGGGTAGATGAATCATCCAATTTTACCAATTCTTGTAAACTCCTCATTTATGTGCATTGAATGCTTTATAAATTGCATTTTTTTCCAAATTTTTTAGCACGAATTTTGTGACTTTTGGGTTTTTTTTACACATGAATTGTGTATTGATCTTTCATATTCCATGTCTACTTTGCAATTGCATCATCAATTTCAATAATTAATGATGTTTTGTCAGTTAAAAATTGATGCAAAGTAAGGCAAAAAGTCACTTTGAGAAGGCAAAAATATGAGATGATAAAAAGGCAAAAATTTGCCTTTGCTAAGGTTTGAACCTGGGTCCTTGAGCTTGGGTGTGTGTTTGGGTCAATGTGTTTAACCAACAGGCCATTTGGCCTGTGCCTTGATCACTTAGCCAACTCATTACTTAATTAAGGCTTTTGGAAAAATGAGTTTAATTAAACAAAAATGAAGATTTTGTTTAATTAACTTTATAAATTTAAGCCTTAATTAATTGGGCAAAAATTGGGTGTCTACACATATATTTTTCATCAAAACAATTCTAGTTAGTTTAAAATCCTAACTAGACTCTTAAATTCAATAATTCCTTCTAAAGTCCTAAATCAAGGTTAATTAGTATAAAATCACTAATTAACATTCCTAAATCCCAAAAGATGATTTAAAATACCTAAATTATATTATAAAATGTTTTCTCAAACCCTCACATGCTTAAGAACCCACCTACCCACTCACATGCTTCAAGATTAAATCCTAGCCTTTCATATAATCACTAACCTAATGTCACTATCTATAAAAGCTTCTTTATTTGGCAAAACCCTAACCCTATCACACTCAAATCCACAAGCCACACTCCTATGGTCAGTTGCCTCCACAAACCAAAAATGTCATTTTTATTTCATCCTACACATTTGAGAGAAACCTAGGACAAATATCTAATCATATACCTTTGATCTTTACCAAAAATGGTTCTTTTATTCATCTAAACACATCCAAACCTCCAGCAACCTTACATAGCTGATCAAAGAGTGAAATCAAACATAAAATAACCCCCATTAGCAAGGAAAAGCCCACGGCACAAAGAGGCAAATCCAAGCTCCAAGTATCTTCATCAAAGTTAGGTTCCATTTTAACTTTTCCTCAAAATCAACTCTATTTAAAACCCTTTGTTGATCTCTAATGATATATTGATTCTTGTAGGTTTAAAATCATAAAAAGGCGCCTTTTTATGTCACACCCTCACCCCCTCAGGCGACGGTGATGCTATGCCAGGGCAGGCAAACCCACCACTGGCCCCCTAGTGGTAATGGCCGACACCGCCATTGCATCATGGTGACCCCAACCAACGCATGCCCCAAAGGCAGCACCTTTCACCAATTGAGCTATAGATCAATTGGTGAAAGGTGCTGCCTTTGGGGCATGCGTTGGTTGGGGTCACCATGATGCAATGGTGGTGTCGGCCATTACCACTAGGGGGCCAGTGGTGGGTTTGCCTGCCCTGGTATCGCATCACCGTTGCCTGAGGGGGCGGGGTGTGACAATTCGACTATTCGGTTTTGTATGTAGAATAGATTTATCCTGCCATTGTGGGTTAGGGAATGCTTGGAATGGGTCACCATCAATCTCCTTGAAATTTGTGCGCATCTTAGGGTTCCAACAAACGTTACTACTAGTCTCCGAGCTTTCCTTACCTAAAGCGATCAATCCGGTTCGGCTACACCATGAGGCCATATTCCCAAAACATCCTAATTCCTCAATATGTAGCTAGGCAACTCACCTTTCCGGTCCCATGCTGAGGAGTAGTAGCAGCAACAAAATGCGAAGATGATATTCTAAGTGATATGCATGAGTAATTTAGTTTTAAGGGAATTCTGATCCAACATCGATTCATTTAAGACAGTTCATCAATATTTGCGCACACAGCAATATACTTAAAGACAATTTATGGTAATCAGTCAATTGGACTCCGATATACTTATGATTTATTGATCACATAAAACAAATCACATACATAGCTCCCATGACAACTAGCATGCATATCAATTTTTTATTTTTTTTCTAACATCTAGTGCTCTATTCTATAAATACATGTGAATACATAAAACGTAAGAGAAAACTCACTCGGCCATAGCAATCTTCTATTGGTCTAAGTAATCTTCGGGAAAGAAAAGATCTTGGTCTTCGTCACCTAAACAAAAGAAATACTCAAATGAGTATTTCATCTAAGTTCTACTTCAATGTTCCAACTCCATCTTATTAAGCTCATCAAAATTCGGTTCTAAGGAAATTCCAATTTAGAATGGTCATAACTTACTCATTTTAACCTGAAATTTTGCATATTATATACGTTTTCTACCTACTCAAAAATATCTATCCATTTCTAAGGTCAGTTTTGTCATAAAAATTCATTTGGGTCCCAAAACAGTAAGGTATAGAATTACCACGAAAATACTAGCTTCAAAACATAATTTTTCAAACTTTTCTTCATTCAAAAATTCTTGTACAAAGATATTTGTATAGTTGAAAAATCCTTTGAATGTATATATATAGACTCATATTGTATGCATGAATTTAGTGGTATTGTCTCAATAATGATTTTTGTAAAACAATGTGTCTTAAAAGTTGGAAAAATCTAAGACTTGAAAAATTCACTTTAGTTTGTTGAAAAGAAATTCTTGAATTATTATAAGTGAGTGTTTCCTTCTTTTAACTTCATTTCTTAACCTTTGAAAATAATTTAATTTTCTAAAAATAATTTTATCTTTTTAAGATTCCTATACCCTCATTTCTAGTGGTTGAAAAATGTAGTTTTTCTAAGTATTTCTTGGTAGCAACTAAAATTTCTTAAAGTAGCCATGTTTATGTATTCTTAATTTTTCCTAAAGCTAGTTCCACTTTAAATAAATAATAACAATGATCTTCGAAGTTATTTACTAATTTTATTTCCTAAGTAAGACTTACCTCTATAAAGGTTATTCTTTGATGATTTTATAAAACTTGTCTAGATCTTGGTATTTTAGAGTGTTAGTGAAAACTTCACAAATGAGTTTAAGAAAAACCTTTGTTAAACAAAGATTTAGCAATATTGAGTTTTGAAGAAACTTTCTTATTTGATTGGTTTGAAAAGAGTGTATATGATAACTTTAGATTAAAAATTTGTGATGAGCTTATTTAAATTTTGGAAAAGATTTGTTAAAATAAAATTTTAAGTTTTTATGAAAAAATCATTTCTTAGGTGACAAAAATTTATTTTTAAAGAGAGTTCCTATTTTTCTTCATTTAAGAAAATCTTTTTATTTTTGTTGAGACAATATCAACATGTTCATGGATGATTATGAATATGTAGTCATGGGAAAGAGAACAATATCACATAATAAGATAAGATATAAATGTATAAGAATCAATATGAGCATAATAAGGTTAAGTATTAGGAACCTTAGCTTCATCAAGGTATCTCGATCAAGTATTGAGAGCCTTAACTTCATCAAGACTTCGTATGACTAAGAATAAACTAGTCCCAGAAGAAAAGAAAAAAAAAGCATAATAATAAGATGTTAGCTTAGTGAGCACTTAGGCTCTAAGAAATATATATCACGCCCTAAAGGATACCCTATACACGACAGTCTGTCACATTCGATATTTAAACTCAAGTATGACAACCTTAGTCATTCTGTGAGTTTAGACACCGAGTGTAAGGCTTACGTTCACCATGTAGGGACCTTACTTTGATTTAAAATAGCTTAAGAAGACATACATAGCGATAAGAATATAAATCATAATAGTTACAACCGTATTAATCAATTACAAAGATCCAATGCCCAGTCAAAATATTAAGAGTCCTTAGGTCCACAAAAGTCTCTTACAATAACATATATATATATATATATATATATATATATATAAGGTTAAGGACATTTAACTAGAAGTCTATGCCTAACATCTAGGTCTCGACTTCTTCAAAAAACTCTTAAATCCAAAAGCTATAACCTGAGGAAAGTGGCCTCTCGGAGATAGCCATAAATAATCATGTTGCAACAGGAAACTACAGGGGTATAAGCTTACGAGCTTAGTGAGTTTCACTTCCAAATTAAATACTTCATCAAACAATAGGCAAAAAAGTTATATTAACAATCATATGAAATGCACAAGCACGTGAGCATATAATACATAAGACTTTCCGGGAGTCTTATGTTGAATGGATTTACGACTTCCATTCGGGGTTAGTGTTTCGGGCTCATACGACCATAGATTTTAATTTTTCTCATTTTGCATAGTGGTTGATTTAGGTGCCCAACCACTCACTAATTTTGTAGGTGATTCAAGTGCCTACACTACTTCCATTTTAATTCAGGCCATTCATGCCAACATTCGAGTTTTCAGGCCCACTCGTTGCCCAGATATTATGCCTTCTTTCCACAAAGGTATAATAACAAATGTAAAGTGACTCCACATATGTATGCATGGTCAATTTAATTATAAGATCATGGCATATTATTCTGACGAATTATAGGCGATCATAGATATTGCAGACACTTCAATTCTATACTAAATCATACAAATATTTATAACAATTCCCATTTCAATATTCTTATCATCGATTCGATCAAATAGAATTCACATGCACATTCCAATTTTATCTTGTCCTAATTCTAATGCCACAATCATTACAAGCATAATCATAAGCATGCAATTTAAAGATAGTGAACTTACTTTGTCATGGCACGAAAATCCACTTAATCGTAATAGTCCTTAGGAAGGTCTAGTCCATCTCCCAATTCTCCTAATCAAAAGAAATAACTCTAATGAGTATTTATATGAAGTTTGAATGAACTTATAAATTCTATTCTAACAAGTTTGTTAAAGTTCGTCTAAGAGGAAATTATAACTTAAAACGGTCATAACTTGGTCATTTTAACTCTGAATTTCGTATATTATATACCAATTTTTATCAATTCGATGAGAGCTATCTATTTCTAATGTTGTTTTCATCAAAAAAGGTCATTTGTCCATGAATAGTAGGGTACAGAATGCTATACGAGATTCCTAACCCACAAATCAAATCCTAATTTCAATCCAAGTATCATTTCAAAGCTTTGATAGATGGTTAGCTATCATTATATCTTGAAAGACTCTTTTATATACATAAATAACTCAATATCATACATGATTCATGGGTGTTAGTAAATCTATTTCTTCATGTACTTAGACAATGCTTTTATGGGATATGTGAGATACCACTTTCCTAGCTTGTTTCTACCAAGAGCATTATGTGTACATGCATTACCTATAAGTTATTATTATGAATATCATGAGATGAGCTATATATATGTATATCCTCAATGATATATGACATCAAGATTCTTTTAGCAAACTTTTGCTTTACAAAACTTTTGAAATTTCTAGACTTAAGAAAACTAGTTTTATTCCTTGTAAAATCATACTTACTTTTATCAAAACTCAACCTTAATGACCTATATGCCTAAAACCATCATTTTAAAAAAAAATTCTTCATTTTGGAGCTGGAAACTAGATGTTTAAATAGGGGTTTACCTAGTTACTAATTTTACAAAAACTTTTAAGGAATGAAAACATTGTTTAATCTATACTTTGAAACATTTCCTTGTTTTAGGATTATATTTTGATAAATTTCATTTATCCTTGTCAACATTGGGTCTCATGCATTCCCTATGACTCTTATTTTTCCATTAAAATCCTTATTTTGGCATTTGAAAATAGGTGTTTATGTCATGCCTCGAAGGGTACCATAAACGTGGCAGCCTGCCACATATAATATCAAGACTCAAGAATGACCACCTTAGTCACGCGAAAGCCTTAGTATTACATGTAAGCCGTCTAGCACGGTAATAAGAGATGCTTTTAGGAAATATAGTCTAAGCAAGTAAAAATGAACATACAATAATCCAGAAATAAAATAGATCATAATATAAATAACTAAAGGTCTATTACATGATTTCTTAGGGGCATACCCCTGCTAAATCCCAAAGATAGAAATAGTCTTTACAATACTTAAATACTACATCAAAAATTTCAAAGGAATTCTAATCTAATTTTTCGAGTAGATTTCCTCAAAAAGCTTCAAAATAATACTTACGTGGATATGAGGAGACGTTAGGTACAAAAATAGGTGTTCCTGAGAATGCAAATACCTATAGGGGTGTAAGCTTACGAGATTAGTGAGTAAATCTCAAATTCATACTTGAAGTAAAATATCAACCAAGTTTATTAGTCACGCAAATGAAATGCAATAAACACATGAGCATACAAGACATATGACTTTCCGGGAATCATATGTTGAATGAATTACGCCCTTCATTCGGGGTTAGGTATTCAGGCCAATTACGGCCACAACTTTGTTTAAAAACACTTTTATAGATCTTACCGGCTCCTATATGCCATCAAAAACTTGTAGTTATTACAAGCTTCTACTAGCCACCAATTTATGTAGTTCTTACCAGCTCCTACTCGCCACTTACATGATATATTAGTTATGCCTACCACCACTATCATACACTTGTCCCACCAATTGTATAATAAAGAATGCAATGTGACTTAACATATGAAGTGCATGCATAAGTTCTTAATTAAAGCCTAATCATTTATATTTTAATTTCTTTCAAGTGAGCAACTAATTTCAAACACTTCAATGTAATAATACACATACAACTTTATTACAAGCAATTCATGCTTTGATATACTTAATATTCGTTCAACATTTTGTCATACAACTTCCATTTTATCTTGCCTAATTTCTAATGCAACTAAACTTAGAAGCACATTCATAAGTATGAGAAATAAAAGACTCACTTAGCCATGATGACACTTTCTTTAATGGATGAGTCATTCCACTAATCGTAATAATCTTCCGAATATGAACGCTCCTCCTTGAGATCACCTAATCAAGAAGAATATCCAAAATGATTATTTTTTTTTTATTCTTATGGTACTTATCAAAAACTATGTCATGAGATCGTTAAAATTCGTATAGAGAGTAATTCCGACTTAAAATGGCCATAATTCGGTCATTTTAGCTCCGAATTGCGCATATAATATACCGTTTTCTACCTATTCGAAAATATCTATCAAATTATAAAACTATTTTTATCAAACTAAGTCATTTGAGCCCTGAAAAAAGTGGTGATCAGATTCACCATGAATTTTACAAAACTTACTTTCTTCTTTTTATAAAAACTTGAATAAAAGAGATAGATATTATAATAGATGTAAGACCTTTGAAAAGTATACATATATTTATTCATTTACTCATGTTAAATGTATGAAATTATTGAAGTTGTCTCAATCATAAATTTTTTGGTAAAAGTAAAGTCTTCTAAAACTTTGGAAAAGTAAAACTTTTCAAAATTTCTTCTTAGTTTACTAGAACTTTTTTAAGTCATTTTGAATGGGTATTTTCTTTTCGTTAATTCCATTTTCTCAGTCTTTTTAAATTTCAAAAGAAAGATTTCCATTTTCTGAATTTCTTATAACTTGATTTCTAATAATTTTGAAAGTAGTAATAATTCTATATTTAAAGAAGTGATTTCCTAAGTTGTTCGTTAATCTTATTTCTTAAGATCATTTTATTTTTATGAAAGGCGATTTCTTGGTGTTTATCAAACTAATCTATTCAAAGTATTGATGAAAAGTGAAGTTTAGTAAAACTTTTGTTAAATCAAGAATTCATTTCTATTTTATGACTCTGTAAAGTGTATGTGTGTATTGTTCAAAAATTCATATGTTTATAATGTTAGTGATTGTGCCCTAAGCCAATTACTAAGTATTGTTAGTTCATATATTTGAGGCCAATCACCAGTTAGTGATTTAATTTTAAAAATCCAATGGGAAGAATGAATAAATTATTATTATGAATAATAATTTACTATCACTACCAACCCTAATAAGATTAGGACATTATTTTCAATGCAAAATATTGACATAATATAAATAGGTGTGATAGCATCTCATTAGGATTAAGACTTTTACTGTCACATTAGATGGTAGAGAAATTCTATAACCCTAAAAATAGAAACACAAGAAAACAAGATTATTCTGAAATAATCTAAAAGCGTTCTAGATTGTGCTAGCACACAAAGGTGATTCCTTTTGGAGGCGCTTGCTCGTGTCGACGAAGTAGAGGGTGCTGCAAAATTATGGTACCTTGTAGATCCGGATTGATATCAGTTTTCACAAATTTGAAATTGCAAGGTATTATTTCGAATCATCTTTTTGTATCTGATTTAATTAGAACACATGGATCCAAGCTTTAGGGTTTTAATTTTTCCGTTTCAAATAAGATTTAAAATTTCATATGAAACCCTACATATAATGGATTCTTCTAGATTTCTAGAAAAGATTTGTTACAATAAATTCCTAAGTTTTTATGAAAAATCACTTCCTTCCTAACAACATTTATTTTTAGATATGAACTTCTACTTTTAAGAAAACTTTTCCTTCTTTATCTTGTTGAGACAAAATCAATATGTTCATGCATGATCATGAATATGAAATCATAGAATTATGAAAACATAAGAAAGACATAATGGTAATAAAATAAGCAAGTAAAGAAATATGTCAAGTATTGGGAACCTTAGCTTCATCAAGGTATCCTGGGACTAAGAATGGACTAGTCCCAAACAAAAAATAAGAAAAGAAAGCAAATATATTGTTTTCACTTGATGAGGACAAGTTTAAGACTAGAGACTAGTCTTAAAATAATAGAAAATAAATAAATAAATTACATTATTTGGAAGTAAATAAATAACATTGAGCTTATATGCTCTAACAATTATATATAAGTACATAATTATATCTAGTTACATATATATAAGAGACTAATATAAAATCAATAATAATATGAGCAAAAATAGAAATATATAAATATACTTTTATGAACAAAAACAATACATGAACATAGTGTAGCTTTCTTAATATTAAGTTTAGGAAACTCGCACTATGGTCATGTAAAGTTACATGATATGGTAAGAGAAATCTAAAGAAAATTCTTACCTACAGGGATTGTAAAAGAAGAAGAAGAGAGTTTTGTGGAAAGAATTTTAGAGAGTTTTGGGATAAAAGTTGAGAGGGGAATTGGAGAGAGTTTTGGGAGTGAAATTTGTGAGTAGAAGATGTGTGAATGAAGTGGAAGAGGAGGGGGTATTTATAGAAAAATGAGGAGTGATTTTTGAGTGATTTAATTATAGAAAAATTGAAAATAAATAGAGAAAGAGAGAGGGGGAATTGCACCGGCCATGTAGAGTGTACGGGAGGAGAGATTTGATTTTTTATAATTTTGTGTATTAGAAGTAATAATATGTAAGATAGATATGATATAAAGTTATGAGAAAGGTAAAAAGTAAAGATAATAGATGTATATGGTTGTAAGAGTAGGTGTTAGAAAAAGTAGAGATAAATGAATAGTGTAGAATAGTAATAAATAGTGTAATGTAAAGTAGATGTGACTAGTAAAATACTAATAGTAAGAAAATACGCGTATAAATGCGATATATGTTTTTTTTTAATTACTGCAAAATTACGAAATTGATATTTTTGAAATCCTTATATTAAATCGGTCCAACGGTGTTATCGGAATATTCTTATTACTTCAAACTCCGAGACATGCTTTTCGAGAAACTAATCTCGTTTGAGTCTGAAGGACACTTGAAAATCGCGAATCTGATATTTTTATACTTCCTCAAGTTGTTACAAACTATTATCACTAATTATTTCAACCTCGTTTTCTAGGGCTAAAGAATATGGGAATGCCAGATCTAAATTCTAGGGTTTGTACTAGACTTTTGTTGACCTTTAGGGTTTCGATTGACTTTTAATTCTACGATCAAACTTAAAATAAACCTAAAATTTCAGGGGTTTACAGTTCAAACAGGAGTCATTCCTAAATTCAAATTTTGAGATTTAAATTTAGGATTATTTCATTTGAAAAACTCATTTAATCTTTCTAAAACTAACTCCTAATCAAACCTAATTCTTAAGGCTTCCATTTATTTAATAAAAATCTTGTTTTGAGGTTGAAAAATAAGTATTCACATATCAAACTTTCCTTATTACGAATATTAAGTTGGTTGTTGGGATTGAAACATAATGTTAACATGACTTTTGTAAACTTTTCTTGTTTTGAAAAAATCCTTTAGTAGATCTAAGCTTTACTCATCAAGATCACTCATTTATGATACATATTCCTTAAGCCTTTCATTTTTAATATAAAATACTCATTTTGAAGTTGAAAAATAGCTTTTCTGAATAGAGTTCTTTTTAGATTCGAATTTCCAAAAATTATTTTTGTTGAAACTAAAATAAATCTTAAGCTTTCTGACCATTTCTTACTATTATCATGCCACTACAAGTCCTTTATGTACATAAAACAAAAAATATAAGATATTTATGTACTCAAAATAACTAGATCTAGTTTATTATACTGGTCATAAATGCAAATGCACTATGATCATTATTTAGATAAGGTTAAATGATGAGTATATACTAAGAATCACTAATAACAACATATAACAATAGTAAAGCAAAATAATAGCAAAACAACTCAAATAACAAGATCTACAACATTGTGATGCTAAGAACCTCATGTTTAAGTGTTTCCGCATCCCTAGCATAAAGTTCATGGGGATTTTTGGTGGAACCACACATGTCTGATCTTGCCATAACATGTTTTATGGTAGTAGGGTGTAGATCTATTACCTATTAGTGGTTTGGAATAAGAAAAAAACTTGAAAAAGAAAAATGTGTGTGTGTGTGTGTGTGTGTGTATTGGGGAAGAGGCTCACGGCAATGAGAGGAAGAGAGGGAGAAAAAAAAATTTGCAAAGGTTTGTTTTAGAGAGAAAAGAGAGAAAATGAAAAGTGAAGAATATAAAGGAGTATTTATAGAAGTAGAATTAGGGTTTAAGTAAATAAAAGAAAAAAAAAATTAAACAAAATGAGAGAGAGGGAGAAGACAAAGGGGTGCCAGTTTTAGCAACAGAGAGAGAGAGATGTGATAATTTGTGTAATAAAATTCAAAATTCAAAAGTAACTTAAGTAATAATAGTTGGAAAAGTAAATGTAAGGAAAATGATGTAATATTGTAAGAATAGTTGTAAGAATGTAAGAATAGGGTATGGATGGTTGTACTTGTGAATAGTGTGATTAGAAATCAAAAAGTAGATTAGGTAATTAAATTATTGCTAGTAGTAAGAATACGATAAAAAGGCTATTACTGTAACATTTATAACCTGAAAAATTATATAACTGATATATTTGGAAATCTTATAAAATTATGAGTCTAATGGTATTAATAACATACTTTTTTATATCTTGAACCCCGAGATACGCTTTTCAAATTTTGTATTCGATCGGATTCGAAATAGATCGAAAATTCACTAATATGATATTTTTAAGTATCCTAACATTATTACGAATCAATCTACATTCTTCACTCATATTTCGACTTCTTGGTTTAAGAACACGGGTTGCCGGATCTAATCTGCTAAGGTTTCCAAGGGATTTGTTGACCTAGGGTTTCTAGTTGACTTCTTGTGTCACGCTCCAAAGGGTACCCTAAACGTGGTAGTCCGCCACATACAGTACTAAAACTTAAGAATGACTTTCCAAAGTCACGCGAAAGTTTTCAACACTATATGTAAGGTGTCTATCACAGCAATAGGAGACACCGGTGGGATATATAGTTTGAGATAGTAAATATAGCAATACAAGAATCTAAATAAACATCAAATTTGTCATTAAGAGAATATAATCTTTACATCATCTTAGGCGTTTTTCCCTTATAATTCTCCAAACAATCATAATAACAACTTAATCTTTCCCACAACCAAATAATACTAACACCAAAAGATATTAAAGGATAAATAACCTATGATCTTCAAAAGATTTCCATAAGCTTTACTAAAACATCATCCCACTTGAGTATATGAAGTCATCGGACATAAAAGATACCGTCCTGTTATAAAAAAAGTTTATTGGAATATAAGTATAACTAGCTTAGTGAGAATATTCCTGAATCAACGTACTTGTATAAATAATTTCAAACAAGTTATTAACAAGCATATCAATGCATCAAATACGTGATCAAGCAATACATATGATCTACTGGAAATCATATGTTTGAATGGATTTACCTCGCCATTACGGGTTAGGTGTTCCAGGCTCTTTAAAACCCAACTCAAAATCCAACTCATGTAGTTTATTTCAGGCTCCTACTAGCCATTACAAAATAGTTCTTTCAGGCACCTATCGCCAATCTTAAAATAGTTCTTTTAGGCACCTATCGCCATCTTGCAGATTTATGGCTACTGCACACGGCTGCTAAGCTCTTATCCCATCGAGATTAGCAGCTCATGCAATGAAATTAACTACATGATATGCATGAATCAATTAATATAATTCATAGTATATGTTTAAAGTAATTTAAAGGTGATCACAAAATTTTACACACCCTCCAGCAGAATAATAGCAAAACATAAGTTAATCAACAATGATTCATGCCTCGGTATGCTTAACATTCTTTCAACCAAAATTATCATACATAATTTATTTCATCTTTTTCCTGCTTCTAGTGCTTCTAGCTACAAGCACAACCAAGTACGGAAAATGTAGGAAATAAACTCACTTGACCATGAGGATCTATCTTGCCTACGGATGAGTCGATCGATAAATCCACTAATCAAAATAATCCTCCAGATATGAATACTCCTCCTCGGGTTCACCTAATCAAGAAGAATACCCATAATGAGTATTTCTTATTGATTCTACGGTACTTATCAAGAACTATATCATAAGATCGTTAAAATTCGTGTAAAAGGTAATTCCAACTTAAAATGGCCAAACTTGGTCATTTTAGCTCGGAATTGTGCTTATAATATATCGTTTTCTATCTACTCGAAAAGATCTATCCATTTCTAAGGTTATTTTTGTCATAAAAAGTCATTTGGGTTGCAAACTAACACGGTACAGAATAGTTACGAATTTATAGTTTACAAAATATGATTTTCTCAAACTTTACTTTACTCAAAATTCCTTAAGTAAAATCTATGGATAGATGTATAGTTGAAAAAATCCTTTGGTCATATATTCATACTCATATGTATGCATGATCTTTGTAGTGTTGTCTCAAGATTGATATTTCATAAACAATTTGTCTTTAGGAATTTAAAAGACAAGACTTTTGAAAATTTTTCCTTTTTGAATTGTGAAAACAAAAATATATTTGAGTTGTTATGAGTAAATGTTTTATTATTTCTTTTTCTTACTTTTCAAAAGTAAATTCATTTTCAGAAATTTTCGTTCTTTAAGTTATCTACTAACTCTATTTCTAGTGATTGAAAATAAGCTTTTCAAAATATTCCTCAAGCTTTAAATATTTGGAGTTGTGTTAAATATATGTTTTCTTTTTATTTTTATATTATTTCCCTTTTTAGAAAATAGATATACCTTTAAAACTTTATTTTCTTGACAATATTTCTTTTTTCCCAAGTTGGTTTCCAAAATAGTGAATTGATGTTATCTTGATTTGAAAAACTTGTTTTATTCTTAATATTTGTTAAATGGTAGAATAACCTTTTTAGACAAACTTAGTAAAACTTCATTTAACAATTATAAAATTGAATTTTTGAAGACGTTTTCATAGTATGTGATTTTCAAAGTTTATAATGAATCTATTTAAGTCTTATAAAAGGTAAGGTTGAGTTAAATTCTTAAGTTCAAGACTAAAAATTTTATCTCCATGGAGTATTTGGTTTAGAAAAGAATTCTTTATATTATTTCGAAGAAATCCACATTACTACTTCTCTTAGAAATTATGATTAGCTTATTCTTTGGAAAAACAAAACTTAGATCTTTTGAGAAAAATTCCTTTTATTAAGAAATCTAGTTTACTTCTGAAAGAACCGATTTTTATTTTGTTTTATTTTTATTTAAGACAACAACACTCTTAATCATGCATGAATATGATTATGTAGTAATGTAAAAGTAAAGATAAAACATAGTAAGATAGAAAGAAAGAAATACTTGTAAGTAAATAAACATAAATAAATAATCAAGCATTGGGAACCTTAGCTTCATCAAGGTATCCCGATCATGTATTGGGAGCCTTAGCTTCATCAAGGCAACCCGGGACTAAGAACGGACTAGTCCCAAAAGAAAAGAAATTTGTTTTGACTTGATATGGACAAGTCTAAGACTAGAAAGACTAGTCTTAATAAATTGCATAGAACAAATAAATAAATTGCAAGACTTGGAAATAAATAAATAACAAATGTGCTTATATGCTCTAAATAAATATATATACATATAATACTATATATAAGTTAGATTAGAAGCAAATAATAATAATAATAATAACAACATAATATTAACATAAGGAAAGGAGTAGAAGCATGAACAAAAACAAAACATGAATAAATTGTTGCTTCTTTAACTCAATGAGTCTAAGAAACATACACTAAACTCATGTTAAGTTATGTGAACATGATGAGTATATATGAAAGAAACTTTTACCTAAGGTTTTATGGAAGGTTTGAAAAGAGATGAATGGGTTTTGTGTTTGATATTTTTCTTGAAGAGTAGAAATGGATAGAGAGTATTTTGTGAAAGATTTGTTGGAGAGAGGTTTTGAGAGAGTATTTTGGTAGAGTTTTGTTATGTAAAATGAGTGTGTGAAAGAATGAAGGAGGAAGGGGGTATTTATAGAATTTTTGGAGTGAATTTTTGATGTAATAAAATAAATTGAAAAGAAAATAATATAGTGAAGAAAGAGGGAGGGCAGGCGCATGTGATGGGGAGAGAGAGAGGATTTTTGTTTGATTTGTGATTTTTTTGTAAAGAAAAGAAATAATGTGTAAGGTAGATGTGGAATAAAGTTGTATTGGTAATGTAAAAAGTAAGAAAATAGATATGTAGGTAGTAAGAAATAGGTGTAAGAAAAAGTAGAGATAGTGAAATAGTAATGAATAGTAGGAATAGTACTATGAATAGTAGACTAGGCATATAAAATACCGGTAGTAATAAAAATACACGTAAACGAGCTATATCTGTTATTTTTAGTTACCGAAAAAATTCTAAAACTGATATTTTTGAAATCCTCATTTAATTACGAGTCTTTTGGTGTTATCGGAATATTTTTAATATTCCGAGCTCCGGAACATGCTTTTCAAGATCTAATCTCGTTCGAGTTCGAAGGACACTCAAAATTTGTGAATCTGATATTTTTATGTTACCCTATATTATTACGAACTATTTTAAGCCACTAACTTAATTTTGTTTTCTAGGGTTTGAGAACGCGGGATTGCCAGAGTTGAAATTGCTTGATTGTCTTGGTCGTTGTTGACTTTTGAACTCCGGTTTGACTAGGTTAGGGTTTAGTCCATCTTTGCCATTTTAACTCAGGGATCGGATAGGCGGATCTTTTCGTGTTCGGATTTTCAAATCGATTGATTTTTGGACTTTCTATTTTTGTTTTCGAAAACTCTCTTATGAAATTCCGTGATCGAAATTGTTCAAGGTTCGGTTTTAACTTGGGTGAGATTTTAGGGTTTCCATTTGGTATTCCAAAACCGTTATCGAAAAATTCGTGGGCTTACATCTTGGTTTAGGGTTTAAGCTTGAAATTACCCTAAAAAATTAGGGGTTTACAACCTACCCTATTAAAGAAATTTTTGTCCTCAAAACTTGAAAAACGTACCTAATTCTTTAAACAAACTGGGGTATTTTTGTCGTATCTTGTTTTTCGCCTCCCAAGTTGCTTCTATAAACTCCTAAAATTTTCGATTAATTTTGAGTTTGATCTTAGAATTAAAAGTCAACTGGAGCCTTAAAGGTTAACAAAAGGTTAGTACAAACCCTAGAATTTAGATTCGGCATTCTCGTATCCTTTAGCCTAGGAAACGAAGTTGAGTTAATTAGTGATAATATTTCGTAATAACTTAAGGAAGTATAAAAATATCAAATTTGCGAATTTCGAGTGTCATTCGGACTCAATCAAGATCAGTTGTAGAAAAGCATACCCCGGAGCCTGGAATCATAAAAATATTTCGATAACACTGGTAGGACCGATTTAATACAAGGATTTCAAAAATATCAGTTTCATAATTTTTCAGTAACTAAAAATAACAGATATGGCATTTATACGTGTATTTTCTTACTACCGGTATTTTACTAGTCACATCTTCTTTACATTATACTATTCATTACTATTCTACACTATTCTTTTATCTCTGCTTTTTCTAACACCTACTCTTACAACATCATACACCTATTATCTTTACTTTTTACCTTTCTCATAACTTTATATCATATCTATCTTATATATTATTACTTTTAATACATAAAATTACAAAAAATCAAATCTCTCTCCCTCTCTTACAAGCTTGGCTGGCAGTAGAGGTGGGCAAGTGGTTAAACGGGCCAAAAAATTTTGGCTCACTTTAAAAACGGGCCAAAATTGCCTGACCCTAACCCTACCCACTTTTGCCCATGGGTTAAACGGGCCAACCCATTTTTTGACCATTTTAACCCACTTACATATTTTGTGAGTTAAATGGGCCAAGTTGACCCATTTAACTTATTTAACTAATCAAATAAGATATATATAATAAAAAAAAGTTTTATAATGTTATATATATTAATGATTAATTTTATTATTATTTTAATTACTTTTTATATAAAAATAATTTTTCTAAAATAACTTATTAGATAATATATTTCATTTAAAACAATAATAATATATTTTATAAAATTTAAGGTGCATGTGCATCAATTTGTCATTCTTAGTTATAATTAACACATAAATTTAATCTTAAGTATAAAAAATCTCAAGAATAACCTTCATTAATACATATTTACCCTATAATTATTTATTTTATATTTAAAAAATGGGTTGGTGGGTTAACCCACTTAACCCGCGGGCTAGCCTACTTTGGCTCGCGGGTTAAGTGGGTTGGGTAAAATTAACCCACTTTTAAACGGGCTAAAAAAAGCTGGCCCTAACCCGTTTTTAAAGTGGGTTAAACGGGCTGGCCCGCGGGCCATAGCCCATTTGTCTAGCTCTAGCCGGTAGCCCCCTCTCTCTCTTCCTTTTATTTTCTTTAATATATATCACTCAAAAATCACTCTCCATTTTCCATGAAAACCACCCCCACCCCCCCCCCCCCCCCCCCCCCCCCACCCCCCACCCCCCCCCCCCCCCCCCCCCCCCCCCCCCCCAACTCCATTCACACATCTTCCACCCATAAATTTTACTCCAAAACTCTCTCTAGTTCCCTTCTCAATTGCTATCCCAAACTCTAAAATTTCTTTCACAAAACCTTTATTCTTCTAGAAACACTACCACAATTCTTACTTTAGGTAAGAATTCTCTTTAAATTTCTCTTACCATGTTATGTAACTTTACATGACCATGGTGTAAGTTTCCTAAACTTAATGTTATGGAAGCTATACTATGTTCATGTATCGTTCTTATTCATGAAAAAATATTTATGTATTTCTGTGTTGTTATTTTACTTTTGCTCATATTATTATTGATTTTATATTAATCTCTTATATATATGTAATTAGACATAATTATGTACTTATATATAATCTCATATTATTATTGATTTTATATTAATCTCTTATATATATGTAATTAGATATAATTATGTACTTATATATAATCTTTAGAGCATATAAGCTAATTGTTATTTATTTACTTCTAAGTTATGCAACTTATTTATTTATTTTATGTTATTTTAAGACTGGTATCTAGTCTTAGACTTGTCCTCATCAAATCAAAACAATATTTGTTTTCTTTTCCTTATTTCTTTTTGGGACTAGTCCATTCTTAGTCCGAAGATACCTTGATGAAGTTAAGGTTCTCAATACTTGACATATTTCTTTACTTGCTTATTTTATTACTTATTATATCTTTCTTATGTTTTTATAATTTTACATTCATGATCATGCATGAACATATTGACTTTGTCTCAACAACATAAAGAAGGAAAAGTTTTTCTTAAAATAAAAGTTCTTCTCCAAAAATAAATGTTGTTATGAAGAGATGATTTTTCTATGAAAACTTAAGGATCCATCTTAGTATATCTTTTCTAAAAAATTTAGTGGAGCTCATAATAGAATTTAGAAACTAAAGAACATAGGAATTCTTAGATAATTCACACTTACATCTTACAAAATTGTAAAGTGGAAAGGTATTCTTAAAAGTAAAAATTTCAAAAGTTTTCCTAAAACTTCACTTTTCATAAATACCTTGAATTTCAATTAAACTAGTTTGACAAACACCAATAAATTTCCTTTCATAAAAATAGAATAATCTTAAAAAATGAGATTAATGAACAACTTAGGAAATCATTTCTTTAAATATAAGAAAATATAGAATTATTACTACTTTAAAAAAGTATTAGAAACTAAGTTATAAGAAATTTAGAAAAATGAAAATCATTCTTTTGAAATTTAAAAAGACCAAGGAAAAGGAATTAAGGAAAAGAAAATACTCAATTAAAATAACTTGAGAGATTTTCTAGCAAGCTAAGAGGAAATTTCAAAAGTTTTACTTTTCCAAAATTTTTAGAAGACTTTACTTTTACAAAAAATTCATGGTTGAGACAACTTCATTAATTTCATGCATTTAACATGAGTCAATCAATATATATATATATATATACATACTTTTCAAAGGTTTTTCTGTCACGTCCCAAAGTGTACCTTACACGTGACAATCCGCCACACTCAACATTTAAACTCAAGTAAGACAACCTTAGTCTTTCCATGAGTTTGAACATCGGGTGTAAGGCTCACTCTCAACATACATAGACCATTCTTTGCTTCGTAGTAGCTTAAGGAGACATACATAGCAGCAAGAATGTAAACCATGACCGTCTTACAAAGAATTAGTCTATTACATGAACTAAGGGGCATACCCCCGATAACAATGCTAAGAATTCTCAAGCTTACAAATTTCCTTGTATTATCCTTCAGATGCTGGTTCTGGGAAACAGGATTAGAAGTCCATTTCTACTTTTAGGTCTCGGACTTAACAAAAGCTCCTCAACCTCTAAGAGCTGTACCTGATGCCCATGGGTCCTCGGAGATAGCCAGAGGTATTCATACTGCAACAGGAAACTAGTGAGGTATAAGCTACACTAGCTTAGTGAGTGAAAACTTCCGAATCACAATTAATACAAAACATTCAAGCAAGTAATTAATCAACCAAGTGGAATGCAACAAACGAGTGAGTTCAACAAACATATAACCAACGGAAATCATATGTGGATGGACTTGCGCCCTTTATCCCGGGTTAGCAGATTTACACATCCTGCGGTATGACGCCATTTAAGCTCACAGTCAACTGAATAATAATTCGTTTTATGGATCACGATTAACCAACATATATTTGTTTTATGGATCACGATTAACCAACATATATTCGTTTTATGGATCACAAAAAACCAACAAATGCTAATGCTCCATCCCCGTTGTGATATGAATGAGTTTAATTATAATTGAGGTCCAATAATAGATTAATCCAATTCTTTTAGGTGACCAATCAATATTCGCAGACAATCAATTATAACTCCACACTATACAAGCAGTAACTTAACACCCGGTTCCGATATTCCTTACGTTCAACTTCACGTATCAACAGCAAACAAGTATATAATTCCCATATACCCCATCATGCATATTCATTTTTATCTTTGCCTAAACAACTAATGCCACTATCATTACAATCACAAGCAATAATTGAGAGCGGAAGTAATACTCACTCGGCCATGGTACGTCGGTCTCTTAATAACAGTAGTCGGGTGATAGGGTATCATCGTACTCAGGATCACCTACCAAATAAAAAAAGCCTAATAAGAATTTCATCACTCAACTAATTCAAGCTATGCATCTAAACTAATCAAAGTCGTGATTCTCGCTACTTGCGGAAGCTCCGACTTAAAACGGCCATAACTTGGTCATTTTAACTCGAAATTTCGCAAATTTTATATCGATCTCTATCTACTTCGAAAGATCTATCTATTTCTAGTATTATTTTCAAGTTTTGAAACCATTAAGGTTAAGGAACAGTGGGATCAGATCTGTTCTGTAACTTTTCCAATTCCGAAAAATTGTTTCGCATTTGATAAAAATGTTCCTAGTTGATGATTCATGTATAAATGGTATATGAATGAATTTCTAATATGAATATCATGTAATGAGCTCAATATATGCATGGTTTTGATGATCCTTGATGATGAACTCTTAGGAACTTCTAATTATTAAGAATTCTATGATGATCACTTATACAAGCTATTCTTTCCAACTTTACATTTCCTAGGGTTTTTATGATTTTATTTTGGAATTTACTTGTTATCTAAATAAAAATGAGTTCTCAATGTCTATACTAATCATAACCTTCATTTATGCATAGAAATTCACATTTTTCATTTGGCAAATATGTTTTTGAACATGCCTTTCACAAAAATCCGAATTGTGAAAATTTCTTTTTCTTGCATTTTCTTTATGAGAAACTTGTTTAATGCATCAAAATTGAAGCTTCATTATATCTATTGTCTAAGGACTCCATTTGACTCATAAAACATGCCATCTAAGCTTGGATACTAAGTGTTTATGTAGGCATCATCCTAAAATACGAATTTGACTATTAACTACTATATCAATATTTTTCATTCTAATCTTCACTACTTGTTTTACATTTTGCTCATGCCTAAACTCATCTAAACTTATGAAAATCATTCCTTAAGGGCATCTATTACATATACCTTCCAATTTTTATGAAAAATATGAGTTTTAAAGTGGTTTAAGTGGTGTTTAAGGTAGGGTTCCAAAATCATCCGAATTTCCAACTAAGCATTTCTAACAAAACCTTTTCTTTTTCAAAGTTCTTGCCTTCTATACATGAAGATCTACCATCTAACATACCTATACATAGGTAAGGCTACATTTTTATGATCATCAATGCATGAAAATGAAAATAACCATATGAACATAAATGTAGATGAAGATGTGAATGTCTAAACACTAGATCTACCAAATATCATGCATGATTCATGAGTTTCATGGCATGAACATAAATATCTATGCATGATCCCTACTTTACATGCATGAACACAACACTATCTCAACAAAAACTCCTTTAAACACTAGATCCACTTCTTGTGATGGCTTGGTATTCTTGTACAAGTGTTTTCATGTCCCTAGCATATACTCATTGGGATTAAAGGTGAAAAACACACAAGAATAGCTTTACCATTACAAGATTTGGGAAGAACAAAGCTTGAAATCATAACTTTAATGGAGATTTAAAGAAAAAAAGAAGATGAAACAAACTTGTGGAGGTGTGTGTATGTGTGTGTCACGGCAACTTTGAGAGAGAAGAGGGAGAGAGTTTAACCTTTGGAAAATTTTGAAAGAGTGAAAATGAAGAGAAAGAGTGAACATTAGCTTATATATTAAATGGATTAGGGTTTTGATTGAATAAAAATGAGTAAAATAAAACAAAATAAGAGGGAAAAAAGGGGGAGGGGCACCAGCCATGGGGGAGGGGAAGTGTGTGCGTGTGTTTGAAATTTGATAATTTGTAATTTATGAAATTAAAATGTAATAATTAAATAGGAAACAAAAATTCTTGGAAAAGAAAATTGTAATGAGTAGTTGTAAGGATATAAGAATAGGGTATGGGTAGTGTGTAGTGTAGGTTGTACTTGTGAATAGTAGACAAGACCTCTACTTTATCAGTTGTAACGAAAACACAGGAAAGGCTATAACTGTAATTTTTATAGCCCGGAAAATTATAAAATTGATATTTTTGGAATCCTTATAAAATTATAGTTCTAATGAATGTTTCGGAACATTTTTCTGAATTCGTGGTCCCGAGGCACGCTTTTCCGTAATTGAGCTCGGGAAGACCCGGAATTGAAAAATTCCCGAATTTGAAACTTTCAAAGGTTTAAAATATACTTTAGAGCAATAATTCATATTCATTAACTTTATAAAACTTCTTTTATTATGAAACCAAAGGAAAGCCGGACCTAGGGTTTCTAAGCTCCTCTCACTAAGCTTAAACTGGACCGATATAGGGTTTCGTTCTCCGATTTTCGAAGTTTATTCGATTAATAGGAGAACTAGGGTGTACATTATAAGAATAATAATAAAAAATTAAGTAGTGAATAATATTAAACCGTACTGGAAGACTCACTAATTACCGGTAGTAACGAAATACAAATAGATTTGCAAAATCAGATAATTCTAGCTATTTGAAAATTTGTAAAACTAATAACTTAGAGATCCTATAGAAATATGAGTCTACGACATTAATAACATATTTTTAACATTTCGAACCTTAGGGCGCGCTTTTCGAAACCGGCACCTGATTGGATTGGAATAGGTCGGAAATTCGTTGATCTCATCCTTAGAGCATCCTAGGCTTAATACGAACCAATTACACCTTTTTCCTCTTATTTCAACTCCTTGGTTTAGGAACATGGAATTGTCGGATCTAGACTCGAGTATCTTGGGAGTTTCAGGACTTAGGCTTCCTGGCTGACTTTCCGATTTACACCTTTGCCAATTTAGAAATTGATATTTTTATACTTCTATGACATATCTGATTGGTGAGATTTATTTTAAGGTCGATTTTCATAAGTATTTAATATCTCATAACGTTCTCAGAATTCTTTGAGTTAAGTTTTATTCTCGAAGGTTAATCACTATTTACTTTTTAACAATTTGCTTTAGGGCTCTATTTTATCCGAATTTATAAGTTGGAGTTAAATATCAAATTTGTCGTACGTAGAGGTTTTAGAATGGAAGTATATTGAGTTGCTATTTTATTTATGAGATTTCTTATTTTTCTCACGATTTAGAAATTCCAGATTCGTTCGGAATTTGGGACTTATCGAAGTTCAGTTTTAATTCGAAGTGACTTTCAGGGTTTTATTTTCAAAGTTCATCTTTAGAATTATTTACTGAAATTTTCCAGGGCTTACACTTTCAAACCATTATAATATTTATATCTTGGATAAAAGTTTTTATAAAAAGAAAAAAAAGTAAGTTTTACAAAAATTCATGGTGAAACCATTGTTTCAGAGCTCAAATAACTTAGTTTGATGAAAATAGTTTTAGAATTGGATAGACCTTTTTGAATAGGTAAAAAACGGTATATTATATGCGCAATTCCGAGTTAAAATGACCAAGTTATGACCATTTTATATTGGAATTACCCTCTACACGAATTTTAACGATCTTATGACATAGTTTTTTATAAGTATCATAGAATCAAAAAGAAATACTCATTATGGGTATTCTTCTTGATTAGGTGATCCTAAGGAGGAGTGTTTGTACCCGGAGGATTAATACAATTAGTGGAATTCCCGATCGACTCATCCATAAGAAGAAAGTGTCATCATGGCTGAGTGAGTCTACTCTCCTTTATTCCTCATAGTTATGATTGTGCTTGTAAATTTAGTTGCATTAGAATTTAGGCAAGATAAAATGGAAGTTGTATGATAATATGTTAAAAGAATATTAAGTATATCGGAGCATGAATTGCTTGTAATAAAGTTGTATGTGTATTATCACTTTGAAGTGTTTTGAAATTGGTTGCTCACTTGAAAGAAATTAAAATATAACGACCAGACTTTAATTAAGAATTTATGCATGCACTTCACATGATAAGTCACATTGCATTCACTATTATACAATTGGTGGGATAAGTGTATGATAGTGGTGGTAGGCGTAACTGGTATATCATGTATGTGGCGAGTAGAAACCAGTAAGAACTACATAAATTGGTGGGTAGTAGGAGCCTATAATAACTACATGTTTTGATAGCATATAGGAGCTGGTAAGATCTATAAAAATGTTTTTAAAAGAACTAGTGGCCGTAATAGGCCCGAATACCTAACCTCGAATGAAGGGCGTAATTCAGTCAATATATGATTCCCGAAAAATCATATGTCTTGTATGCTCACGTGTTTGTTGCATCCCACTTGCTTGCTTAATAAACTTAGATGATATTTCGTTTCAAGTATGAATTTTTGGGATTTACTCACTAAGCCCATAAGCTTACGCCCCTATAGATATTTACATTATTAGGAACACTTGTTTTTGTACCCAAGGTCTCCTCTTATCTGCATAAGTTTTCTTTTAGAGCTTTTGAAGGAAATCTATTTGAAGAATTAGATTAAAATTCCTTTGAAATCTTTGATGTAGTATTAAATTATTGTAAAGACTATTAGATATTTCGATCTTTAGATTTTAGCGGGGGTATGCCCCTATGAATCATGTAGCAGACCTTTGATTTTTAATATTATGATCTATTTTATTTTTGGATTCTTGTATGTTCATTTATACTTGCTTAGACCACACTTCCCAAAAGCGTCTCCTATTATCGTGCTAGACGCCTTACATGTAATACTAAGACTTTCGCGTGACTAAGATGGTCATTCTTGAGTCTTGACATTATATGTGGTGGGCTGCTACATTTAAGGTACCCTTCAGGGCGTAACAGCTTCCTCGTGCGGGTGATTCCTCTAAAGAACCTTAACATATTTGATTTCCTTATTGCTTAACTTTTGAACCTTTCGATCTAGAATCTGCACCAGATGCTCTTCATAAGTGAGGTTCTCCTTCAATAACACTAGTTCCAATTCCACAACTTGATCTGGGTCGGCTACATGCTTTCAAAGAACAGAGTGTACTCCAGATAGATTTGGTGGTAAAGTATGGCGGTACACCAACTCTCCAACTCGTTCAAGTACTTCGAATGGACCAATATACGGGGGCTTAACTTTCCTTGTAAGTGGATTCAATGGATACTCTTGATAAGGTTTACCTTTAAGTACATATGATCTCCTATCTGGAACTCAAGAACTCTCCTTTTCAGATCCGCCTAACTCTTTTGTCGATCTTGAGCCTCCTTCATTCGTTGTTGGATAACTTGTACCTTATCAGCGGCATCTTGTATAAGATCTGGTCCAAAAACTAATTTCTCCACATCATCCCAAAATAATGGGGATCTGTACTTCCGTCCATGTAAAGCTTCATAACGTGGCATCTTAATTATCGAGTGATAATTGTTGTTGTAAGCAAACTCCATTAAGGGTAAGTGTGCTTCCCAACTTCCTTTAAACTCCATCACACATGCTCGAAGCATATCTTCTAAGGTTTGTATAGTTTGCTCAGACTATCCATCAGTCTGAGGATGATATGTTGTGCTAAAGTGCAACTTAGTTTCCATACACTTTTGCATGCTCCCCCAAAATTTGGACACAAACCTTGGGTCTCGATCTGATACAATCCCAGTTGGTACTCCTTGTAGACGAACGATTTCCTTGATGTCGAGCTTTGCCAATTTACCCATAGAATAAGTCATACATATTGGTAGGAAGTGTGCAGACTTAGTTAACCGATCTACTATAACCCATATAGCATCATAACTCGTTGGTGTCTTTGGTAATCCACACACAAAATCCATGGAAATTTGATCCCACTTCCATTCCAGTATTAGTAGGGGTTTTAGCAATCCCGGTCTTTAATGCTTTACTTTTACTTGCTGGCAAATCGGCATTTCAACACAAATTCAGTCACATCCTATTTCATCCCATTCCACCAATAATGTCCTTTGAGATCTTGACAAATTTTCGTTCCTCTTGGATGTACCGTATACCCAGAATTGTGAGCTTCACTCATGATCTCCTTCTGTATCTTCTCATCACTTGGTACACAAAGTCATCCCTTCATCCTCATTACATCTTCATCATCCACCGTGAAGATAGTGTGTTGTTCTTCTTGAATTTCCTTCTTTATTCTTTGTATTATCTCATCGTAACGCTGAGCCTCCTTGATTCTTTCCACTAAAGTGGGTTCCATCACTAAATTTGCTCTCTCCACCTCGGTATCTCCTCCCATGAACTCAATGTTTAGCCTTTCAAACTCTTTCACTAATTCCTTCTGATCGGTGAACAAGGTTGCAACTTCTTCGTGATTCTTATGACTTAAGGCATCGGCAGCCGCATTCACTCTACCTAGGCAGTAATTAATCCCCAAATCATAATTCTTGATTAGCTCGAGCCATCTCCCTGTCTCATGTTCAACTCCTTTTATGTGAACAAATACCTAAGACTCTTGTGATCGGTATAGATCTCTCACCTTTGTCTGTAAAGGCAGTGCTGTCATATCTTTAAGGCGAACACCACTGCAGCTAGTTCCAAGTTATGTCTAGGGTAATTTTGTTCGTGTGGCCTTAGCTATCTTGAAGCGTAGGCAATCACTTTCCCATCTTGCATGAGTACACATCCGAGACCATTTTCGATGCATCACTATGAGCTGTGTAGGGCTTGTCGGGATTCGGTTGAACCAAAATAGGAGTAGAAACAAGCCTTTGCTTAAATTCTTGAAAACTTTGATCTCTCTTTTTCGTCCATATAAACTTTTCATTCTTTTGGGCTAGTTGAGTCAAGAATTTAGCTATTTTGGTGATAGCCTCTATGTCCATTAATCTATTCCATCTATGCAAGTTAGTGAATGAGTTAGCTCAATAATAAATACGAAAATGTTATGGTCAAAATATATGTCATATTGATTGATTAGCCTTGAATAGGTGAAAGTAAAAAATTAACCTGTACGCAATTTCTATAATTATTTCTTAACATGATAAATGATATGTCGGATTCCACTCTATTATTATTTACTATTAGATAACCCACTAAACGAGTATGATAGAGTTTTTTCTCGCTATCACACCAATCGTTTTAAATTTTAATCAGCGTGGGAATGCCATGTGTTTTTATGGTGTCCTTGTCAGCCCACTTCACATCGAAATCACTATCAGGTCGCAACAAATGAAGCCATCCTTTACGACATTCGAAGTCTCCTTTTTGCTCATTACAATGGCCTAAAAGTAAAATCATAATGGGGTAAATATCTGGCTGACGGCTGACTTTACCAGCACCTTCAGATTTCCATCCTATTGGCTGATTTGTTAGAATTTAGATGTTATATTATTATTTGAGAATGGACTGCACACTCTCTAGAAAATTGTATTCTAATAGGATTATTTTTTAAATATAAAAATCTATCGAGTTTCTTAAATCATCATATAAATATTTTTAAAAACTTTCTAAAAACAAATCATAATAATATTTTATTACGACATTTTTTGAAATGAGAAGGCAAAAAAAAAAAAAAATATATATATATATATATACTATTTGTGATTGAATAATCTTGTTTGATTCACTAATTCATAAGAGAATTTAAGAGAAACAACACTATTGTGCAGCTATTTAATAGACCAAAGAAAGCATAAGAAGTGGTTTGTTAGTCTCAATAGGGGATTGTTCTATCCTTATGACCTATGTTTATCTAATCTCCATCTATTTGGATTCTAGTCATCCAAACTTGTATTTTTAGCATATGATTAATTGTGAAATTGCATATGTTTACTAATAAACTTGCTTAACAATTATCTAATGTATAGTATCATCTGGTCATGTCATTGAGCTATGGTTTTGTTCACACTTTTATGGATCTTCTAGGGTTCTTCTCCATCCATGGTTAGTTTCCTCATGGAGCTATGCAACGGTATGAATCATAAAGCTAGCTAAGAAATCAAGAAAGGGATCGAAGATTATAATTTTGGTAGTTGTTGATAGCTTAGTTTATGTTCTTACTTTATTTGAGAATTCGGCCTGTAATATTAAAGACTACAATATTGTGATCTTTAATATGTATTGTAAATGTAATGTCACTCACATTTGTTCTACATTCTATCTCGCTGTCATGTATAAGTTGGCACTTTAATGGTGAATTTCTACTATAAAATGATACATTACATTGTCTTGGATCCACTGTCATTAAAAGAGTGAAAAGCTACAATTTTTATGTATCAGTAGTAGATTTTGAGCTCAACACAAAGTGAGACACTACGCCGACTAGAGCTCAACACATGAACTGACCTAGTCTACACTCTCTCCTTAACGAGCCCCTATGCCAACACTGAGCTTCCACTTGCTAAGCTGCTGTAATTACAAATGCCAACCTAGATTGAGCTTAGAGTCCACTAAAATGCACATACCAAAAGACCGAGCCACTTTGCAAAGACAAACCAACCTAATCTCTTAACCTCTCATGTATCACAAAGACCGACCAGAGCTGAGCAAAGTTAATAGAGTAAATTACACTATAAGATCACAACGTTTCTAAAAGTTCAAAAGAGGTCACAACATTTGGAATAGTATCTTCTAAGATTTAATTAAATATTTTTCTATTGATACATATCAATAGGGCATTAAAAAAATGGTTTTTTTGAGTTTTAATTACATATGACACATGTCAATCAATTGACCTACTTCTCTAAAGTTGTGACCTCTTTTTGAATCACTCAAAAATGTTGTGACCTAAAATGAACTTACTCACTAAATATTGAGACATCTTTTGAAATTTTTAAAATATTGTAACCTAAAATGAATTTACCCCAAATGTTGTGACCTTTTGGTGTAATTTACCTAATGTTAATATGCTAAGCTCTTGAGCTAAACAATGACATGCACCACTGTAAACCCTGGTTTTCTTAGTAACCGAGTAAACTCCGTAAATCAGAAATCAAAACCCTAAATAGGATTAGTACAAGCAACCTAGGAACCCTAAATCCAGCTTTTCTTCGATTTCTATATAAAAGAACCTCTATGGAATAAGTTAATGTGGATTATTGTTTTATAGTATATTTCAAACCATACAAAATTTTGATTTCGAAGAATTTTCTGTTCTAGGCTTTCCCAAGCTCCATTACGGAAAAGCAAGCTCCGGAACTAGAAACTCAGAAAAATATTCCGGAATACTCGTTAGAACCAAAAGTTTATAAGGATTTCAAAAAATATGTTTTATAATTTTTTGGGTTATAAAAATTACAGTTATAGCCTTTTTTCCGTATTTTTCTTTTTACTGGTAAAGTAAATGTCTTATCTACTATTTATTACTATTCACAAGTACAACCTACTATACACACACCCATACCCTAGTCTTACAACCTTACAAATACTCAATTATATTTTCTTTTCCAAGAATTTTTGTCTCTTAACAAATTATTACATTTAATATAATTTATTACACAAATTTTAATTTCAAATAAAATCAAATATATATCTCTCTCTCTCCCTACATGCCGGCGCACCATCCTCCCAATTTGGCTTCAAAATGTTTTGTTTTATTTTTTTTGACACACACAAACCCGAATTCCACTTAATATAAATAGACTTTTAATTTTCTCTCTCTTTCATTTTTCATTTTCAATTGTTCAAAGCTCACAAGTCCTCTCTTTTCTTCTCTCTTTCGTGACTCCACTCCCCACACACACATACACACAAAAGCTTCGTTTTTCTTCTCCATTTCTCATCTATTTCAAGCTTAGGTGATGATTCTTAAGCCTTGCTACCATCTAATCTTGTAATGGCAAGATTATTCATGAGTGTTTTCATTCAAAGTCCCCATGAGCACTTGCTAGGGACAAAAAAAATGCTACTACATGAATATCAAGCCATCACAAGAGTAGATCTTGTGTTTGATTAAGTTTTTGTTGGGATATCTTCATGTTCATGCATGTAGAAGTGGAGTAAAGGAGAGGTCTAGCATAAAAATTTCATGTTCATGCTTTTAAATTTCATTTCATACATCATAAGTAGTAGATCTAGCTTTTAAATGTTTATACCATGCTTGACATTTATGATCTTTTGGATGATTTATGTTTTTATGTATCCATACTCATGAAGGCTTTGTTTAGGTATATAGAGGTGGTAGTTGGTAAAAAAAAAAAAAAAGCAAGGAACTTGAAAAGAAAAAGTTTTTGTTTGAAATACTCAAAGTCAAATTCGTATGATTTCAAGACCCTATTTTAAAAACCCTTTTATCAATTTTAAAACTCATGTTTCATATGAAAAATGAAGGGTATAAGTAATAGATATCATTAAGTAGTGATTTTTATGAGTTGAAATGAGTTTTAATGAGATTAATGTATCAAACAAGGAGTGGAATCTAGATAGAAAATTTTGAGCTAGTACTCAACATTTGAAATTCGTAATTTTGAATATAGGTCATAAGAACACCTATCATCTAAGTTCAAAATAGGAGTTTTATGTATTAAATGGATTCCTTAGGTAATAGGTATCTTAAAGTCTTAAGTTTTAATGCATTAAACAAGTTTTTCCCAAAGGAATCATTCAAAAATTTAATTTCAAGAAATTTGGATTTTTGGATAAATCCTACTTGAAAACATATTTGCAAAGTGTAAAATACAAATTTTTATGTAGAAATGAAGGCTTGGGTAATAAGTATAATGAAGACTCAATTTAGATAAGGACAAATTGATTTTCTTAAGGAAATAACTTCAAAACAAATGAGATAGTCTAAGTTAGGAAACTAGTTTTCTTGAAAGTGTATAGTCATGGAGTTACACAAATAAGAAGTTTCTTAATTTTCGTTTTTGTAAATAATATCAAAAGCATGCATGCATCAAGTTCATATCGTATCATTCATGATAGGAAATCATCGATATTGCATGTGTAGTTGAACTATATGCTAGAAACATCACAAACATCCACAAAACTATTTTTCGGAATTGAAGTTTTCAAACGACCAGAACTGATTCCTCTGTTTCGTGATCTAAATATTTTCAAAACTTGAAAATAATATTAGGAATAGATAGATATTTTGAAGTAGATAGAAATCGATATGTTATATGCTAATTCCAAGTTAAAATGAGTTAGATATGGTCATTTAAAGTTAGGACTTTATCTTATGTGGAAATTGATGAACTTAGTAGTTAAAATTGTTAAGTTATTAGAACCTTATGAGAAATACTCATTTCGGGTATTCCTTGTACTTAGGTGAATTGGAGGACGGATTTCACTCCCCAAGGACTACTACGACTAGTGGATTTCTCTCCATGACCGAGTGAGTTCAATTCTTAAATAGTTATGCTCATGTATGTGCTTGTAATCGTAGTGGCATTAGAATTAGGAAAAGATAAAATTACGATGATTGTGACATAATCTTCGTTGAATGAATGATAAGTATATCGAGATGAGACTTGTTGATAAATCATTGTATGAGCTAGTATAGACTTGGATTGTTTGAAATTCTCTATGATCGCACTTAATCTGCCTAATTAATATGCCACGATTATATGAATAAACTGTACATGCATATCACGTAATGAGGCACATTGCATGAGTTATTATACCTTTGTGGGAAGAAGGCATAGTAATTCGGGCAATGAGAGGCCGGTAAACTCGGTTGTTGGAGGATGGGCCGAAATTAAAAAGTGCGTGGGTAGGCACCTGTATAAACCACAGTAAAAATTTAAACGTGGTGGATGGGCACTGTATCAACCATAATAAGAAGTGAGAAGTATTCAAATGATGGTCGTATGGGCCTGAAACACCTAACCCCGAATGGAGAGCGTAAATCCATTCAACATAAGATTTCTGGATGGTCTTATGTATTGTATGTTCATATGCTTGTGCATTCATATGTTGCTAATGACTTGTCTGTTATATACTATTGTTGAGTATTGCATATTTGGAATTGAATCTCACTAAGCCTGTAGCTTACACCCCGATAGTTTTGTTGTGGTGTTCCTATTTTTTGTTGTTCGAGAGAACACATTTCACGGGGTTATCTTTTAGATGAAGGAGCTTTTGAAGAAGTGGGACCTAGCTAGAGGCGTGGACTTCTAGGAAAATCTCCTCGATATAAACCCTAGTATTTGTAAATATGAATTTAGAATGGATGGACTTCCATTATTATTCTTGGCGGGGGTATGCCCCCTTGACTTTTGTAAAGACTTAACTTATTTATCTCGTTGTGATTTCTATTCTTAATGCTAATGTATGCCTTCTTTAGACTATTCGATTCAAAGTGTGATCCTAAAAGTTGTGTAAGTACACCTTACACCGATATGTAAACTTATGGGATGACTAAGGTTGTCGTACTTAAATTTAAATATCAAGTGTAGTGGACTGTCGCGTTTTGGGTATCCTTTGGGCGTGACAACCACATCATGACCTAATCATATTGTAGCAATGCACTGAGTTATTTAATGAACTGACCTATTCAATGCCTAGCAATCGAGTCATCAAAGTACAGCAACAATAAAGATTCAAATTGACCTCTTATTATTAAGAGCTTAACTAAGCACATCTAAGCTCGAGATGATCTTACTAAGAATTGAGTACTTCATAAGCGAGTGAACCTCTTCAATCCTATCATTAGGTGACATCTCAGATTATTTTTCTTTGTCATATTCAGACTTATTTTTATTTTGTTTCCTTTTATATTTTACAATAGGGGACCACTCTACTCTACACTTGCCACATGACATACCTACACACCATAAATACCCATCATCTAATGGTCCACACAAAACCTTTCATTCCTCACTACTTATTATTCCTTTACACTCTATTCTCATTTTCCATCCATAGTCATTCCATCCATCTACCTCGTGTCACTTCACAACCTTAACCTCACCTCATCGACCTACCTTACTGCACCTCATCTTCTGGCATTGTCCATTACAAACCTTCATAATTATTAGAAAGATATTTCTAATATTTCAAGTATACTCTCTCCATTATTTATTGTTATCATTTTGTTTATAATATTATTATGAATGAAACTATGTTTTTGAGTATGAGCTAACTTGTTTATGTTGGATTATGTAATGGGTTAATGGATTTCTTAAGTATTTGAATTGTTCTTATAACAAGTTTTGTTGAATTGGGGCTTTGGTATTTCTATTTTAGTATTCATGAGATAAAAATTTATCTATGAATTTTCTTAAGAATTAGGATTTGAGATACTCGAAAGGGATTTGATAATCCAATTGACAAAGAAAATAAGATTTCAAAATTGACACAGACATGTGCTATTTTGGTTTGAATCTTAGAATTCACTATCTTAATGCAATTGAAGTTGTGGTTTAGGACATGGACATGCTTGAATCACAATTTCAATTAGAGTAACATTTTTTATGAGATAAATGTGTTATTTAGTTAGTGATATTAGATAGATTACTTGAAAGGAATATTTATGCTAAAGTTAGAATTTTGCAACTTGAGAAAGAAGTAAATTTTTGTGAATTTAATCAAAATCCAATTGAACAAACCCAATTATAATAACAAGGCAATGAAAGGAAATCTATCCTTTTCCATCACATAATTCCACACTTATGAATTGAAGGAGTTCAAGAGTAATTTTTAGTAGAACTTAGTGTTAATTTAGTTATAATTGTACTAGTAGTCCGTATAAATAGATCAATTAGATTAGCTCAAAAATCAGATATCACCTTACTTAGCTTAGGGGAGGTCACTACATTTTGGAACTTAGTCAATTAGTTCCCTATAGATCACGACTTGGTTCTAACTAGTTTTGTTACTTCATACGCACCTAGTACACTGGCCGATAGTTTTACGATATAAAATAGTTATTAACGAAAAAAGTATGAGTTTAACATCATTTCTTATCATGGCAACCAAAAAAGATCCTATTGTGGTCTGTTCCATGGTGTGGTTTTGTTAAATTATGCACTAGTGTTTCTCACTGACGCCCACTCTATGATAATGTAGAATATTTGGTGTCACGCCCTATAGGGGTATCCAAAACGTAGCAATCCGTCACATGCCATATAAGACTCTCGAATTACTATCCAAGTCTTTCAAGAGTCTTGTATAGATGTAAGACGTCCCTTTACGACAATAGAATACTCTATTCAATGGAGTTAAAGAGTTTAATTCAGCATTTGATAGCATTAGATAATAAATCAAAACGCATAGACAATAAGTTACAAAGTCTAAGGGGCATTCCCCCGCAAAAGAATATTTAAAGGCCCATTACAGTCATCCAGAGTCTCTTGGTTTCCTGTGAAAGTCTAAACAATTTGAATACAACTTCTATAGGAAACCTAGTTCCTGTACCTGAGCTGTAGCCTGTCTCGGTCTAAGCCAAATAAACTCGTGCTACAATAAATAGAAACTATAGGGGAGTAAGCTATACTAGCTTACTGAGTGAAAACTTCCATGATCACAATTATAACATATCAATCAAACAGATAATTAACCAGACAAATGATATGCATCAAATAAGTGAATCATCAAACATATGATCCACCGAAAATCATATGTGGATGGAATTGTACCCTCCATCTCGAGTTAGTAAATTAATGAATTATGCGGTACGATACTGTTTAGGCTCACGGTCAACCAACTTATAATTCGTTTTATGGATCACGATTAACCAACTCAATAATTCGTTTTATGGATCATGGTAAACCAACTCATACACCGTTTAGGATCACGGAAAACCAACAAATGCTAATGCTCCATCCCCATCATGATATGAATGAGTTCAATTTCATCTTTAATTCCGAATAATCAATTATACCAATTCTTTTAAGTGATCAAGCAATATCCGCAGACAGTCAATCTTAATTCATCTATACAAGCAATGATTAATCATTCGGTTTTGATATTTGTTAAATTCAACTTCTCATAACAACATCAAACATTCATAATTCCCGTTTAACCACATCATGTATATTCATTTTTTTATCTTTTCCAAGTAACTAGTGCAACTATACAATAATTGAAATCGGAAGTGATACTCACTCGGCCATGGTTCGCCGGTCTTTTAGTAGTAGTAGTCGGGTGGTAAGGATTCATCGATTTTGGGATCACCTAACAAGGAAGAGATACCCTAATAAGTATTTCATCACTTAACTAATCCAAACTATATATCAAAACTAATCAAAATCGTAATTCTCGCTATTTGTGGAAGTCTCGAATTAAAACGGCCATAACTTGGTCATTTTAACTCGGAATTTCGCAAATTATATCTCGATTTCTATCTACTTCGAAAGATCTATCTAACTATAATATTATTTTCAAGTTTTGAAAATATTTAGGTCATGAAACAGAGGGATCATATCTGATTAGTAATGATCTCCATTTCCCAAAAAAAAAATAGTTTTGTAATTGTTTGAAATGTTTCTATTTGATAATTCAAGTATTCATGAAATATGAATGATTTCCTAACATGGATGACATGTGAGGAGTTTAATGTATGCATGATCTTGATGATTTTTGCTAAACGAAAATTATGTAACTTTTATTTTGCAAGACCACAATAACAACTACTTATGAAAAATCTAGTTTTCTAACTTTGACATCACACTTGTGTTTTGGAATTCATTCTTAAGAATTTCTAGTTATCTTAGTAAAAATTGAGTCTTCATAACATACACTACCTAAGACCTTCATTTTTACATAAAAATTTGCATTTTACACTTTGCAAATATGTTTTCAAATAGGATTTACTCAAAAATCCGAATTTTTAGAAATCCACGTTTTGAATGATTCCTTTAAGAAAAACTTGTTTAATGCGTTAAAATTTAAGACTTTACTATACCTACTACTTAAGGACTTCATTTAATACACAAAACTTTAATTTTAAGCTTGGATAATAGGTGTTTTAATGGGCATCATCCAAAGTTATGAATTTTACAAGTTGACTACTAACCCAAAATTTTCCATCTTGATTCTACTTCTTGTTTTACACATTAATCTTATCAAAACTTAATTAAACTTATAAAAATCACTACTTAATGATACCTATTATCTATACTCTTCATTTTTCACATAAAACATGAGTTTTAAAGTTGATACAAGGGTTTTCAAAATATAGCTTTGAAGTCATACGAATTTTCTTTTGAACATTTCTAACAAAAACTTTTTCTTTTTAAGTTCTTTGTCTTATATACCTAAAGATCCACTAACTACCACATTTATATACACAAGACCAAATCTTTATGAGCATTAATGCATGAAAATACAAAATATCTATATGAACATGAATGTCAAGCATAATATGAGTGTCTAAGTGCTAGATCTACTACTTATAATGTATGAAAAGAAGTTTAAGAACATGAACATATATTTATGCAAGATCTCTACTTCTATATGCATGAACATGATAATATCTCAACCAAAAACTCATCAAACAAAAGATCTACTCTTGTGATGGCTTGATATTCATGTATTAGCATTTTCTTATCCCTAGCAAATGCCCATGGGGATTTAAGGTGAAAATACTCATGAATAATCTTGCCATTACAATATTAAATGGTAGAAAAGCTAAGAATCATCATCTAAAGTTGGTTTAAGTGAAGAAATGAAGAAGAAAGAAGCTTGTTGTGTGTGTGTGTGTAGTGGGGTTAGTGGTCACGGCAATAAGAGAGAAAAAGGAGAGGATTTGTGAGTTTTGAACAATTGAAAATGATAATGGAAGAGAGAAAATTAAAAGAATATTTATATTAAGTGTAATTAGGGTTTGTTTGTATAATAAAAGAAGAAAAATAAAATAAATAGAGGGCAAAAAGGGGGGTTTTGCACTGGCCATAATAGGAGAAAGAGAGAGGGAGAGTTGAAATTATTTGAATTTGTAATTTATGTAATAAAATGTATTAAATGTGATAATTTATTAAGAAAAAAAAATTTCTTAGAAAAGAAAATATAATGAGTGTTTATAAGGATGTAAGACTAAGGTATGGGTTGTGTGTGTAGTAGGTTGTACTTGTGAACAGTGATAAATAGTAGACAAGACATTTACTTTACTAGTAGTAAAGAAAATAAGAGAAAATGGCTATAACTGTAATTTTTATAACCCGAAAAATTATAAGACTTATATTTTTGAAATCCTTATAAAAATTTCGATTCTAAAGAGTATTCCGGAATATTTTTCTAAGTTTCTAGTTTCGGAGCTTGTTTTTTCGTAATGGAGCTCGGGAAGGCCCGGAATAGAAAATTTTTCAAAATCAAAACTTTCTATGGTTGGAAATATACTTTAAAACAATATTCCACATTAAATTGTTTTATAAAAGTTCTTTTGATATGAAACCGAAGGAAAGCCGGATCTAAGGTTTCTAAGTTTCTCTCACAAAGCTAGAAGTAATCCGGTTTAGGGTTTCATTTTCCGGTTTTCGAAGTTTGCTTGATTACTAGGAAAGACGGGGTTTATATTTGGGGTATTAGTTTGTTACACACTGTCATGATACAACTAGGGTATCCTTAGGGGTGTGACATCTCCTATAAAAAGAAGCAAGTCCAGAAAAGCGATGGACCTTAAACACATTAGTAGGAATATGCTACTCAATGATAGCCTTAAGCTTCTCATCATCAACATAAAGGCCCTATCATAATACAACATATCATATCACCTCATGTCGATAGAAAATATACTTCTTCAAACTCGCGTACAACTTCTCATTCCTCAATACCATAAGATTCGACATCAAGTGCATAACATGACTCTCCAAATCTAGGCTATACACTAAGATATCATCAAAATAGAACACAATGAACTTTCTCAAGAACCCTCTCAACACATAGTTCATTAATCTCATGAAAGTACTAGAACTGACAAGCCAAAAGGCATCACTGTCTACTCATATAACCTATGCTTAGCTTTGAAAGTTGTTTTCCACGTAACCTTAGCCTTCATCCATATTTAATGATAGTTACTCTTCAAATCAATCTTGGAAAACAATTTGGCACCATGAAATTCATCTAACATATCATTAAGGTGTGGTATAGGATATTTATACTTCACAGTAATGCGATTTATCACCCTACCATTGGTTGGTGTTAACATTAAAACATAGGAAGTTGACATTTTCAAAGATTTTATAAAATGCTAATAAGTTATGCTTAACTTTGGTTACAATCACCAACATAAACAAGCGCATCTACCAAAGTAGTATAGAAAGTATTATATCATATTCCTTAGGGATCGTTAGCATTTGCTATACACATTTTTCATCTATTATCTAGTCAAAAAAAGATTTAGAAGAACATTATAAACAATAAAAAGCTAAGATAAAGTTAAGACTAATTATATACACGTTTTCAAAAAAAATTAAGGATCTAAGTTTGTTGATGCTAGATAGAACTTAGGATTTGCTTCACCAAGTCCTTATCATATGATTTCTTAGCAAACTCAAAGTGTTTTTTTTTTTTTTTTAGTATATTTGCACTATCATATTCACTAAGGTAAGCTAAAGCCTCTCCTAAGGTCAAAAGCTCTAGATCTAGGTCAGACCACTAGACTCTCTTTACAAGTTATCAGCAATCTAGATCCGCATAAAAATTAAGAATCATTTTATTAAAATCCATTTTAATGAATTTAAAACCAAGTGATAGAAAATTTCATCATCCCTATCTCTAGGTGATTGTGAGCAATTTCATTAGCAACCTAGACTTATTCAAAAGAATGATCTCTTGATCTATTCACTTGAAATCAAACATGGATCTAAAACATGCACCAAGTAATTAAACCCATGAAAATATGTAATAGCTGCTAATTACAAATACCTAGTTAATATTCAATTAAAACACATTTGAAATCACATGAATAAGGTCTTGGATTCATAAATCATAATTTAAAATAATTATTTTTCCATAAATGTAAATACTAACCATAAATTCAAGAGAAATAACACGAAATTAAAGATGAATATTTTAGATTAAGCACAAAAATCTTGCAAGCACAAATATCGGGTTCAATATGAATTGCCTCAGAAAACTCGAATCTCTAGAAAGAAGAAAGATTTCTCTCACTAAAAATTCTCTTACTACTCTTACTATGTTAGGAATTTGTTACATATGGTACAATATGTTATTTCATGTTTGTTAACTTTTATTTATAATGACGAGGTATAGAAATCATGAAGATTTTATTCGTTGATATGATAGATTCTTAATAACAAATTTTGTCCTTATCTTCATGCACTTTTATTTCGGGCAACATATCTATGACAACAAAAACAAGGTCACTTTTTGCAAGTTCGATCGCAAGCTCGAATGTTGACCACAATCTAAGCTATGCCTTTTCTTTAGAGGCGCAATTGAGGGTTAGATTAAATTGCAAGTGAATTGATGCGGGCAACTTTAGGCGCGATTGGTTGAGTTATAAGGCACGGTTGTCTCAGTGTAAATAGCAACTCAAGTTGATGGTGCTAGTTCCATTTTTGTCTTGTTTTCTTGCCTTCGAATGGGGTCTTTAATCATTTATGTTGTTTTGCTCCAATCTTAATTCAAATCACTTTGTTTCTTCTTCTTATGATCTTAAGAGCTAAAAAACATTTAAACCACAAAAGAACAAAATCCTATGAACTGATTTAAAAGGACATCAAATAAGGGATGAATTTCTATGAAAGGAATAGAGTGTAAAAGAATTATCAACTATCCACACACATCTACCAACTACTATCCTTCTCAGTTATTATCAATGCTGGCATCGAACATGGACTCATGCTCTCACGCAGAAATGCCTTCTCTAGCAATTTATCAACTTGTTTCTTCAACTCATTACCTTCTTCAAGATTCATTCTATAAGTTGGGCTATTAGGCAATGTAGCCCTAAGTACTAAGTTAATTTTATGTTCAATTCCCCTGAAAGGGGGTAATCCTTTTGGGAGCTCTTCAAGAAAAATATCAACAAATTGATTCAATAATTGTTGAATTTTATCCATAATAGGTAAATCATTCTCTATCCCTAAAGCCTACCCAACATGCAATAAATATTTTGGTTGCCCATTAGCAAGTTCCTCCTCAATCGCCCCTTGTGGCAACAACAACGCCTCATTCTTAAGAGGATTAAACTTCCTATGTATCTATCTCATAGCTTCAAAACTCATAAGAAACAATTTAATCCTTTTCCCATTGAACAAAACAACATAAGTATTGTCCCTTCCATTATGGTTTAGATTATAATCAAACAACCAAGGATAACCCAATAAAATATGAGATGCATTCATAGGCACTACATCACAAAGAACATCATCAGTATAATGATAAGGTAAATTGAAAGGAGAAATGAAAAGAGCCTTTGTCATTTAGTTAATACAACCGAGATGGTTATGGATAAGTCGTGGTGGGAAGTTGTGACTTCTTTATGAGTGTTGTTACATTACATTGGTGCTACTACTGGAATTAATAATGGCCACACAAACAGCCCCATCCACTAAGAACTTAATATGGAATATATTTTCTCTTTGTTCCTAAACAATAGTTAGTGTTACACCTAAGCTTCTCCTCACTACACTATTTAAAGGCACAATAGGTCTAACTACTTGTTTAGCTGACACTTCCTCCTCATCATCCTCATCAAAACCAAAATAATTACTTCTTTCTACTTTGCCATCGCCCTCTAAACAATCTCTTTGAGTATAAACATGTCTATTCGGACATTGGATAGCCATATGTCCATAACCCAAAAATCTAAAACATTTAATATCTCTAGTTTTCTTTCCAAAACTACTAGAATCACTCGGTTTAGAAACCGAATTCCCCTTCTCCTCACTTGGCTTCTCAAAATTTGATTCATGCTTCTCATCATTCTAATAACTACTAGTACACTTCTTTTTTTTTTTCCATAAACCAATAAGATCTCTTACTGCTTTCAAACTTAGAAGAGTTACTTGAAGGTTTCTTATGTTTGCATTGTCTTTAAACCTTTTCCACCATTAGCATCACTTCCTTCAAAGTATCAATCCTTTGAAGCTCAACAATATCCACAATTTTATATTCCAATCCAGCACTGAATCTAACTATAAATTGATCCATAGTTTCTCTAATTTGACTATATACTATAAGGATTTCACACTCTTGAATATACTCAGCTACACTCTTACTCCCTTGTTAAAAAGTATATAATCACATAAAAATTTTTTGGCTATACTAATCAGGAACAAAATGTCACTACAACCACTCGCACATTTTAGCCCAAGTAGTAACTTCACACTCTCCATTCCTCCTCCTACTAGTCAATACATCTTTCCACCAATGCGGCGCATAGCCTTTAAATTGAATAGTTGTAAGCTTAACCTACTGCACATCATCACAATCATGATAACCAAAAAGCTTCTCAATCTGATCCTTCTAATCATAATATTTGTTTGCTTCACGGTGTACTAAAAGACGAAACTTTCAGTTTTATGGTTTCAATACCATGTAATCCCCTAGGCCTATGCCATCATGATGATCATCAAAATCAACTTCACAATCCTCAACTCAATGATTATACAGTAATTGGCGTACATTCCCTCTACCTCTATCACCAGTTCTTCCTCAGGCATCTACCACTCCATGTCAACTATGGGATAGTTGGACTTTCAAATTGTTTTCTAATTCCTCAATAGGATGATGTTCATGTGTTTCATGAGTTTAAGGGTTTCCCTTAATTTTCTCAACATTCCATGGGGTTTCACTTCATTGTCGCATCATTGTTTTGTATCCCCTATATCATCTCCTTCATGAATTCCATAAACACGCCCATATTAATGGTGTTTTCAACCTTAGGAACCTTTGTATCTTTGTTTTCATTATCATATTTACTTGAAATCTTCAATAAGAATCAAACTTGTAGCATAAGAAATTCAAACCAATAAAACTTACTTCACAAGCAATCAAACCAATGAGATTTACCTCACAAGCAGTCACCACCAAAGCTCCAAAATATAATCCCTAGCCTTAACCTTTGATACCAAGATGATATAGATTGGAGAATCTGCGTGTTTTACGGATCTAGAATTATATTGCAAGCTAAGGATTTGTAGTGTATTCTAGGGCGTAAACTCTTAGATTTTATGCTGATTTTATGCTTAAACCCTAGAATCAAAAGTCAACCGAAAACCCTAAAAATCAACAAAGTCTATAACAAACCTTATTGTTTAGATCCAACAATCCCACGCTTTTAACTCTAGAATAGTAAAATTGAGATAATCATAGATTATAGCTCATAATAATATATGAAAACCTAAAAAGATCATATTCGTCAAAATTTAGTTCGTTCCTAACCCAAATGAGATCAATTCTTAAAAAACATGTCTCAGGGCTCGAGATAGTAAAAATATTTCGATGACATCGTTAGACTCATAATAATATAAGAATTTCAAAAATATCAGTTTTATAATTTTTCAGTAGCTAAAAATATTAGATATCGTATTTTTACGCGTATTTTCTTTACTACCGATATTAATTTGTCTTGTCTATTATTCATGTTAATATTCACTATTATTCATTACTCTCCACCTTACTACCTATACACCTATTTCTTACAATTTTCATTTCCAATACTACTTTACATCTTTCATATCTCACATCTTAATTACTTTTCATTACAAAAATACAAAACAAATCTCTCTCTCCCTCTTATACCCTAAACTGGTGCCACCCATACCTGCATACATTTATTTTTTTCTTTTTCATTTTATTTAATTACATTTAATTTTCCTCTACAAAACTTATAAATACCCCTCTCCTCATTTTTTTCACACACTTCATTTACACACTAAATCTTTCCTAAAATTTTTCCATGAAACCTCTCTCTAAAAATCCCTTTCCAACTCTCTCTTTTCTTCCTATCCCATTACTATCTCCATACAACCAACTACAAATTCCTTCTTCCATCATCTCCATATAATCCTTAGGTAAAAATATCTATTACTTCTTCTTTATGTCATGTAACATTACATGACCATAGTGTGTGTTTCCTAAAATCATAGTGTTGAGGAAGCAATAATATGTTCATGTTTTGTTCTTGCCCATGCTTAATATTTTCTTTACTATTGCTATGTTATTTTGTTATTGTCATATTATTATTGTTACTCTAATCTAAGTCCATATATATGTACCATATATATATATATATATATATATATATTAGAGCCTAAATGCTCACTAACCTAACATCTTAATGTTGAACTTATTATTGCTCTTACTATTATTCTTTTTTTTTCTTTCTTTTCTTTTCTTTTTGGAATTAGTCCATTCTTAGTTTCGAGAAGCCTTAGTGAAGTTAAGGCTCCCAATACTCGATCTAATTATTATGATTATTTTCTCCTTATATCTCTTTCTATCTTATTATGTGTTATTCATATATTTTTCATGGCTACATAATCATATTCATGCATGATTAAGATGTTGTTATCTTAATAAAAATAAAAATGGGTTTTTTTTTTAATAAAGAAAACAAGACTAAGCTCACTTAAAAATGGATTTTTGTCAATTAGCAAATACTTTTCCATCAAGATTTAGAAAATTGGTCTTAATAAATTCTTTTCAAAAATTTATATAAGCTCATCATGAAATTTCTGAGTGTCAATAAAGAGGATTTCTTCAAAGATATAACTAAATGGATATATACTTTCTTTTCAAAGTGGTAACATGAAAATTTTGGGTTAAAACTTTAATGTTGATAATTTTTTATTATGCAAATTTTTCAAAAAAACTTATTTGTAAGAATTTTTACCAATTTCATAATAAACACCAATAACTAGATAGATTTTCAAATTTAAGGTAAAATCAACTCACTAGTTTATCAACCCACTTAGATAATAAAAATCAACTAAAGAAAGTAAGCTTTAAAAATGATAAACTTATTTGCTAAGAAGTAGAAGAATATAAGTATAAAGAGGAAATATATTTGTAACATAACTCAAAACCTTAGAGACTTAACAACTTGAGAGAAAATTTTTGGAAACTTCATTTTCAACCACTAGAAATAAAAATTGGTAGATATCTCAAAGAGACCAAGTTTTGAAAATTAATTTATTTTTGAAAAATTAGGAAATGAAATTATAATAAGAAATCATTCACTTATAAGAACCCAAGAATTTTTAGTTTTCCTCTTAACAACTTAAAGTGAAATTTTCAAAGTTTCAACCTTTCAAACTCTTAAAGACAAATTGTTTTATGAAAAAAAAAAATCATGTTGAGACAACACCACTAGAATCATGCATACGATGAGTCTATATATATATATATATATATATATGCATATTCAAAGGAGTTTTCAACCAACAAATATCTTTGTGTTTGTTTAAGAATGTTTGGATGATGAAAAGTTTAGAAATTGTCTTTTGAGGGTTGGGAATTTTGTAATGAATCTATACCCGACTGTTTTGGGACCCAAATAACCTTTTATGATAAAAACAACCTTAGAAATAGATAGATCTTTTCGAGTAAGTAAAAAACAACATATAATACATGAAATTCCAAGTTAAAATGAGCAAGTTAAAGCCATTTTAAGTTTGAATTTCCAAAAATCTGAATTTTACTGCAAATAGAAGATAGAGTTAGAAAATTTAAGTAGAAATTCTATGAAATACTTATTTTGGGCATTTCTTTTGCCTAGGAACCGAGGAGGACGACACCTGCTATCCTAAAGACTACTTTAACTAAGGTATCTATCATCAAGTTATGGTCGAGTGAGTTTACTTCCCTTATTTTTCATACTCATGTTTGTGCTTGTAGTTAGTGGCACTAGAAACAAAAAAAAGATAAAATGGAAAAGTGCATGTGATTTATAATGATGAGTGAATTTATGTTAAGCATATCAAATCGTGAATTGCCTATAATAAATTGTATGCTCTACTATCATGTTGAAGTGTTTGAAAATTGTATGATCACCCTCAATATAATGTAACTAAATGCTAGACTTTTAATAAAATTGATTCATGTACTTCATAAATCAAGTCAGATTGCATTCGCTATTATACATTTGGTGGAACAAGTGTATAATAGGGGTGGTCAGCATAACCAATGGTATCTACATGTGGTGAGTAATAGCTGGTAAGACCTATATGTTTTTTATGGTGAATAGCAACAGGTAAGAACTATAAAATTTATTTTTTGGATTTAATTCGCCAGTACAGCCAACCCCGAATGAAGGGCGTAAATTCATTCAACATATGGTTACCAGAAAACCATATATCTTGGATGCTCATGTGCTTGTTGCATCTCTCTTACTTGAATAATTAAACTTGTTTGATATCTTTTATTCTAAGTATGGTAAACCGGGAATGTTCTCATTAAGCTAGTAACAGTTACATACCTATAGACTTTTGTATGCACAGGATCATTTGCTTTTGTACCCATCATCTCGTTTATTCGCGTAAGTCATCTTTTGAGAGCTTTTGCGGGAAATCCAATCATGGACCTAAATCGAACTTCCTTTAAAAACTTATGGTGATATTATTTAAGCTTATTGTAAAGAATTAGATTTTATGATTTTGTAATGCCCTAAACTAAGGCGATTACAACATGCTACGTGTCCTCTCTTAAATAGAACATGCAAAGGCTCTAAATCCACAATATAAAAACATAATCTCCATAATACTCTCAGAGACTACATCAGAAAATATAGAACATGTATCAAATAATAACTTTGAAATCTCTTGTTTATTAAAACAGATCCATGATGGCAAACTATAGCCAACTAAAAAAAATCCAGAAAACATCTATCTTCAAAATAAATGACATAAAATCCTTTCGTTATAACTACTACATAAATCCAAGTACTTAAATCCAAAAATCTTCAATAAGATAAATAACCAAAATATTATTTCAAAAGTCTTCAATATCTCAAGAAAAGGTTTTGCATAAATCATGCATCCGATCATATTCTTCTACAGGGTAGTTTGGACCACTATCGTCATCCCCATGATCAAAGAAAAGATCATAAGTCGGTAAATCATAAATAACTTCATCATCACCTGTACCTGAAAAAGAAAGGAATGAGCGAGAACACGCCCAATACGCCAGTCCACAAACAAATACATATGCACAAATAGCATGTATATATAGTGCAATTACTCTAATGCAAACAACAATTTATTTTCTTATTTAAGCCAATAAATCAACACAGTTTAGGACTATGAATTCCTAGTCCCAAACCCGGAGTAATGCAGACCCCATTAGAAATCAACCAACTCTTTGAAAATAAGTAATTATATACATATATTGGTGAATGGGTACTCCCCAAGCACCCATGGCCATACTGCAAAATCACCTAAATCTACTGGAATCATCTCAATGTACGAGTCCACCCGGGACGACCTCACACATAGATCATCAAGGTGTCACACCAGTATCATCGCCTGCTAGGTCCTTGTCACGCCCCGAAGGGTACCCTAAACGTAGCAATCTGCCACATATAATATCAAGACTTAAGAATGACTAGCTTAGTCACACAAAAGCCTTAGTATTACATGTAAGGCGTCTAGCACGGTAATAGGAGACACTTTTGGGAAGCATAATTTAAGCAAGTAAAAAATGAACATACAAGAATCCAGAAATAAAATATATTATAGCATTAATAACCAAAGGTTTATTATATGATTTCTTAGGGGCATACCCCTGTTAATCCAAAGATCGTGATAGTCTTTACAACATTCAAAAACTACATTAAAGATTTAAAATGAATTCTAATCTAAATCTTCAAGTAGATTTCCTCCAAAAGCTTCAATAGAAAACTTACGCAGATATGAGGAGACTTTGGGTACAAAAATAGGTGTTCTAAGAATACAAATACCTATAGGGGCGTAAGCTTATGGGCTTAGTGAGTAAATCCAAAAAATTCATACTCAAAGTAAATTATCAACTAAGTTTATTAATCAAACAAATGGAATGCAACAATCATGAGCATACAAGACATATGACTTTCCAGGAATCATATGTTGAATGAATTACGCCCTTCATTCGGGATTGGGTATTTAGGCCAATTACAGCCACAACTTTTAAAACACTTTTATAGATCTTATCGGCTCCTATACGCCATCAAAAACTTGTAGTTATTACAGGCTCCTACTAGCCACCAATTTACGTAGTTCTTACTGGCTCCTACTCACCACTTACATGATATACCGGTTATGTCTACCACCACTATTATACACTTGTCCCACCAATTGTATAGTAGTGAATGAAATGTGACTCAGCATATGAAGTGCATGAATAATTTCTTAATTAAAGTCTAGTAATTATATTTAACTTCTTTCAAGTGAGCAACCAATTTCAAACACTTCAAGATATTAATGTACATGCAACTTTATTACAAACAAATCATGTTTCGATATACTTAGTATTCTTTCAACATATTATCATACAACTCCCATGTGATTTTGCCTAAATTCTGATACAACTAAATTTACAAGCACAGTCATAAGTATGAAAAATAACATGGAGTAAACTCACTCAGCCATGATGACACCTTTCTTAAAATAGATGAGTCGTTCGGGATTTCCACTAATCGTAGTAATCTTCGGGATATGAACAATCCTCCTCGAGATTACCTAATCAAGAAGAACACCCAAAATGAGTATTTCTTTTTGATTCTATGGTACTAATAAGGAACTATGTTAATAGATCGTTAAAATTCGTATAGAGAGAAATTCTATCTTAAAATGGCCATAACTTGGTCATTTTAACTCGGAATTGCGTATATTATATACCGCTTTCTACTTATTTGAAGAGATCTATCCAATTCTAAAATTATTTTCATGAACTAAGTCGTTTGGGTTCCGAAATAGATGTGACAAAATTCACCACGAATTTTCACAAAACTTGAATTCCTTTTTTTAACAAACTCATATAAAAGAGATAGTTATTATAATAGTTTATAAAACCTTTGAAATGCATTTACATATATTTATTAACTCATATCAAATGTATGAAATTAATGAAGTTGTCTCAAACCATAAATTTTTGTGAAGTAAAGTCTTTTAAAGAAAAAGTGGAACTTTTAAAATTTCCTCTTATTTTTGCTAAAGAATCTTTCAAGTTATTTTTAAATGAGTAAATTTCATTTCTTTAGTCCTTTAAATTTCTAAGGAATGGTTTTCATCTTCTAAGCTTAGTTTCTAACACATCTTGAAAATAATAACAACTTTATATTTGTAGAAATAATTTCCTTGTTTCTAAAAATCATTTTGTTTTCATAGAAGAAATTTCTTGTTTGTCAAACTAGTCATTTTAGTAAAATTTTTATTTTACTCAAGAATTCCTTCCCTTGTATGTATAAGAAAATTCCTATGGACTCCTTCTAGATTTCTTAGAAAAGTTGCTAAGATAAAAATCCTTACTCTTTATGAAAATTACTTCCAACTTTTAGTTTTAGAAAATTCTTACTTTAAGAAAACTTTTCCTCGTTGATTTATTGAGACAAAAATCATTATGTTCATGCATAAGTATGAATCATAAATTATGAAAACATAAGAAAACATAATTATTAAAGAAAACACGCTAGTAAAGAAATAAATCAAGTATTGGAACCTTAGCTTCATCAAGGTATCCCGGGACTAAGAATAGACTAGTCCCTAAAAAGAAAATGTTTTGACTTGATGAGGACAAGTCTAAGACTAGAATGACTAGTCTTAAAAATAACATGAAAGTAAATAAATTGCAAAACAAATGAGCTTATATGCTCTAAAAGATATATATAGCTATATAGATATATTAGATATAAAAGCAACATAAAGAAATTAGATGATGAACAAAAACAAAGTATGAACCTATTGTTACTTTCTTTAACCTTCATGGTTTAGAAAACACACACTAAGCTCATACTAAGTAGATGGACAAAAGAAGACTTGAAGAAAAATTACCTAAAAGAAATAAACTTGAGAGAACTCTTTAGAGAGAATTCTTGGAGAATTTTGGGATAGTTACTTTAGTGTAGGAAAGGTGTGAAAGAAGTGGAAGTAAGATGGGGTATTTATAGGAAATGTGGGAGATAATTTGTGTTAATTAAATAAATAAAAATGAAGCAAATTGGAGAGAAGAGGGAGAGGAGCCAGTGCTAATTAGGAGTAAAGGGGGAGAGAAATTTTTTTTTTTATATTTTTGTTAATTAAAAGTAAGATATGAAAGATGTGAAGTTGTATTGAAAAGAAAATGTGTAAGAAATAGAGGTATGGTTTGTAAGAGTAAGTTGTAAGAAAAAGTAGAGATAGATGAATAGTGTAGAATAGTAGTAAATAGTGTAATGTAAAGTAACATGACAATTTAAGTATCGTAGTAAGAAAATACACGTATAATTGTGATATCTAGTATTTTTAATTACCGAAAAATTACGAAACTGATATTTTTGAAATCCTTATATTAAATTGGTTCTATCGGTGTTATTGGAATATTTTTATTATTCCTGTCTCCGGGACACGGTTTTCAAGAACTGATCCCAACTGAGTTCGAAGGACACTTGAATTTGCAAATCTGATATTTTATATAACTAAAGCTATTACGAGCTATTATCACTAATCATTCCAACTTTATTTTCTAGGCTGAAGAAAACGGAAATGCCGGATATAAATTTTCAGGGTTTGTACTAGCCTTTTGTTGACTTTAGGGTTTCAGTTGACTTTTAATTCTAAGATCAAGCTTAAAGGTAACCAAAAATTTTAAGGGTTTACAGTCCTTACTGTTCGTAGCCAAACACAACAGGAAAACAATTTAATTTAGCCAAATAGATTTAGATTAATTATTTTTCTGTTCCTACAATCAAGCAAACAAATTACTAAACCTACACATAAAAACAACAAACAAGGAATGGTCGTACTTTTCAAATTTCAGAACAATTTCTCTATATCCACAAATTCTTAATACTAACAACAAATCTCCAAATCTTATGAGCAAAACATATAATAAGAACAATAATTATAAATCATAAACTTCAGAAATAAACCCCAATTCATCCAATTCTTCGAAAAAAATCATCCAAAACCCTAATCTTATAAGAAATCTGCAACTGCAAAATCTCCTTCGATCAAACTCCACAAAACCTAATTTCTCCATAAAACCCTAATTATCTAGAAATAACAGAAAATCACCAACAAGAATCATTCCTTTAGTAAAACTATGGATAAAACAGATAAAACTTACCTAGTATTCTCTTATGAGTCCAAATTCTAGTTTTCCTCAATTAAAATCGGACGAAAACCCCAAAATGGAAAATTTCTCCAAAACCCTAAATTGATAAACCAGCAAGAATTAGCATGATTTGTCTAATATACTCTTCTCACATATGAATCCACAATAAAAGAAAGATAAAAGTTACCTATTTCAATCTAATTCTTCGGTTGATTCCCAAAAGATTAGATCTTGACTGATATATATATATATATATGGTTTCTCCAAAGAACTCCTCCAAAATCTAAACAAAATCTTAAGGAATCGAATCGATATATGAAAATCTTGATAAAGGAAGGCGGAATTACTTACTCTTTGATCCAAATCCGATCTCCACGTGATTCTCTCTTCTAAGAACACTCAAAAACTCTAAAAATGTTCTCTGGATGGTAAAGGAGAAAAGCACATATGAGAAATAGAAACCCTAAAGTTCTATTTATATAAAGGATTTCGAGCAGGAAAAGATGGCATTTACACAGCGGCCTTGAATCCAACACCGATGGCCTACATGCTGGGTTTCCATAGGGTTTTAAATTTTATAAAGATCAAATCTTTTACAACGAAATTCAAAAGAAAACCTAAACCAATATCCATGTGTGTTGATTAGATTAAAACAAAACAAAAAGGGTTTCAATTCAAACCTTTAAAAGCTTAAAATCAATTGGCAGATCGGATTTGTAGGTACTGTGAATTCACAATACCCTCTACAGTATCCACATGAACGTGCACATCCTCAAAAGATCCTTTCACGTGCTAACGCGATCTAGAACTTTTCTAGATGATATTGGGAACTTTTACACACGACTCTTCATGTTTCACTCTTTAAGGTTTTGCAAATTTTCTCTGCCAGTTTAATGTCGACAGATAAATCATTAATCCTAAAGAGATCTCTTTATGCGCCTTTTATACTAATGTCATTCTCACATGACTAATGACATTAGTGGCCCTTAATCTAATTAGGCATAACATTTCATAAAATTTAATTCTTGCACATAACAATGTAATAATTTATTATTATTCTTAATAATAATAAATTATTATTCCCATAAGACTTTAAATTTAGTCCATGATCCTTGTGGCTCGTTCCTTTGTGTGTGACTTTGTAGGTTCACTTAATGTTAGTAGTTGACCTAAAACAATTTTAGTAAACAAAATATAAGCGGCCTCTAGCAAGACATTATGTTTACCCAAATTAAGTGAAGATCGGTGATCCGATTTTTATGTAATTGATAACTTATGTCATTATCCTTTTGTCACATAATATCTATATTGAGCATAAGGCATGGATCATGTCACCCTCATATCATTCAATTTTATTATTTCTCAATCTCTAAGTAAACTAATAAAACAAATGAAATTGATCACACTATCAATTCATTTGAGCATGTCCATGCATTTCTCAATTTCACTTGTCAAGGGGCCCATAGATATCTCTGTCATAATAAGATGGACAAATCCCATCTTAATCACTTAACTTCCTCTACATGATTTATATTATGCCCAATCTCAACCTTTATAATTATCCGATTAAAGACAACATTTGATTGAGTTAAAACATAATATTCTTCATGTTGAAATCCACGGTGATTTTAGGTCTGAGGATACGATGACATTTTATTTTGAGAATCACTTATGACACTAATCAATGTAGTGATCTCAACGCGAGTTAGTCCAATACATAGTTCTCCAACATGTACCTATGAGTTTGATTTATATCTCCATACAAATAAACATCCCATGATTATCAGTCAAACCTCATACTAGATTTATATCATCATTGTTCCCATAATAATGAGCATCTAGGGACATTTAGAATAATTAAATTACTCATGGATCCTATTATAAAGTGAACATGCAAACAATATAATAGAAACGTCTTTGTATGACAATATCTAGTAATTGGCCTAGAGCACAATCACTAACAATCTTCCACTTGCACTAAGCCAAATCATATAGGTATCTAATACCCATTGATCTAGTATGATTATCATACTATGCCTTTGTAAGAGGCTTGGTAAGTGGATCAACAATATTGTCATCAATTGAAACTTTGCATATCTTCACAGCATTTGATGCTATTATACACTCGGCTTTTCTTATAGAATATGCTACAGTGTTCTGCTTTGAACTTTTCTAGCTTACTATAGCTCCATTGAAAGGAAAAATATATCTAGATTATTATCTAAAACCATCCTTGTCAGATTGGAAACTAGCATCTGTGTAACTATTTACAACTAGCTCATCTTTTAATCCTCTATATATCAAGAATGAATATTTAGTTCTTCTTAAGTACTTAAGAATATTCTTGACTATTGTCCAATGGGATTCATTGGGATCTGATGGCATCTGCTGGTTATGCTTGATGCATATGACACATCTTGTCGAGTATACAACATGGCATACATGATTGATCTAATAACCGAAGCATAAGGAATCTTATTCATGTGATCTTGCTCATCATTTGTCATTAGACATTGAGTCTTGCTTAGATCTATACCATGTGACATAGGCAAGAATCCCTTTTTGGAATCTTGCATACTGAACCTATTCAGTACTTTGTCTATATACGTACTCTAACTTAGGGCAATGAGCTTTCTAGATCTATTCCTATAGATCTTAATGCCTACGATATAGGCAGTCTTACCTAAATCTTTCATTGAAAAACATTTTTCCTGACCAAGACTTGACATTCTGCAAGGTAGGAATGTTTTTCCCAATGAGTAATATGTCATCTACATATAGTACTAGAAAGACTATTGCACTCTCACTAATTTTCTTGTCAACATAAGGTTCATCTTCATTTTTAACGAAATTAAACTGTTTGATCGCTTCATCAAAATGAATATTCCAACTCTAAGATGCTTACTTCAATTCATAAATGGGTCTTTGAAGCTTGAAAAGCTTATGTAAATTCCCCAGACTATCAAAACCCTCAAGTTATGTCATGTACACATCCTCGATGAGGTTTTCATTCAAAAAGGCTATTTTGATATCCATTTTCAATATCTCATCGTCATAATACGTGGCTATAGAAAGAAGAATTCTAATAGACGTAAGCATGACTACAAGTGAAAAGGTTTCATCATAGTCTATACCATGAGTTTGTTTAAAACATTTTTGCAATTAGTCATGCTTTCTAGGTATGCACTTTACCATCCATGTCAGTTTTCTTCTTGAAAACCCATTTGCTCCGAGTGGTCTTTATACCTTTAGGTGGATCAATCAAAGTCCATACTTGACTATCATACATGGATTGTATTTCAAATTTCATGGCTTATAGCCATTTCTGGGAATCTGAACCCAACATGGCCTCTTGATAGGTAGTGAGCACATTTTGATCCATACGTAGCACATCGTGACTATCTGTAATGAGAAATCCATATCTATCAAGTTGATGTCACATCTATCAGTCATATATGGACCTTATGTTACTTGTGGAGGGTCAACAACTAACGGTATATTTGGTTAACTTTCCACTAGTGGTGCAAGATTATTTTGTGGATCTCGGACTATTTGAGATGTACTTTACTCCTACTAGTTCTTTCAAAGATAAACTCTTTTTCTAAGAAGATGTCATTTCGAGCAACAAACACTTTGTTCTTAGAGAGATTATAAAGCAGTATCCATTGGTTTCTTTTGGAAACCTACAAAAAAACATTTATACAACTTAGGTCCTAATTTATCTAAGGTTTAACGTTTTACATAAGCATCACGGTCCCAAATTTTGACAAAAGATAAACTAAGCCTTTTTCCAATCCATATCTCATATGATGTCTTTTCAACTGCCTTAGAAGAAACCACTGTGTCACGCCCCGAAGGTACCCTAAATGTGGCGGTCCGCACATACGACATTAAAACTTAAGAATGACTTCCCAAAGTCATGTGAAAGTTTTCAACACCATATATAAGGCGTCTATCACAACAATAGGAGACACTGGTGGGATCTGTAGTTTGAGATAGTAAATAAAGCAATACAAGAATCTAAATAAACATCAAATTTATCATTAATAGAATATAATCTTTACATCATCTTAGGGGTTTTTCCCTTATAATTCTCCCAAGAATCATAATAACAACTTAATCCTTCCCACAACCAAATAATACTAACACCAAAAGATATTAGAGGATAATTAACCTATGATCTTCAAAAGATTTCCATAAGCTTTACTAGGACATCATTCCACTTGAGCATATGAAGTCATCGGGTATAAAAGATATTGTCCTGTTACAACAAAGGTCTATCGGAGTATAAGCATAACTAGCTTAGTGAGAATATTCCTAAATCAATGTACTTGTATCAATAATTTCAAACAAGTTATTAACAAACATATGAATGCATCAAACACGTGATCAAGCAATACATATGATATACCGGAAATCATATGTTTGAATGGATTTTACCCCGCCATTCTGGGTTAGGTGTTCCAGGCTCTTTAAAACCCAACTCAAAATCCAACTCATGTAGTTTATTTCAGGCTCCTACTAGCCATCACAAAATAGTTCTTTCAGAACCTATCGCCCATCTTAAAATAGTTCTTTTAGGCACCTATGGCCCATCTTGCAGATTTCTAGCTACTACACACCTGGCTACTAAGCTCTTGTCCCATCGAGATTAGCAGCTCATGCAATGAAATTAACTACGTGATATGCATGAATCAATTAATATAATTCATAGTATATGTTTAAAATAATTTAAAGGTGATCACAGAATTTTTGCACACACTCCAGCAGAATAATAGCAAAACATAAGTTAATTAATAACGATTCATGCCTCGGTATGCTTAACATTCTTTCAACCAATATTATCATACATAATCCATTTCATCTTTTCCTACTTCTAGTGCTTCTAGCTACAAGCACAACCAAGTACGAGAAAGGTAGGAAATAAACTCACTTGATCATGAGGATCTATCTTTCTTACGGATGAGTCGATCGGTAAATCCACTAATCAAAATAATCCTCCGGGTACGAATACTCCTCCTCGGTTCACCTAATCAAGAAGAATACCCATAATGAGTATTTCTTATTGACTCTATGGTACTTATCAAAAACTATATCATAAGATCGTTAAAATTCGCGTAGAAGGTAATTCCAACTTAAAATAGCCATAACTTGGTCATTTTAACTCGGAATTGCGCTTATAATATATCGTTTTCTACCTACTCGAAAAGATATATCCATTTCTAAGGTTATTTTTGTCATAAAAAGCCATTTGGGTTGCAAACTAACATGGTACAGAATAGTTACAAATTTATAGTTCTCAAAATATGATTTTTCCAAACTTTACTTCACTCAAAAATTCTTAATAAAAAAAATATATGGATATATATATAATTGAAAAATCTTTTGAACATATATTTATACTCATATGTATGCATGATTTTGATAGTGTTGTCTTAATATTGATATTTCATAAACAACTTGTCTTTGAGGATTTAAAAGACAAGACTTTTGAAAATTTCTCCTTTTTGAATTGTTAAAGGAAAACAAAAATATATTTGAGTTGTTATGAGCAAATGTTTTTCTATTTCCATTTTCTTATTTTTCAAAGTAAATTTTATTTCAAAAACTTGGTTCTTTAAGTTATCTACTAACTTTATTTCTAGTGATTAAAAATAAGCTTTTCAAAATATTCTTTAAGCTTCAAATATTTGAAGTTGTATTAAATATATGTTTTCCTTATATTTTTATAGATATACCTTTAAAACTTTATTTTCTTGACACATTTTATTTTTCTAAGTTGGTTTTTAAAATAGGAGCTAAAACTTTATTTTCTTGACACATTTTATTTTTCTAAGTTGGTTTTTAAAATAGGGAGCTAATTTTATCTTGGTTTAAAAAACTTGTTTTGTACTTAACATAGAATAACCCCTTTAGATAAGTTTATAAGAAAAGCTTTCTTAAAGAATTGTTAACTTTAAAACTTAGTAAAACTTCATTTTAGTTTTTGAAAAGAGAATAATAATACAAAATTTAAGTTTTGAAAGAACTTTCTTAGCATGCGATTCTCAAAGTCTATAATGAACATAATTAAGTTGTATAAAAGATATGGTTGAGTTAAAATCCTTTATGGTTAAAAATTCTTCCTTTATAAGGTATTTAGTTTTTTATTTAGAAAAGAAATAAGTTCCTTTTATTCTTTTGAAGAAAGCTACTTTACTACTTCTTCTAGAAATTATGATTAGCTTATCCTTTGGAAAAACAAAACTTAGATCTTTTGAGAAAATTCCTTTTGTTAAGAAATTTAGTTTACTTTTGAAAGAACCAATTTTTATTTTGTTTTATTTTTATTTAAGACAACAACATTCTTAATCATGCATGAATATGATTATGTAACAATAAAAGTAAGGATAAAATATAGTAAGATAGAAAGAAATACTTGTAAGTACATAAACATAAATAAATAATCAAGCATTGGGAACCTTAGCTTCATCAAGGTATCCCGATCATGTATTCGGAGCCTTAGCTTCATCAAGGCAACCCAGGACTAAGAATGGACTAGTCCCAAAAGAAAAGAAATTTATTTTGACTTGATATGAACAAGTCTAAGACTAGAAAGATAGTCTTAATAAATTGCATAAAACAAGTAAATAAATAAATTGCAAGACTTGGAAATAAATAAATAACAAATGAGCTTATATGCTCTAAATAAATATATATACATAGTATAAATAATATTATATAAGTTAGATTAGAGCAAAATAACAAAAATGAAAACAACAACATAATAACATAATGTAAAATAGGAACATGAACAAAAACAAAGCATGAACATATTGTTGCTTCTTTAACTCATATGAGCCTAAGAAACATACACTAAGCTCATGCTAAGTTGTATGAACATGATGAAGAAATTTAAGTAGGATTTTACCTAAGGTTTAATGGAAAGTTTGAAAGAGATGAATGGGTTTTGTGTTTGATATTTTTCTTGAAGAGTAGAAATGGGTAGAGAGTATTTTGTGGAAGATTTGTTGGAGAGAGGTTTTGAGAGAGTATTTTGGTAGAGTTTTGTTATGTAAAATGAGTGTGTGAAAGAATGAAGGAAGAAGGGCGTATTTATAGAATTTTTGGAGAGAATTTTGGATGTAATAAAATAAATTAGAAAAGAAAATAAAATAGGATAGAGAGGAGAGAGGGGCGCCGGTTCCTTAGTTGTAGGGGGGAGATTATTTTATTTTTTTTATTTTTGATAAATGAAAGATGTAATGTGTAAAGTAGATGTGAATAAAGTTGTATTGGAAAAGTAAAAAGTAAGAAAATAGGTATGTAGATAGTAAGAAATAGGTGTAAGAAAAAGTACAGATAGTGAAATAGTAATGAATAGTAGGAATAGTACTATGAACAGTAGACTAGACATATAAAATATCGGTAGTAATAAAAATACACGTAAATAAGATATATCTGTTATTTTTAATTACCGAAAAATTCTAAAACTGATATTTTTGAAATCCTTGTTTAATTACGAGTCTTTTGGTGTTATCGAAATATTTTTAATATTCCGAGCTTTGAGACACGCTTTTCGAGAACTGATCCCGTTTGAGTCCGAAGGACACTCGAAATTCGCGAATCCAATATTTTTATGTTACCCTATATTATTACGAATTATTTTAAGCCACCAACTTAATTTCGTTTTCTAGGGTTTGATAACGTGGGATTGCCAGAGTTGAAATTGCTTGATTGTCTTGGTCTTTGTTGACTTTTGAACTCTGGTTTGACTAGGGTTTTAATCCATCTTTGCCATTTTAACTCAGGGATTGGATAGGCAGACCTTTTCATGTTCGGATTTTCGAATCGATTGATTATTGAACTTTCTATTTTTTTGTTTTTAAAAATTCTCTTATGAAATTCCGTGATTGAAATTGTTCAAGGTTCGGTTTCAACTGGGTGAGACTTTAGGGTTTCGATTTGGTATTCCAAAATCATTATCGAAAAATTTGGGGGTTTACACACTGTCACACCCCAAAGGGTACCCTAGATGTGGCAATCCGCCACATATAGTATTAAAACTTAAGAATGACTTCCTGAAGTCATGCAAAAGCTTCAACACCATATGTAAGGCATCTATCACAACAATAGGAGACACCGGTGGGATGTATAGTTTAGGATAGTAAATACAGCATACAAGAAATCTAAATAACCATCTAATTTCAATCATTTAAGAATATAATCCTTACATCATCTTAGAGGCTTTCCCCTATAAATCTCTAAACAATCATTATATCAACTTAGTCTTTCACAAGGAAACAATACTAACACTAAAAGATATTAAAGGACATTTATCCTAAGACCTTCAAAAGATTTCCTGAAGCTCCCCAAAATATAATCCCACTCGAGTATATGAAGTCCTCAGGCATAAGAGATATTGGTCCTGTTACAACAAAATTCTATCGGGATATAAGCATAACTAGCTTAGTGAGAATATTCCTTGAATCAACATACTCATATCAATAATTTCCAACAAGTTATTAAACAAGCATATGAATGCATCAAGCAAATGATCAAGTAATACATATAATCTATCGGAAATCATATGTTTTGAATGGATTTACCCCTCCATTTGGGGTTAGTTGTTTCAGGCACTTTAAAACCCATCTTGAAATCCAACTTATGTAGTTTATTTCTAGCTCCTACTTACTCATCCTAAAATAGTTCTTTCTTGCTCCTATTCGCCTATCTTGCATATTTATGGCTCCTGCAAACTCGGTTGCTATACTCTTGTCCAATCGAGTATAGTAGCTCATGAAATGAAACTAACTACGTGATATGCATGAATCAATTAATATATATAAATTTGAATATGTAATTAAGGTACTTTAAAGCGATTATAGAATTTTAGACAATCAGCATGGTAATAATAAAACACAACTTTATTTAACAATAATTCATGTTCCGATATGCTCAGTATTCTTTCAATCAATGTTATCATACACAATTCATTTTTATCTTTTCCTACTTCTAGTGCCTCTAGCTACAAGCACAAACAAGTACATAAAAGGTAAGAAATAAACTCACTCGGCCATGAGGACAATTCTTTCTTATGGATGAGTCGATCGGTAATTCTACTAATCAAAATAATCCTCCGAGTATGAACACTCCTCCTCGAATCTCCTAATCAAGAAGAATACCCTTAATGAGTATTTCTTGTTGATTAGATGGTACTTATCAAAAACTACCTTAACATCGTTAAAATTCGTATAGAGGGTAATTCCAACTTAAAATGGCCATAACTTGGTCATTTTAACTCGGAATTGTGCATATAACATACCGTTTTCTCCCTATTCAAAAGATCTATCCATTTCTAAGGCTATTTTTATCATAAAAAGCCATTTGAGTTGCAAAATACTACAGTACATAATAGTTAAGAATTTATAGTTCAAAAAATATGATTTTTCCCATTTTCTCTTTACTCAAAAATCTTTAAGCAAAATATACGGATATTTGTATAGTTTGAAAAAAATCCTTTGAACATATATATACACTCATGTTGTATGCATGATTTTTGTAGTGTTGTCTCCACATTGATATTTCACAAACAATTTATCTTTAAGAGTTTTAAAAGATAAAACTTTGAAAATTTCCCCTTTTTGAATTGTTAGAAGGAAAGCTAAAATATACTTAGGTTGTTATGAGTGACTGTCTTCCTATTATGATTCCATTTCCTATTTTTTTCAAAAGTAAATTAATTTCCAAAAATTTGGTTCTTTAAGTTATCTACCAACTTTATTTCTAATGATTGACCAATAAGCTTTTCAAAATATTCCTTAAGTTTTTGGTGTGGTCAAATATTTGGAGTTGTGTTGAATGTATGTTTTCTTCTCATTTTCATATTCTTTTTCTTCTTTAGAAAATAAGTGAACCTTTAAAACTTTACTTTCTTGGAAAATTTTATTTTTCTAAGTTAGTTTCTAAAATAGTGAGTTGATTTTACCTTGATTTGAAAAACTTGTTTCATTCTTAAATTTTTATCAAGTGGTGGAATAATAAGTTTATAAGAAAAGCTTTCTTAATAAAGAATTGTTAATATTAGAACTTAGCAAAAATTTTATTTTGATTTTGAAAATAGAATAACAATATGAAAATTTAGTTTTGAAGAAACTTTCGTAATATGTGATTTTCGAAGTCTATAGTGAACCTATTTAAGTTTTATAAAAGATATAGTTGAGTTAAATATTAAGTTCAATGCTAAAAATTCTATCTTTATGGAGTATTTAGTTTTGATTTATAAAAGAAATGAATTCCTTTCGTTTGAAGAAATCTTGGGCACTAATACTTTAAACTTATGATCAACTTGTCTAAGCTTTTGAAAATAATAATTAGACTTCTTGTTGAAAAATCCTTTATTTATTGAGAAATCTAGTTCACTTTTCCTTATTTAAGAAAGAACCCATTCTTTATTTTTATTTATGACAACAACATTCTAATCATGCATGAATATGATTATGTAGCAATGAAAAAGTAAGAATAATACATAATAAGATAGAAAGAAATACTCACAAGCAAATAAACATAAAAATAATATGGTCAAGAATTGGGAACCTTAGCTTCATCAAGGTATCTTGGTCATGTATTAGGAGCCTTAGCTTCATCAAGGCAACCCACGGCTAAGAATAGACTAGTCCCAAAAGAAAAGAAAAGAAGAGAAAAAAAAATCGTTATGACTTGATAAGGACAAGTCTAAGACTAGAAAAACTAGTCTTAATAAATTGCATGAAACAAGTAAATAAATTGCAAGGCATGAAAATAAATAAATAACAAGTGAACTTATATGCTCTAAAGAAATATATATACATACATAATATACATAATACTATATAGAAGTTAGATTAGAGCATAATAATAATAATAATAATAACAACAACATAATAACAAATCATAATGTAAAATATGAACATGAACATATTGTTACTTCTTTAACTCTCATGAGTCTAAGAAATATACACTAAGCTCATGCTAAGTTGTATGAATATGATAAAGAGATATAGGTAAGATTTTACCTAAGGTTTAATGGAGGATTTGAAAAGAGATGAACGGTAAGTGTGTTTGTTATTTGTTTATTTTTTCTTGAAGAGTAGTAGATGATAGAGAGTGTTTTGAGAGACAATTGTTGGAGAGAGATTTTGGTAGAGTTTTGTTATGTAAAATGAATGTGTGAAAGAATGAAGGAGGAATGAGGTATTTATAGAATTTTGGAATAGAAATTAGATGTAATAAAATAAATTGAAAAAGAAATAATATTGAGAGAGAGGGATGGCTGGCGATTTTAGAGGGAGGAGAGAGAGGATATTTTGTTTGTTTTGTAATTTTTGTAAAGAAAAGAAATAATGTATAAGGTTTGATGTGAATAAAGTTGTGTTGGAAATGTAGAAGTGTAAGAAATAGGTGTATAGGTAGTAAGAAATAGGTGTAACAAAAAGTAGGGATAGTGAAATAGTAATGAATAGTAGAAATAGTGCTATGAATAGTAGACTAGACATAAAATACCGGTAGTAATAAAATACGCGTAAACGAGCTATATCTGATATTTTTAGTTACCAAAAAATTGTGAAACTAATATTTTTAAAATCCTTGTATAATTACGAGTCTTTTGGTGTTATCAGAATATCTTTATTATTCCAAGCTTCGGGACATGCTTTTCGAGAACTGATTCAGTTTGAGTCCGAAGGACACTCAAAATTCACGAATCTTATATTTTTATACTTCTTTATATTATTACGAACTCTTATAAGCATTAACTCAATTTTGTTTTCTAAGGTTAAGAGCGTGGGTTTGCCGAAGTTGAAACTGTTAGATTGTCTTAATCTTTGTTGATTTTTGAAACTCCGGTTTGACTAGGGTTAGGGTTCAATCCAATTTTTACCCTAGAAATTGAGGGGTTTACTTTAAGGATTGGATAGATGGATGGTCTCATGCTCTGGTTTTGTGCCGAATGATCAATGAATCTTCTATTTCTGTTTTTGAAGATTCTCTTATGAAATCTCGTAATCGAAATTGTTTAAGGTTGGTTTCAACTTGGGTCAGTCTTTAGGGTTTCGATTTGGTATTCCAAAACCATTCTTGAAAAATTCGGGGGTTTACAAACACGATTTAACGTGAATGCAGCTGTCTTTAAGGCGTAGCCCTAAAAGGATGGTGGAATCATAGATCGAACCATATCTAATAAAGTTCTATTCTTCCATTCAGATACACTATTCCATTATGGTGTATTAAGTGGAGTTAATTGTGAAATTATTCCATAATTTCTAAGATGGTCCTTAAATTCTTGGCTTACATATTCGCTACCTCGATCTGATCAAAGTACTTTGATTGTTTCACCAAGCCGGTTCTGTACTTCATTCTAAAAAACTTTGAACATTTCAAATGATTCAGATTTATGTCTCATCAAAAAGACATATCCATATATACTGAAATCATCAATAAATATGATGAAGTACTTATAATCCTCCTTTAGCAGCAACGGCTAATGGACCACATACGTCAATATGTATTAGGCCTAATAAATCAATTGCCCTTTCACTGTGTCCAATAAAAAGATCTTTGGTCATCTTGCCTCATAAACAAGACTTGCATATTTCAATGATTCAAAATCAAATGAATCTAAGAATCCATCTTTATGGAGTTTTGATATGCATTTCTCGTTTATATGACCAAGATGATAATGCCATAGGTAGGTCATATTTAAATCACTAGATTTAAGTCTCTTATTATTTATGTTATAGATTGATCCATTATCAAGTTTCAGATTTAGAACATAAAGAACATCATGCAAGTCAGCATTTGCATAATACATGTCTTTATTATAAATGGAACATTTATTATTCTTAATAATAAATGTGAAACCTTCATTGTCTAAACATGAAACAAAATAATATTCCTACTTAAAGCAGGAACATGAAAGCAATTGTTCAACACTACAAACCCACCAGACAAAATCAATTCATAAGTTCCTATAACTAGGGTAGCAACTTTTGCTCTATTTCTAAATCGTAGGTTGACTTTGTCCTTCTTTAGATCTCTATAACATAGATACCTGAAGTAGTAATCTGACTACTCTTCCTTTTCTTCAGATCTTCCAAATAGAGTTTGCAGTTTCTCTTTCAATGACCTAGCTCATTACAGTGGAAACAAACTCCTTCCTTAGTAGGCGTTGCCTTTGGTTTAGGCTTGGGCTTAAGCTTGAATTTTTCATAGCCTTAGCACTTCACTTACCTTTCTTCTTCATGCCCTTCCCTTTCTAAACTATCAAAACATGGCTAAGCTTCTTCCTTTTGACATTTCCCTCAGCAGTTTTAAGCATCAAATGGAATTCAAAAGTTGATTTGCCCATGTTATTCATATTATAGTTCATGACAAACTGGTCATAACTATCTAGTAATGAATTCAGGATCAAATCCTTCAGGCAGCTTACAAAAGTGTAAAGCTTGGGCAGTCTCATACCTTTCTTGTTTAGCCTGTTGTTGGAACATTTCCTTAAGATAGACAATCATCTCATAGCCTTCCATGTTTTCCAGACCCTTCTGAATTTCTAGATTCATGTTAGCAAACATTAGGCATCCTACATCAAGAGAATCAGCAGATTGCTTCTTATAAGTATCCTTTTGACCTCTTAGAACATTGGCTGGAGGCTCTTAAAGGATAGGCTCATCTAGGGCATATAGCTTCTTTTCTTACTTGAGAACAATTCTCAATTTTCTAAACCAATTCAGATAATTGGTTCCAATCAGCTTGTCCTTCTCAAGGATAGATCGTAATGATAAAATTGAGGTGTTGTATGTAGCCATTAAACTACAATTACTTATGCAAAGTTTATTTTAATAAATAAAACTCCCACTAAATCAATAACCCTCATTATTAATGCTATTGCATTTAATTATTGCATTCTAGTGGGCTAAGATCCATATTCACCTAACTCTAAGTCAACTTTGGCATGATGCTTAAAGTTAAGTTATTTAGGTAGATAACTCTTTACTAATTACATCACATGTAACTCTTAGATCCTTTATGATATTTTTGACATCATATGTCTCAACATGTTCAATTTCCATCTAATGCCTTAGGCCCAACACTGTTTTGATAGCCTAATTAAGTTAAACATATTAAACACTTAGTAGCACAATTACCCATCCTCCTTTACTAAGATAACCTAACGCACCCTGCTTTGGCAGAACCTACATTATGGTGATCAAAGTCTGATAGGTGTTTAATTATGGGTGGCATTTAACTTAAAATTTATTGAGGGATTTTTATTATTTATATTCTATTTTATCATCATGTATAATGGATATTCAACATACATGGTGGTAAATATAGTATCTCATAGATATACATACATCATCTCATGATATATCAACTTTACAGAATAAAGGAAAAAGTGTCATAGCATGGCCCCTATTCTATATTGATTTTCATAAGCTAATATGAAATCAATAGTCCAATCCTAAGGTGAAAACCATCTTTATGGTCTTGAGTTGTAAATTTTCTTATATCTTCTTCACGATCCCGGTCTCTTCATCACAATGGATTAAGAAGGGTCTTCATGACATCTTTATGCCTTCATTACAATAATGAAAAAGATACAAAAGGTCCTACAACTATTTGTAGAAAATAAATTACAATAAACAAAACAACACACATGCCATATTTATGAAATTACCCATAAAACAAAGCAATAAAAACCTGCTAATCATATAAGTCTTAGGGCCATGCTATTCACCATACTCATAACATAACATATGCATGAGTCATATATATAACTCAAAACACTTCAAAAGGAAATCTTTATGTCAAGTATCATTAATTAGTGCTTATCCAAAAGAATTTGTGCAATATTGTAGGGTTCAAGAAAATGAAAGACCCTTACGGTAGTCCCGCTAGCCGGTTAACGAGCAAAGATAAAGGGGACAGCCCTAAATAATTTATCAAAACATACGAAGATCAGAATTCGGAATAATTCATTCGTTTCAGACCCAATCGGGATCTGTTCTCTAAAACCGGTCCTTAGGACTTGGAAATAGAAAATTAATATATAGGACTCGTTAGAATCGAAATTTAATAAGGAATTCAAAAATATATTTATAATAATTTTTCGACTTATAAAAATTATAGTTATAGCCTTTTATCGCATTTTCATTACTACCAGTAATTTAATTGTCTAATCAACCTTTTGATTTTTTTCACACTATTCATCAAGTACAACCATCTATATCTTATTCTTACATCCTTACAACCTATTCTTATAATTTTGCATCATTTCCTTATAAATTTACCTTTCCAATACATTTTATTACTTAAAGTTACTTATTAAATTTGAATTTTATTATAGAAAATAATTAAACTTCTCTCTCTCTCCCCATTTCATGGAACCGGCACCCCTCTCCCTCACTCTCTCTCTCAATTGTTTGATTTTTCTTCAATTATTTAATCACACAAAACCTCAATCCATTTCCTATATAAACTCTCTTTTCCCTTTCACTTTTTCACTTCCTCTTTTTTTTTGTTCAAAAGATCAAACTTTGGAAAGAAAATTTCTCTCCCTCTCCTCCTCTCTAGTGCCGTGACTTCTCTCCCTCACACACACACACACTCTCTCTCAAATTTTCTTCAAGTTTCCTTCTCCAAACACTAAATAGGTAATAGATCCTGACCCTACCACTATAAAAACATGTAATGGTAAGATCATACATGTGTGGTTCCACCAAAAATCTCTATGAGCTTTATGCTAGGGATGTGGAAACACTAAAACATGATATTCTTGCCATCACAATGTGTAGATCTTTGTTGTTAAAGTTGATTTACTATTATTTTGCTATATTATTGCTAAATGTTAATCTTATAGTTATTTTTTACAAAAACTCTTTCTTTAAACTCATTTACATATTGTTTATATTGCATTACATCCATGACATGAGTAATATAGTAGATCTATTTGTTTAAAGTACTTAAAATGACATAGTTACTTTACATGCATAAAAGGTTTACAACATGATGGTCTTAGTAAAGGTGTTGCCAAAACTCAAGATTTATTTTATTTCTATCAAAAAGTGATTTTGAAAATTCGGATCTTGGGAAAGAACCATTTAGAAAACGAAGGGCTTAGGTGATAGGTATCATAAAAGAGTGATTTTTATAAGATGAGCTTAGTTTTACTAAGAGAAATTTTCAAAACAAGAATAAGGTTACAAAAGTTAAGTTAAATCTATGATTCAACACCAACAAAAAATTTTGAAATTCATAACTTGGGTGAAATGCCAAGAAAACATATATTTTCCAATCCTAGAATAAGAGTTTTATTAAAGAAATGGAAGCTTTAGGGAGTAGGTTTGGTTAGGACTTAACTTTAGGAAGATTAAATGAGTTTTTCACAAGAAATAATCTCAAAAACAATTTCCCAAAATTCAGATCTAAAAATGATCCCCATTTAAACACCTATTTCCAAATATCAAAATGAGGACTTTAATAAAAAAATAGAAGCCTGAGGAAATAGATGTAATAAAGACTTGAATTTTTATAAGAATAGATGTGTTTTATCAAAGTATAAATCTAAATCAAAGGAAAGGTTTCTAAACTTAGATCAAACAATATTTTCATTTCCTAAAATTGTGCAAAATTTGACACTAGGCAAAACCCACATGTAAACATCTATTTTCCAACCTTTAAATGAAAAATTTTGTTAAGATAATAAAGGTATTAGGTATATACATCATCAAGGCTTTATCCTAGTAAAAATATGGATGATTTTCAAAGAAATAAAGGTAGTTTTTCCAACCAAGTGTTCTTGAAATTGTTGCAAAGTAAAAGTTTTCTAAAAATTTCTTTTTAATAAAAAATCATTAAGGATTTACATGTAGATAGCTCATATCATGTCATTCATGATAATAACTTATAGATATTTCATGCGTATATAATATACTTGGTAGAAATAATGTAAAATTTCACAAAACAATTTCGGAAATACAAGTTTTAGCTACTGATCAGATCTGATTTGAGCATTCTTAGACCTAAAAATTTTCAAAAACTTAAAAATAATATCATAAATAGGTAGATCTTTTTAAGTAGACAGAAATCGATAGCTTATTTGCGAAATTCCGAGTTAAAATAACCAAGTTATGGCCGTTTCAAGTTGGAATTTCCATCTACGACGGAAATTACAAACTCAAGAGTTTTATTTAATAAGTTGGAATTAATTATGGTATGAAATACTCATTTGGGTATTTCTTTTGCTTAGGTGATTTTGAATCGGGGGAAAATTCTTGTTTCTAGATCATTACCACTAGAGACCGGTGTCCATGGCCAAGTGAGTTCACTGTCTTTAAATTATATGATCTGATTGTGCTTGTAATGATAGCGGCATTAAAATTAGGAAAAGATAAAATTTGGAATGTGCATGTGAGTCCTATTTGATTGAATTGATGACAAGAATATCTAGATGGGAAGTGCTATAAATACCTATATGGTGTAGTATAGAATTGAAGTGTTTGTCATATCTATGATCACCTATAATCCTCTTAAATAATATGCCATGATCTTATAATTGAATTGACCTTGCATATCATATGTTGAGTCACATTGCATTTGTTATTATACCTTTGTAGGAAGAAGGCATAATAGTTGGGCAACAAGGGGCCTAAAAACTTGAATGTTGGAATGAATGGCCTAAATTAAATTAGAAGTGGTGAAGCAGTTATATCAACTACAAAATTTGTGAGTGGGTGGGCACCTGAATCAACCACTATATAAATGAGAAAAATTAAAATCTATGGTCGTATGGGCCTAAAACACCTAACTCCAAATGGAGGGCGTAAATCCATTCAACATAGGGCAACTGGAAAGTCTTATGTATTGTATGCTCACTTGCTTGTGCATTTCATATGGTTGTCTAATATAACTTGCTTTCCTTATTGATTGATGAAGTATTTAATTTTGGAAGTGAAACTCACTAAGCTAGCGTAACTTATACCCCCATAGTTTCTTTTGATGCAGTTCCCATAAATATGGCTGCGTCCCCGAACTTAGCCAAATCAGGTAATGCGATGTTAGGAGTGTTTCCCATTGGAAGTTTATGATTAGTTCTATATAGCTTTTCATAGTAAACCTTAAATGATCAGGTTTTACATAAAAGATAATACCTAGCCCTTTGTTTAGCAGGGGAATGCCCCTTAGTATTTTGTAACTGATCCTAAGATATCTGTGGTTTATTTTTTTATACTTATCCTAACAAATTGAACTATCTATCTCTAATTGTATATGTATTCTATTGTCGTAAGGGAACGCCTTGCATTCTAATACAAGACTTTTAAATAACTATGGTAGTGATTCTTAACTCTCATTTAGCATGTGGCGGACTGTTACATTTAGGGTACTCTTGGGGCACGACAACATGCTAGCGCGATCTAGAACATTTCTAGATGATACTGGGAATTTTTACACATGACTCTTCGTGTTTCACTCTGTAGGGTTTTTAGATTTTCTTTGCTAGTTTAATGTCGACAGATAAGTCGTTAGTCCTAAAGAGATCTCTTTATATGCCTTTTATACTAATGTCATTCCCACATGACTAATGACATTAGTGCCCCTTAATCTAATTAGAGATAACATTTCATAAAATATAATTCTTGCACATAACAATGTAATAATTTATTATTATTCCCATAAGACTTTAAATTTAGTCCATGATCATTTTGGCTCGTTCTTTTGTGTGTGACCCTATAGGTTCACTTAATGTTGGCAATTGACCTAAAACAATTTTAGTAAACAAAATATAAGTGGCCTTTAGTGAGACATTATGTTTACCCAAATTAAGTAAAGATCGGTGATCCGATTTTTATGTAATTGATAACTTATGTCATTATCCTTTTATCACATGATATCTAGATTGAACATAAGGCATAGATAGTGTCACCCTCATATCGTTCAATTTTATAATTTCTCAATCTCTAAGTAAACTAATAAAATAAATAAAATTGATCACACTATCAATTCATTTGAGCATGGCCATGCATTTCTCAATTTCACTTGTCAAGGGCCCCATAGATATCTCCCATCTTAATCACTTAACTTCCTCTACAGGATTTATATTATGCCTAATCTTAACCTTTATAATTATCCAGTTCAAGACAACATTTGATTGAGTTGAAACATAATATTCCTCATGTTGGAATCCATGGTGATTTTAGGTCTGAGGATACGATGACATTTTATTTTGAGAATCACTTATGACACTAATCTATGTAGTGATCTCCAAGTAGGTTAGTCCAGTACATAGTTCTCCAACATATACCAATGAGTTTGATTTGTATCTTCATACAAATAAACATCCCATGATTATCAGTCAAACCTCATACTAGATTTATATCATTATTGTTCCTATAATAATGAGCATCTAGGGACATTTAGAATAATTAAATTACTCATGGATCCTATTATAAAGTAAACATGTAAACAATATAATAAAAACATCTTTGTATAATAATATCTAGTAATTGGCCTAGAACATAATCATTAACACTACATACTTACGCTAGTGGCCTATGTGCTAGCTTTCACCATTTCCATAAAAAGATCCAAGAATTTTCGCCGGCAGCTTTCACATATAGGCCGACAGCCTTCATTTCAAAGCTAGCGGCCTTTACATCAGCCTAAGCCCTTTTGTCCAATTTTTCACGAACCTTTTCCTTAGGCTTAAATCTACCTATTCAAGGACAAAAATACCCATTTAAACAACATGAATTTACCTTTTTACCCTTCATTATAATTTATTTACTTGTATATTACATCTCTCCCCTCCTAAAAAGAACTTTCATCCTCAAAAGTTACCTAGATTATTGAAACAGCTCGAGATGTTTTGCCTTCATGTCATCTTCCAATTCCCAAGTTGCTTCTCTTTCCGTTTGATTAGTCCATTGCACTTTCATGTACTTAATCACCTTATTTTTCAAGACTTTCTCTTTTGTATCCAAAATCTTAATTGGCTTTTCAACTGTTGAGAGATTAGGCTGTACTTCCAACGGTTCAAGAGCTACTATTTCATCTGGATCTCTGACATATGTTTTGAGCGTAGATACATGGAACACGTTGTGTACTCCTTCCAAATTAGGCGGTAAAGCCAATCTGTAAGCAACATCGCCTATCTTTTCCAATATCTCATATGGTCCTACATATCTAGGATTCAACTTTCCTCTTAACCCAAATCTGACAACCCTTTTTGTCGGCGAGATCTTTAGCAAAACATGTTCTCCCACCTGAAATTCCAAAGGTCTTCTTCATTTATCAACATAACTCTTTAGTCGACTCTGAGCATCTTGAAATCTTTGTCTGACCAACTTAACTTTGTCAATTGCATCTTGCACTAACTCAAGTCCCAACAGCTATCTTTCACCCACTTCTTCCTAATGGATAGGTGATCTACACTTTCTGCCACAAAGAGCTTCAAATGGAGGCATGCCAATCAATGCTTGATAACTATTGTTATAAGCAAATTTCACTAACGGTAAATGCTCATCCCAACTTCCTTTAAAATCCAAAACACATGCTCTTAACATATCTTCAAGAATCTGAATGGTCCTCTCAAATTGTTCATCAGTCTGAGGATGATAAGCCGTGCTAAAAACCACTTTGGTACCCAAAGCTTGGTGTAAAATCTCCCAACAAATCTAGTATTACTATCTAACACAATAGTTACCTATATCCCATGCAAACGCACTATCTCTTTGATGTATAACTGAGCCAACGTTCCAATTTATACCTAGTCTTGTTTGGTATGAAATAAGCTACCTTAATGAGTCTGTCCACAATCACCTATACTGAATCATACTTATCTCTTGTCTTAGGCAAAGCAGAAACGAAGTCCATGGTGATGTGTTCCCATTTCCACTGCAGTACTAGCAAAGGTTTCAACTCACCTGCCGGTCTTCTGTGCTCGATATTAATCATCTAACACATATGACACTTAGATACATATTCTGCTATCCCCTTTTTTAGATTATTCCACCAATACAGCTTTTTCAAGTCATGATACATCTTATTTCCTCCTGGATAGATGGAATAACTTGAATAATGTGCCTCTTTCAACAATTCTCTCTTAAGCTCTCCTTGATCCAGCATACATAATCTTCCTTTATATCGCAGGATACCTTCCTCATCAATATGAAACTCTAGTGCCCTACCAATCTCCATTCTCTGCTTAATCTCCAGGATACTCTGGTCATCAATCTGAGTTGTCCTGATTCTATCCATAAAAGTCGGTTGTATCTTCAAATTCGCCAATCTTTCATCTACTTGTCTTATAACTATCTCTATCTCAAGCTTCCTCATGTCCTCAATCAAATGACGTTCTATTGTAATCATAGCAGCTAGATTTTCCACTCTCTTTCTGTTCAAAGCATCTGCTACAACATTTGCTTTTCTTGGATGATACTGAATGTCTATATCATAGTCCTTGATCAGCTCTAACCACCTTCTCTGTCTCATGTTCAGCTCTTTCTAGGTAAAGATGTACTTTAAACTCTTGTGATATGTATATACCTTACATCTTTCCCCATACGGGTAGTGTCTCCACAATTTCAAAGCATACACAACTGCTGCTAGTTCCAGATCATGTGTAGGATAGTTCTTCTTATATGACTTCAACTGTCTGGAAGCATATGTGATGGAGGAAATGGGAAGCTACGGGTCTTTTAGCTTCTCAAAGTCTCACATAAATGGAATTGAATGCTCATTATGGAGGAAATGGAAAGTTATGGGAGTTACGAGTCTTTTGGCTTTCCAAAGTAACACCCCTTTTAATGCCTAATGAACGTTATTTTAATAAATAGGGGGTTACTATTCAATAAAAAAGTCATTTCTCAAAAATTAATGGACTATCAAATCAACAGGTTTAGGGACAAGTCGTGTCACTTGAGCATGTCTGGTCGTTTCCTCTATGTGAAAATTGACACGACTGGGACATAGCTTGTCCCAGAGTCGTGTCCTTTGCTATGATCTTTTTTCTTCACTGACACGACTTAGGACACGACTTATCCTAGAAATGTCTGCTGCAAAGTTAATTTTCCAGATTGACACGGTTTGGGACAAGTCATGTCGCTGTTGTGTCTTTTCAAAACTTAAGATTTAGACCTTGATTGTGTTTTTCCTTGACATGGTTGAAGGACATGGCATGTCTTTGTTGTGTTAACCACTTTTTTGTCCAAACTTTGCATTTTTGATCCATTTTTCCTTCTTTCCATAAAATAACTCCTTTAAAGGCCTGAAAGCATAAATTAATATTTTTAAGTGTCAAAATCATAACATTTATCAATAAAATGATTAATAAAGTCCAATTCGACATTCATAAATAGGAATAATTTTAGTTTATCAAATTCCCCCATACTTGAGTTTTTGCTTGTCCTCAAGCAATCAATAAGGACAATGAATTATCATCAAATATACTAAAAAAAAAATTTTTTTTCACAAGCTAAAACTCACAAAGCATTCATTAATCATTTTAGACCATAGCAACTTGCTTTGTACTTACTGCTCAAATCTATTATGTAAATGTAATTAGCATACCATAATCAAAATTCTAAGGCTAATCCAAGTAAGTCAAACTTTACCCTTACCATTTAACAACTGATTCCAAAGTCACAAAATAAAAGCAAAGTCAATCAATAGTGAAATAGACCCAGTTATATTTCACCAATAGTTAGCAAGTATATAAGCCTTCAACCATTTCTCTAAACTCAACAACCTAGAATCAAAGTATTTGGTATCCATCATTCCCCTAATTTTTCCTTTTTGAAATTATTATTATTATGAGCAAGAATTCTTTCATACCTTTAGAGGAATTTCTTCTAGATGGGGTAGCCTGCATCTTTTCAGCTCTATTTTCCTATGCATCTTCTTGTTATTGTGAGACCCTTGAGTTGGCACATCCTTGGCTCATCATGTCACGCCGGAGGGTACACTAAACGTGGCAGTCCGCCGCATATAATATTAAAGCAAATGAATGACAACCTTAGTCATGTAGGAGCTTCGATATCACATGCAAGGCGTGCTTCCAAGATAGTAGGAGACTCACAGGGGTATTGCATTTAAGTAGATAATATAAGCAAGTAAGAACTTATATAAATAAACATGAAACCTTCATTTAAATAATAATTCCTTATATCATCTTAGGGGCATTCCCCTGCCTTAAAAGTCTATCAACAAAATAATCATAACTACAACATAAGCCTACTATAGAGATTTTCTTAGAAGTCTATGTTCCAAACTAAATACATATAACTTCTCCCAAAAACTCCTAGTGGCTTAAGCCATACCTAGCATACAGGGCTCCTTGGTGCCAACCAAAGATAGTCATACTGTAACAAAAAGCTATAGGGTATAAGCAAAACTAGCTTATGAGATAATTCCCATCTACAGAACATTTCTGTATAGCAAACAAGTATTTAAATCAAGCATATGAGAATGCATCAATCACATAAACAAACAAAATACACAAGATTAACTGGAAATCATGTGTAGCATGGATTTTACGCCCTACATGTCGGGGGTTGGGAGGTTACAGGCCCATACGACCATCAATATTTTAGATTTGCTAGCTCCTGCTCGCCCTGTAGACTTCCTAGCTCCTACTATGCCATGTAGACTTTCCGGCTCCTACTAACCACCACTACCACTTCCTCGTTTCCCCACACAAAAAAGTAGTAAAAAATGTGACTCACAAGTATGCTATGCATGAATTAATTTCAATATATATTTAATCAAATAATGTTGAGTTCAGGTTAAAGGCAATCAACCACAATTTTTATCATATCAATACAAGAATCACACTTCATTTAATCACATCTTCTTTCGATATTCTTAACTTACATTCAACCAATCATAAATCCAAGTCACATAACAATTGTTCATTTGTCTTTTCCTTAATTTCTCGTGCTACTACTTACAAGCACAAACAAGGAAATGTAACTTAGTAAAGGATTAACTCACTTCATGTCGGTAGATCCTAATCGAAGTAGTTTTCCGGGAAGGTGATCTCAGTTCCTTCTTCACCTAAACAAGATGAAATACCCCAAAATGAGTCTTTCATAAAATTTTATTCTTGAATATTCTAAACTTTTCTTAAAATCGCGGTAAAATCGTATTTGAGGAAATTCCAACTAAAATGGCCATATCTTGCTCATTTTAACTCGGAATTTCGCTTATAATATATCATTTTCTACCTATTCGAAAAGATCTATCTATTTCTAAACTTATTTTCATCAAACTAAGTTGTTTGGGCTCCAAAAAGTGGCGACCAGATTCACCACGAATTTACATAAACTTGAATTCCTTCTTTTAACAAAAGCTCATTTCGAAGATATAGATACTATAGCAATTTGTAAAACCTTTGAAATGTATATATGTATTTATTGATTCATATCAAATGTATGAAGTTAATGAAGTTATCTCAAATTATGAAAAAGTAAAGTCTTTTAAAAATTTTGGAAAATGAGAACTTTTGAAATATTTATTTTGCTTTGAAAATATCTTAAGTTATTTCAAATGAGCATTTCTTTTTCCTAAATTTAATTTTTTAATTGCTTTAAATTCCTAAGGAATGATTTTATTTTCTAAGCTTAGTTTCCAATACTTTTTAAAAGTAATAACAATTCTATTTTTAAAGAAATAATTTCTTTGCTCCTTGAGATCATTCTATTATGATGAAAAGAATTTCTAGTACATGATGAAAAAGTGAAGTTTTTTTTTTTGTAAAACCTTTTTTTATTCAAAAAATCCTTTCTATGTCATGCATGTTTATAAAAGTTCCTATGAACTCCTCTAGGTTTGTTAAGATGACTCCTTAGTTTTAGAAAAATTACTTCCTACTTTTATTTCTAGAAAAGAATCTTTATTTTTAAGAAAACCTTTCCTTATTTATTTCTGTTGAGACAAGAATCATTATGTTATGCATGAATATGAATCATAGAGTTATGAAAACATAAAGAAACATAATAACTTGAAAGAATAAGCTAGTAAGGAAATAAATCAAGTATTGAACCTTAGTTTCTTCAAAGTGTCCCGGGACTAAGAAAAGACTAGTCCCAAAAGAAAAAGAAAATGAAAATGTTTTGACTTGATGAGGACAAGTCTAAGACTAGAAATACTAGTCTTAAAAATAACATGAAAGTAAATAAATTGCAAGGATAGTAAATAAATTGCAAAACAAATGAGCTTATATGCTCTAAATGATATATATATATATATAGCTACATAGATATATTAGATAGTTATAAATGTAAAAGCAACATAAAGAAATTAGATCATGAACAAAAACAAAGTATGAACCTATTGTTGCTTTCTTTAACCTTCATGGTTTAGAAAATACACACTAAGCTCATACTAAGTAAATGAACATAAAGAGGACTTGAAGAATTTTTACCTAAGAGAACTAATCTTGAGAGAACTTCTTGGGAGAGAATTCTTGGAGAATTTTGGGAGAGTAACTTTAGTGTAGGAAAGATGTGAAAGAAGTAGAAGGAAGAGTGGGGATTTATAGGAAAATGTGGGAAATAATTTGTGTTAATTAAATAAATAAAAATAAAACAAATTGGAGAGATGGGGAGGGGACTAACGGCGCATATTGTAGTGTAGAGGGGAGAGAAATTTATTTTTTTTTTTGTATTTTTGTTAAAGAAAAGTAAGATATGAAAGATGTGAAGTTGTACTGGAAATGAAAATTGTAAGAAAGTAGAGGTATGGTTTGTAAGAGTAAGTTGTAAGAAAAAGTAGGGATAGATAAATAGTGTAGAATAGTAGTAAATAGTGTAATGTAAAGTAGACATGACAATTTAAGTACCGGTAGTAAGAAAATACGTGTATAAATGTGATATATGATATTTTTAGCTACCGAAAAATTATGAAATTGATATTTTTAAAAATCTTATATTTTTATGAGTCTAACGATATATTCGGAATGTTTTTACTATTCCGAGCCCCGAGACACGTTTTTCAAAAACTGTGTCCGATCGGGTTCAAAACAAGTCGCGGTTTTACTAAACTGATCTTTTTAAGCTTTCTTAAATAATTACAAACTATTCTACTCACTAAAATCTTTCTTACTCTCTTAAGGTTTCTTAAACAAGGATGCCGGACTTGAACTGTTACGATAGACTAGGGTTTCATTGACTTTAGAATTCCAGTTGACTTCTAATTAGGGTTTAAGCTTTAATTGTTCACAAAATTTCGGTGGTTTACACATCACCCAAGTGACCAGGTTTTAAAGGGACCCCAACGAACTCTCACTCACTTTAACTTTTAGATTTAATACTCTTAACTCACTTACCTGAGTTAGCAAAGTAATGGCTATGGTTTTTTTTTTTCATCAATTGTTTATAAGAAGCTTGTATAGCTAAAGCGGGGTCAGACTTCACTCTTCTGAGGGACCAAAGCCAGCCCATATCAACTAATCTTCTAATTTTAGTTAAGCACAACAATTAATTAATTTTCAAAAAGGATCACTAGGTGATTGATTTCACATACTCCTTTCACAAAAGGTTAGAAGGGCTCTCAAAATGTTTGAAAGAAGAATATACAAGCTAACAGGCTTAGAAATATAATTTTTTAAATTTCAACTAAGGACTTCACTTGTAAACCCTCGAAATTTTGGATTCAAATTTAAAGCTCAAACCTTAATTAGAAGTCAATCGGACTTCCAAAGTCAATAAAACCCTAGTTTACCGTAACCGCTTAAGTCCTGCATCACCGTTTAAGAAACCCTAAGAAAGTAAGAAAAAGTTTAGTGAGTAGAATGGTTTGTAATTATTCAAGGAAGCCTAAAAAGATTGGTTTAATAAAACCGAAACTCGTTTTGAACCCGATCGGACACAATTCTTGAAAAACGTGTCCCGGAGCTCGGAATGGTAAAAATATTCCGAATATACCATTAGACTCGTAAAAATATAAGATTTCCAAAAATATCAATTTCATAATTTTTCAGTAGCTAAAAATATCAGATATCGCAATTATATGCGTATTTTCTTACTACTGCTATTTAATTGTCATGTCTACTTTACATTACACTATTTATTACTATTCTACACTATTTATCTATCTCTACTTTTTCTTACAACCTACTCTTACAACCCATACACCTATTTTTTACACATTTTCATTCCCAATACAACTTCACATCTTTTATATCCTACTTTTCATTAATCAAAAGATAAAAAATAATTTTCTCTTCCCCATTTCCCCAAGAATAGCACCGGCCCCTCCCCCTTTTCTATCTAAATTGTTTTATTTTTACTTTATTTAATTTACACAAATTATCTCCCACATTTTCCTATAAATACCCCCTCATATTTCCACTTCTTTCACACTTCTTCTATACTAAAGTTACTCTCTAAAAATTCTTCAAGAATTCTCTTCCAAGAAGCTCTCTCTAGTTTAGTTCCTCTAGGTAATCTTTCTTCAAGAGTTTCATATGTTCATCTACTTAGTATGAGCTTAGTGTGTGTTTTCTAAAACCATGAAGGTTAAGAAAGCAACAATAGGTTCATACTTTGTTTTTGTTCATAATCTACTTTTCTTATGTTGTTTTTATATTCATAACTACCTAGTCTATCTATATAACTATGTATATTATTTAGAGCATATAAGCTCATTGTTTTGCAATTTATTTACTTTCCTTGCAATTTGTTTATATTCATGTTATTTTTAAGACTAGTCTTTCTAGTCTTAGACTTGTCCTCATCAAGTCAAAACATTTTCTTTTTTCTTTTGGGACTAGTCTTTTCTTAGTCCCGGGATACCTTGAAAAAGCTAAGGTTCCAATACTTGATTTATTAATAGCTTATTCTTTCAAGTTACTATGTTTCTTTATATTTTCATAACTTTATTATTCATATTCATGCATGAATATAATGGTTTTGTCTCAACAAAATAAATGAAGAAATGTTTTCTTAAAAACAAAGATTCTTTTCTAGAAATAAAATAGGAAGTAAGCTTTTCTAAAAAAACTAAGAAGTCATCTTAAACAAACTTAGAGAAGTTCATAAGGAATTTTATAAACATACATAACATTAAAAGGACTTTTTAAAGTAAATAAAGATTTTTCAACAACCTCACCTTTCTTCAAAAGATAAAAATTCCTTTTCATTAAAATAAGACGATCAAGAAATTATTTTTCTAGATATAGAAGTGTTAATACTTTCCAAAAAGTGTTAGAAGCTAAGTTTATAAAATAAAAATCATTCCTTAAGAATTTAAGAAGATTATGAAAATAAGATTTAGGAAAAGAAAAAAATACTCATTATAAACAACTTAAGATAATTTTAAAGCAAATAAAGATTTCAAGAGTTCTCAAGTTTCAAAATCTTTAAGGACTTCACTTTTTCATAATTTGAGACAACTTCATTAACTTCATATATTGTCATGAGTCAACAAATATATGAATATACTTTCCAAAAGTTTTACAAGCTATTATATTATCTATCTCTTCAAATGAGCTTTGGATAAAAGAAGGAAAACAAGTTTACAAAAATTCGTGGTAAATCTGGTCACTGCCTTTTCAGGACCCAAACAACTTAGTTTGATGAAAATTAGTTTAGAAATAGATAGATCTTTTCAAATAGGTAGAAAACGGTATATTATATGCGAAATTCCGAGTTAAAATGAGCAAGTTATGGCCATTTATGTTAAAATTTCCTCTTATACGATTTTACCGCTAATTTAAGAAAAGTTTAAAGATCTTCAAGAATAGAAACTTCATGAAAGACTCATTTTGAGTGTTTCATCTTGTTTAGGTAAAGAAGGACCCGAGATCGCTTTTCCGGAGGATTACTTTGATTAGGATCTACCGACATGGAGTGAGTTATTCCTTTTGCTAAGCTATATTTCCTTGTTTTGTGCTTGTAATTAGTAGCACTAGTAATTAAGAAAAAGATAAAATGGATAATTGTTGTGTGACTTAGTATTATGAATAATTTAATACAAGTTAAGAATATCGGAAGTTGGTTTGATAAATAAATTGTGATTCATGTATTGATATGATGAAAATTGTGTTGATCGCCTTTAACTTGAACTAAACATTTTTGGTTAAATTTATATTGAAATCAATTCATGCATATCATACACATGAGTCACATTTGTTTCACTACTACTCTTCGTGTGGGGAAACGAGAAAATGGTAGTGGTGGCTAGTAGGAGCCGGAAAGTCTACATGGGCTAGTAGGAGCAAGAAAGTCTACAGGGCAAGTAGAAGCCAGTAAATCTGCAGATATTGATGGTCGTATGGGCCTGTAACCTCCCAACCCTTGACATGGAGGGCGTAAAATCCATGCTACACTTGATTTCCGATTAATCATGTGTATTTTGTTTGTTCATATGATTGGTGCATTCTCATATATTTGATTAAATACTTGTTTGAATTATATAAATGTCTTATAGATAGAATTATCTCACTAAGCTAGTTTTGCTTATACCCTTATAGCTTTTTGTTACAATACGATTACTTTTGGTTGGCCCCAAGGAGCCCTGTATGCCAAGTACGAGTATAAGCTACTAAGAGTTTTTGAGAGAAGCTTTATGTATTTAAGTTTTGAACATATGCTACTAGAAAAATCTCTATAGTAAGCTTATGTTATAGTTGGTATTATTTTTGGGAGACTTCTAAAGTGGGGGAATGCCCCTAAGATGATGTAAAAATATAATGATGAAAATCTTATGTTTATTGATATAAGTTCTTGCTTGCTTTTATTATCTACTTAAATGTAATACCCATGTGAGTCTCCTACTATCTTAGAAGCACGCCTTGCATGTGATATCGAAGCTCCTGCATGACTAAGGTTGTTATTCATTAGCTTTAATATTATATACGGCGGATTGCCACATTTAGGGTACCCTCTGGGGCGTGACATCACTCAATTTCTAGACTCTAAATTCTATTGCTAAATAGCAAGTATGTTTATCCCATCTAGATTTTATCTTACAATTTCAACTAAGTATACTAATCACAAAATAAATGAGTAAAGTACTATAAGTCGCTTTTTAATTTAATGTGAATGCTAATTAACAACAGAGTATATTTTCAAGATTCATCCAATTAAAGAACATTAGCAAAGTGTAAATGGGGAACTTTGATAATTTTCAAAATCAAGCTCAAAATAATATGATCATGAAAATCATAGAGAAACCAATTATTTCTTTCAAGAATATCCCTCCCCCATACTTAATTGGGACATTATCCCGAATGTCAAAATATATGCAAAAAGTGAGGAAAGAAAAAGAAATGAACTTCTCTGTTTAAATACCAACATTCAGCTGCAATAGTCTTATTTTCAGTAAATTGAGCAGCTGAGATTTTCTGCCTTGTTTCCTCCAAAATTCCTATTCTTCAATTAAGAACAACACTTAGCCATTAGAAAAAGATACGATCATGAGTTAAAAAAAATAAAAATAAATAATAAAAAAATAAAAAGAAAAGTTGGACATGGGTTGCCTCCCAAGAAGTGCACTTTTTTAACGTCATTGGCTTGACTTATTAACAAAAATCATACTCTCATCCACCATGATCCCAAACAAATGTATCCCAGACACAAGTTTTTACCAAAATTAGAAAAATTTGCTTCTCATCCTGGTTTTCTTTTTAAGCACAACAAGATACAGCAAAAATTTCAGAAATCTCATGAGAAGAGGGGTATTGGAAAATTGGTTCTATCTCAAAATCAATGATATATCCAATAGGCTCAACATCTCCCAAACTTTCATATTTTTCATCAAATGTAGAATAGGCGATTTCTACATTTTCTTATTTCAGCTCGACCTCTCCATCCTCCATTTCTTCTGTGGTAACATGAATTTTCTCATTTATCAACTCAAACGAACTCTCCTCCATAACTTCACTTTGCTCATTAGAATTTTCAAAAATTTTGGTTTCATGAACTAAGGTTTCTGAGTTCTCATCAACAGTTTCTTCATTACAAAACAATGGAGGTAATTAAATGCATACAGGAGCATCATAAAAACAGGGATTAGCACATAAATAGTAATATATTGTCTCACCACAGTACCAACACACAATATTTGTTTCAATTCCAGGTTCATTTTGAGGATTATAAAGGACATTACAATAATGATCTTTATGATTCCACCAACCAGAGTCCATTATAATGCCTTGTCAGGTTAAGCACAAAGAGGCAAATTTACCACAGATTCAAACCAAAAAGAAAGAAAAGAAATATGTCTAGAGTAATAGTATTAAGCTTTCAAAATATCACCAATCAATTCCCCGACAAAGGCACCAAAAACTTGATAGGTCCAAAAGACCAAGTTTTAAATTTATAAATTTTCTAAATCGTTTTCTTTTCAACTATAGTCTTATAGGGCAAGCGCACCCATCAGATGTAGCATAGAGAAATGATCTAGGTCATATTCCTAGGGAACGTTGATGAGTACTTCTACTCACTCTTTTCCTATTATCTAACAAAAACAATCAGATTTGGTTTTATATACATAGAAACTAAATTAAGTCTAATATTCACAGATTCGCAGTAAGCATACAAAAGGATAAATCAATTCACAAGGTTGCTTGGGTCATGCTTCACCTAAGATCTATTCATATCACTCAAGAATTTTCTCAAAAAGTTGTATTGATTATTGAACCATCGAATTCACTAAATTATGCTAATGCTTCTCTCAAAGTCAAAAGCACCTAAACCTAAGTCAAACTTCCGGAATGTCTTCCTAACTATTAGCAACTTAAATTTTCATAAAGAACAAGAATCCTCCTTTTTAAAACCAAACTGATGAATTTCAAAACGAGTGACAGAAGATTTCACCATCCCTATCTCTAGGTGATTATGAGCGATCTCATCAATAGCTTTAGATCTATTCATTCAATCAACCTCTTGGTCTATTTTTAATAAAAATCAAACATGAATCCAATGGGATGTATCATCCAATTAGACTCATTCTTTAGGTGCAAGCTATTGAATACAATAAAATCAACACGTTTTGAAATTAAAAATAAAGGAATCACATGAAATCAATCAATGATCCACAATACCCAAGCAATATTAAACTACTCCTCTATAGATAAAACAATATAAATCAATAACAAGGAGAAATAGAAAATATCTAAAATTAGATTAGCAATACAAACAATGATCCTTGATAGATTGATACACTCAAGCACAAATGCTACTGGGAAAGTTCATAAAAGTATGTTTTTTTTCTTGTCTCTGTCTCTCCTTTTCTTGTTCTTCTCCCTTTTTTGTTCTTCTCTCCATCTTCATTTTATAATGATCTTTGCATAAATGGAATTAAATGCTCATTGATGGAGGAAATGGGAAGTTACGAGAGTTACAGGTCTTTTGGCTTTTCAAAGTCTCACATAAATAGAATTGAATGCTCATTACGGAGGAAATGAGAAGTTACAGGAGTTACGGGTCTTTTGGCTTTCCAAAGTAACACCCCTTTTAATGCCCAATGAACGTTATTTTAATAAATAGGGGGTACTATTCAATAAAAAAGTCATTTCTCAAAAAGTAATGGACTATCAAATCGATAGGTTTAGGGACAGGTCGTGTCACTTGAGCATGTCTGGCCGTTTTCCTCTACGTAAAAATTGACACAGCTAGAGACACGGCTTGTCCTAGAATCATGTCCTTTGTTGTGGTCTTTTTTCTTCACTGACACGGCTTGGGACACGGCTTGTCCCAGAAATATCCCTTGCAAAGTTAATTTTCCAGATTGACATGGTTTAGGACAAGTCATGTCGCTATTGTGTCTTTTCAAAACTTAAGATTTAGAACTTGATTGTGCTTTTCCTTGACATGGTTGAAAGACATGGCATGTCTTTGTTGTGTTAACCACTTTTTTGTCCGAAATTTGCATTTTTGACCTGTTTTTCCTTCTTTCCATAAAATAACTCCTTTAAAGGCCTGAAAGCATAAATTAATATTTTTAAGTGCCAAATTCATGATATTTATCAATAAAATGATCAATAAAAGTCCAATTTGGCATTCATAAAATAGGAATAATTTTAGTTTATCAATATGCTATTACCTTGCCTCTTTGCATCAACACACATCATAAACCTTGTATAGAGGCATCACTATAAATAGCATATTCCTCACGACTCACTGGTAAGGCTAGCACCGGAGCATATACTAACTTGTTCTTCAAAAATTGAAAACTAGCTTCGCAGTCTTCACTCCACACATATTTAACTCCTTTTTGTGTCAACCTAATCAATGGACTTGCAATCTTTGAAAAATCTTCTATAAATCTCCTGTAATATCCTACCATTCCTAAAAAAACTTCTGATTTTTGACACAGTCTTGGGTCTTGGCCTTCAACAACTGTTTTCACGTTCTCAGGATCAACAAAACTTCCATTTCCATCAACTATATGTCCCAAGAAAGAAACTTGTTCTAACCAGAACTCGCATTTTGAAAACTTAGGATATAATTTCTCTTCTTACAATCTGGTCAAAACCAATCTTAGATGCTCCTCATGTTCCTCTTTAGACTTAGAATATACCAGAACATCATCAATGAACACCACAACAAACACATCCAGATAATCTCTAAAAATTCTATTCATCAGATCCATAAACATGACTGGTGCATTGGTAAGACCAAAAAGCATGACAACAAACTCATAGTGTCCATACTGGTCCTGAAAGCAGTCTTCTATATATCTTCTGTTTTTACTCTCAGCTGGTGATATCCTAATCTCATATCTATCTTTGAAAACACTAATGCTCTTACCAGCTGGTCAAACAAATCATCAATTCTTACAAAAGTACCTGTTCTTGACTGTTACCTGATTCAACTCTCTATAATCTATGTACAACCTCATACTTTCATTTTTCATCTTCAAGCAAAACTGAAGCTCCCCAAGTGAAACAATGGTTCTAATAAACTTCTTCTTTAACAGGTCATCCAACTGTACTTTAAGCTCTGCTAGTTCTATAGGAGCCATGTGATAAGGAGTCTTAGAACTTGGTGTAGTTCCTGGTACCAAATCAATACTCTTTTTGGTGGTAACCCTGGTAAATCTTCTAGGAAAACTTTCAGGGTACTCACATACAACTGGTATCTCAAATATATCTATCTTCTGTTTATCCTCTTTAATCATAGCTGCTAACATGGAGCTTACCCACAATTCATAGGTAGGTAGAACTGAAGGTCTTTATACTACTAACTTATAGGTAAACTGCTCTCCATCAAAAAACTAAACTCTATCACCAAATTATAACAATCTATCATAGCTTTATACTTTGTCAACCAGTCTACTCCTAAAATCACATCAAAATCCAGCATACCCAATACTACAAGATCTAAAGGCAAATGCATACCTTCTATTTCAATATCCACATTTCTACAAATTCTATTCAACACAGATCCGTTTCCCATTAGTGTATTAATAAACATACATTCAGGCATAAACTCAATAGATACACCACAAACAGATACAAAGGATTCAGCAACACAAGAAATGCTAGCACCAGTATCAAACAAAATATATGCACTATGTAGGCATATAGGAAACATACCCGCAATAGCGTCCACACTCAATGTTTTACTACACTGAAGAGCTTATACTTTTTCTGGTGCTCAATGTCCCTGACCAGAAGAAAAAGATCTGCCAACTGGAACAATCTGTCTCCCAGCCTCTTTACAATCCACAACTCCGTGTCCCCCTTGTTTGCTTGAAACAGAAAACCTGAGAAAGAGTCTTCTCTGTGCAGAACTTGCTGACATGACCAACAGACCACAAGAAAAACAAGAATTTTCTATCCACTTATAGTCCTTCAAATCATGTGGTCCTAAACATCTAGGGCATCTCTTATCTATACTCGGCACTGTTGTCCTGAAAGCCTGTGTAGTAGGTTTCTTACCTCTGTCCTATGTCCACACATTCGATGCTGGTCTCTTGCCTAGGAATATCTAACCTCTCTGCGGCTCTCTACTCTTCATCATGTTCAATCCCCGCTCTACTGTCTTAGCCTCGTTCACAACTGCTGAACAATTATTTAAGTCCATCAAGTTCACCTAATACTAGATCTCAGGCTTTAATCTAGTAATGAATCTGCTGACCTTAGCCTCTTCACTCTCCTACAAGGCATCAGGAAAGAATCTCATCAATCTGTGTAGCTCTTACTCATATTCCTCTACTATCATCTTCCCTTGCTGCAGGGTGCATACTCCTGAAGCATCCTACTTGACACTATTTGGAAAGAATTCTCTGAAAAAGGCTTGCTGAAACCTCTGTCATGTGATAGCACCAAGCATGTTTCTTTTGGTGCTCAGCCACCAATTATTAGCTCTCCCAGTTATAAGATATGAGACGTACTTAACTTTCAATCTCATGAATGTCAAGGGTAGCGAAAGTCTTCTCAACTTCCTCCATCCATAGCTGAGCATACAAGGGCTTTCCTAGTACTGGCTCAAACTTGTGCACTAAATCCACAAATTTATTCAAACTGAGGACATCTGCAGGTATGGCTCCTAAACCCCGATTTCCATTCAATCTCTGGGTTTTCAATCTCCAGGCTTCAGCATTTTCTCGAACCACTTGCATGTCATGCCTCATGTCCTGCTATGTTGATTCACCACACCCAGCAAGGTGTTTACAGCCTACATAAGCTATGCTGCATCAACTGGAACCTGCTGCCCAACAGGTAGTGGTGGTAGATCTTGATTCTGAGGCTGTTGTTGCTCATTCTACCCACTGTTAACCTCCTCCTCTCCAGCTCTGGAGGAACCAACTTCAGGAATCCTTCTCTTAGGAGGCATTCTAAAACAAAAAAAAATGCCACAACATTACAAAAGGGTATCCAACTTAGAGATCAAAACTTAGAATCTAAAAGATAACAACAAACTTAACTATAAAAACATCCTAATTTTTATTCTACCCACTCATCAATGCTCATCATCCTAAGGAGTCAATTTCTCAAATCTAAAAGATTCAAACCTTAAGCTCTGATACCAAATAAGTTGTAACGCCATAAACTAAGGTGATTACAACTCGCCACGTGTCCTCTCTTAAATAGAACAGGTAAAGGCTTTAAATCCACAATATAAAAAAATAATCTCCATTATACTCTCAAGGGTACATCATAAAATATAAAACCTGTACCATATAATAACTTTGAAATCTTCTATTTATTAAAACCGATCCATGTTGGCAAAACTATAACCAACTAAAAAAAATCCAAAAAAGATCTATCTTCAAAATAAATGACATAAAATCCTTTCATTATAACTACTACATAAATCTAAGTACTTAATTCTAGAAGTCTTTAATAAGATAAATAACCAAAATATTATTCCAAAAGTCTTCAATATCTCAAGAAAAGTTTTGCATCAATCTTGTATTTGATCCTATTCTTCTGCAGGGTGGTTTGGACCACTATTGCCATCCCCATGATCAAAGAAAAGATCATAACCCAATAAATCATAAATAACTTCATCATCACTTGTACCTGAAAAAGAAAGGAATGAGCAAGAACGCCTAGTACACCAATCCACAAACAAATGTATATGCACAAACAATATGTATATATAATGTAATTACTCTAATGCAAACAACAGTTTATTTTCTTTAAGCCAGCAAATCAACATAGTTTAGAACTATGAATTCCTAGTCATAAACCCAGAGTAACACAGACCCCATTAGAAACCAACTAACTATTTTGAAAATAAGTAATTATATACATATATTGGTGAATGGGTACTCCCCAAATACCCACGGCCATACTGCAAAATCACCTAAATCTACCAAATCATCTCTATGCATGAGTCCACTCGAGACAACCTCACACATAGATCATTAGGGTGCCACACCAGTATCATCACCTGCTAGATCTTTACTGGTCATAGCCAAGCACAACTAAAAAAACAATTTAATTCAGCCAAATAGATTTAGATTAATTATTTTTATGTTCCTAAATCAAGCAAACAAAATACTAAACCTACACGCAAAAACAACAAACAAGGAATGGTCATACCTTTTCAAATTTCAGGAACAATTTCTCCAAATCCACAAATTCTTAATAACAACAGCAAATCTCCAAATCTTCTAAGTAAAACATATAATAAGAACAATAATTATAAATCATAAACTTAAGAAATAAACCCCAATTCTTCGAAAAAAATCATCCAATACCCTAACCTTATAAGAAATTCGCAACTGCAAAATCTCCTTCGATCAAACTCCACAAAACCTAATTTCTCTACAAAACCTTAATTATCTAGAAATAACAGAAAATCACCAACAAGAATCATTCCTTTAATAAACCTATGGATAAAAGAGATAAAACTTACCTAGTATTCTCTTCTGAGTCCAAATTCTAGTTTTGTAAGTCCCCGAATTTTCGGATCCAAATTAAAGACCTAAACCCTAATCAGAAGTCAAACGGATTCTTAAGTCAACCAAAACCCTAGTTTACCATAACTGCTTAACTCCGGCATTGCCGTTTTCTCAAGCCCTAGAAAAAGAAGTTGGAAAAGTTAGCTATTATAGTTCGTAATAGCTATAAGTTATATAAAAATATCAGATTGAAGGAATTTGAGTGTCCTTCGAACCCGAACGGACATAGTTCTTGAAAAATGTGTCCGGAAGCCCGAAATAGGAAAAATATTCTGAATATACCGTTAGACTCGTAAAAATATGAGATTTCCAAAAATATCAATTTCGTAATTTTTCAGTAGATAAAAATATCAGATATTGCTTTTATACGCGTATTTTCTTACTGCCGGTATTAAATTGTCATGTCTACTTTTACATTACACTATTTTCTACTATTCTACACTATTCATCTATCTCTACTTTTTCTTACAACCTACTCTTACAAACCATATACCTATTTCTTACACATTTTCATTTCCAATACAACTTCACATCTTTCAATTCTTACTTTTAATTAACAAAATAACAAAAAGACATAAATTTCACTCCCCCATTTCCCCAAAAGTAGCGTCGGCCCCCTCTCACTCTCCCTCTATTTGTTTTATTTTTCAATTATTTATTTAACACAAATTATCTCCCACATTTTCCTATAAATACCCCATCATACCTTCACTTCTTTCACACCACTTCTTCTCTAAAGTTATTATACTAAAATTTCTCTCAAATTCTCTCAAGAGTTCTTTCAAGAAGTTCTTCTCAGTTTAGCTTCTTTTAGGTAAGAGTTCCTTCAAGATTTTTCATGTTCATCTACTTAGTATGAGCTTAGTGTGTGTTTTCTAAAACCATGAAGGTTAAGAAAGCAACAATAGGTTCATACTTTGTTTTTGTTCATAATCATAATTTCTTTATGTTCATTTTTGTTTCTTTTATGTTCATAACTATCTAATATATCTATATAGCTATATATATTATTTAGAGCATATAGCTCATAGTCTTGCAATTTATTTACCTTATCATCTATTTTTTACTTTATTGCAATTTATTATTTCAAGTTGCTTTAAAACTAGTCATTCTAGTCTTAGACTTATCCTCATCAAGTCAAAACAATTACTTTTCCTTTTCTTTTCGGGACTAGTCTTTCTTAGTCCCGGGTACCTTGATGAAGCTAAGGCCCAATACTTGATTTATTTCTATATGCCTATTCTTTTAAAGTATTATGTTCTTTACATATTTTCATAGCTTATGATTCATATTCATGCATGAACATAATGGATTTGTCTCAACGAAATAAATGAAGGAAATGTTTTCTTAAGATAAAATGTTTTTCTCGAGAAATAAAAATATGAGTTTATGGAACTTATAAGAGATTTTACAAACATACCAAAAGACTTATGAAGTAAATAAGAGTTTTAAAATAACTTCATCTTTTTCTAAAGTAGAAACCCTTTTTCATTAAAATAAAATAAAGAAACTAAGGAACTAAAATATTCTTGTGAGAAAAATTGTTATAATTTTTACAAAATTGTTGGAATCTAAGTTTAGAAAACAAAACCACCCCTTAGGAATTTAAAGAAACTAAATTTAGAGAAAGAATAGTTATCACAAATAACTTAAGATCTTTCAAAAGTAAAATAAATATTCCAACAAGATCTCAAAGCTCAAAGTCTTTTGAAACCTTACTTTCCATAAGATTGAGACAACTTCATTACTTCATACATTGGTTATGAGTCATTACATATGTGTATATACCTTTCAAAAAGTTTACAAAATACTTGAAATATTTATTTTTCAAATGAGCTTTGTTTACAAAAAGAAAAACAAGTTTTTGCAAATTCTTGGCAAATCTGGTCGCTATCTTTTCGGAACCCAAACGACCTAGTTTTATGAAAATAAGCTTAGAAATGTGTAGCTCTTTTCGAGTAGGTAGAAAACGGTATATTATACACAAAATTCCGAGTTAAAATGAGCAAGTTATGGCCATTTTCAGTTGGAATTTCCTTCTATACGATTTTTACCGTGATTTTAAGAGAATTTTAGAATCTTCAAGAATAGAAGTTTCATGAAAGACTCATTTTAGGTATTTCATTTTGTTTAGGTGACGAGGGACCCGAGATCGTCTACCCGGAGGACTATTTCAATTAGATCTACCGAGTTATGGAGTGAGTTAATTCTTGTCCTAAGTACATTTCCTTGTTTGTGCTTGTTAGTGGAATTAGAAATTTAGGAAAAGTAAATGAACAAGTGTTATGAAATAATTGTTGAATGAAAATTAAGAATATCGAAAGGTGATATATTAAATAAAAATGTGACTTTTGCATTGATTTGATGAAATTATGGTTGATCACCTTGAACATGAATTCAATTTTATATGGTTAAATGATAAATTGGCATTCATTCATGCATACCATACTCGTGAGTCGCATTTATTTCACTACTATTCTTCGTGTGGGGAAACGAGGAAGTGGTAGTGGTGGCTAGTAGGAGCCGGTAAGTCTACAAGGGCCAGTAGGAGCCAGGAAGTCTACGGGCAAGCAGGAGCCGGTAAATCTGCAAATATTGATGGTCGTATGGGCCTGTAACCACCCAATCCTTGTCATGGAGGGCGTTAAATCCATGTTACACTTGATTTCCGGTTGATCTTGTGTATTTGGTTGATCATGTGATTGATGCATTACATATGCTTGAATTAAACAAACTTGGTTGTCATATGGAAATGTTACATAGTTAGGAATTATCTCACTAAGCAAGATTTGCTTATACCCTTATAGTTTTCTCTTACAGTACGATTATCTATGGTTGGCCCGAGGAGCCCAGTGTGCCAGGTATGAGCTTACGCTACTAGGAGTTTTTGGAGGAAGTTTATGTATTTTTAGTTTTGGACATAGACTTCTAGGAAAAATCTCTATAGTAGACGTATGTGATAGTTATGTTCATTTTGTTATTAGTAAATTGATTAAAGATTTAAGACGGGGGAATGCCCCTAAGATGATGTACGAACTTATTATGGAATGAAGAACTTATGTTTATATATTTAAGTTTATGCTTGCTTTTGCTATCTATTTAAACGTAATACCTGTGAGTCTCCTACTATCTTGGAAGCACGCTTTGCATATGATATCGAAGCTCCTGCATGACTATGGATTGTCATTCATTAGCTTTAATGTTATATGCGGTGGACTGCCACGTTTAAAGTACCCTCTGGGGTGACAAGTTTTCCTCAATTAAAATCGGATGAAAACCCTAAAATTGCAAATTTCTCCAAAACCCTAGATTGATAAATCAGGAAGAACTAGGATGATTCGTCTAATATACTCTTCGCATATATGAATCTACGATAAAAGAAAGATATAACTTACCTGTTTCAATCTAATTCTTCGGTTGATTCCCAAAAGATCAAATTTTGATTGATATATATATGGTTTCTCCAAAGAACTCCTTCAAAATCCTAAGAAAACTTAAGGAATCGAATCGATATATGAAAATCTTGATAAAGGAGGGCAAAATTACTTACTCTTTGATCCAAATCCGAGAACATTCAAGAACTCTAAAAACGTTCTTTGGACGGCAAAGGAGAAAAGGACATATAAGAAACAGAAAGCCTAAAGTTCTATTTATATAAAGGATTTCGGGCAGGAAAAGCTAGCATTTATGCCGCCGGGCTACACACTTAGGTTGGCAGCCTATGTGCTAGCTTTCATTATTTCCACAAAAGATCTAAGAGCTTTCTGCCGGCGGCTTTCACATATAGGCAGGCGGCCTTCATTTCAAAGTTGGTAGCCTTTACATAAGTCTAAGCCCTTTCGTCCAATTTTTCATGTACCTCTTCCCTTTTAAGGACAAAAATACCCATTTAAAAAACATGAACTTACCTTATTACCCTTTATTATAATTTATTTACTTGTATATTACAGATTCAATCCTTGGAGATTTTAGCAGGGGAATGCCCCTAAGGCTTTTGTAATGAATTTATGAATTATATTATGTGGGATGATATTTATCTAGATTCTTGCATGCTTTATATTACTCGCTCAAGCTACACTTCCCATAGGCACCATGTTGTGCGCCTTACATATGATATCAAGACTTTCGCATGACTAAGGTAGTCATTCTTAAGTCTTAATATTATATATGGTAGACTACCATATTTAGAGTACCCTTTAGGATGTGACATAGGGTTTTTATGATCGCTGAAAAATTGAAAAATAAGAACAATCAATCCTTCTATATAATACACCAAAGAAAGAATCGAATTAGTTGTTCCAATCAACCGTTATGATGCATGATTAAAAGAAACAACAAAGAAGTCCTGAGAAGAAAACTTAATATTACTCAATAAGCAATTGGTCACAAAGAACAACACAATACCAAGATGGCAAAACTCACTAACATAACCTTAATAACCCTTGTATACTCCTATAAACTAGGCAAAGGCAAAAGTGGAAAATAAAAATCAAATAAATAAAATAGGAAACAAAAATAATTTAAAATAGCAAAAATAAGTTAAATCACACTAATGATCATGACCATGACTCAAACCGTGATCTCCACGTTTATAAAAACACCACTCACATAATACTCATCAAAGGCATTTCAACTTCAATCATGGGCGAGACAATGGCTATGATGCTCTGACTCCAAACTACGCTACGTCGATAATAAGATCACTCGTGCAGTCACGGTCGTAACATGGACTATAAGCAAGGTCACAGTCATGATGGAGGGTGTTGTCCACTTGTTCCTTAATATTCTCTAATGATGACATGCTCATGAACTTGGTCATGGCCATTGTGGAGGGGGTAATCATCATCACAAGCTAGATCATGGCCATGACATGAGGTGTTATTTTTGTTATAACTTGGTTTTCTTGATCTGCTTCCATCACTGCCTTTGTCACAGGTGTGACATGCCACTTTAATGAATTTCCCTTCAAGCTAAGTAATTTCTCCACATATAAACATATTACATCATGTCTATCACCAAAGTGCATCATACATCCATAAAAGTACTCCAATTCGTCTTCATTCGATTCATCCATAAGGATCTAATGGGCTAAATTCACCAAGCCCTTAGTTCAAGCCCGAATTATGATTCCTACCAAGGATGCCATCTAGAATGCCATGTTATGAGAATTGTTGATTTTAATGTCTCATCTAATGGAGAAGACAACTACTAGAGGCCACAAAGGCAACTAATTCGCTAGATGATTATGTTGAGCATGACTGTTTAGTTAAAGAAAATAGTGGTAATATTTATAAAGAGAATCGAAAGGGAGATCATGTAGCACAGGTGGAAATTACTAGTAGTGTAAATTGTAATGTTGATGATGAAAGTATAGAGGATGTTAATGAGGAGCAGTAGATGTTATGAGTTATGCCATGTGACATTGAATTAGAGTCATCGTTTGATATTTGTGTACCTAAGTTGGAGCCACTTTGCTCTCATCAAGAACCGCTAATAACCACAAGTATTATCATATCCTTATTCCATCCTTCTTTAGGTTTTGTATTGATCCATTGAAGGAGTTAAAGGAATAGTATTAAATATGTTGGCTATATTTTACCTTTGAAATCATATGACTGAGTTATCGAAGTCTATTGGAGTCTTACTAATTGTTATATATATTGGCAGGGTATTTGGTTTTGGTGTGGAAATATAGTAATGTGAGTAGTATTGTATATATGGCCTATTTGTAAAATGGCTAAGGAAAGGTATTATTACATCACTAAATAGTTGTGTTTCTTCTTGTTTTCATGGTTCCAAGTTGATGTTATTATTACTGATTGTGCTCTAGGCCAATTACTAGATATTGTCATTTTATATATATTATTGATACAGAGGCATTTCTATTATATTGTTTGTATGTTTACTTTATAATAGGATCCATGAATAATTTAATTATTCTAAATATCCCTATATGTTTATTATTGTGGGAATGATATTGAATTAAATCTAGTATGAGTTTTTGTTTGATAGTCATGAGATGTCTATTCATATGAGTATACAAATCAAACTCATAAGCACATATTAGAAGATTATGTACTGAACTAACCTACTATGAGATCACTATATGGATTAGTGTTATAAGTGATTCTCATAATAAAATGTCAGTGTATCCTTAGACCTGAAATTACCATAGGTTCCAACATGAGGAACATTATAATTCAACTCAATCAAATGTTGTCTTTAATCAAATAATTATAAAGGTTGAGATTGAGCATAATGTGAATCATGTAGAGAAAGTTGAGTGATTAAGATAGGATTTATCCCTCTCATTATGGGAAAGATAGCTCTAGGCCACTTGATAAGTGAAACTGAGAAATGCATAGCCATGCTCAGATGAATTGATAGTGTGATCAATTTCATTGGTTTTGTCAATTCACTTGGAGATTAAAAAATGATAAGATTGAACGATATAAGGATGACACTATCCATGCCTTATGTTCAATCTAGATATCATATGACAAAAGGATAATGACATAAGTTATGGATCAGGTAAAAATTGGATCACCAATCTTTAGTTAATTTAGGTAAACATACTGTCTTGCTAGAGGCCGCTTATATTTTGTTGACAAAAATGGTTTTAGGTCAATGGCCAACATTAAGTAAACGTATAGGGTCACACATAAAAGAATGAACTAAAAGGATCTTAGACTAAATTTAAATAAGTCCAGCAGAATAATAAATTTATTTATTATTAATCTTAATTTGTTAAGAATAATAAATAAATATATTTTGTTAAGAACAATAATTATTCCTAATTGCACTAGGAATTCTTATGTTAATAAATTAATTATAATTAATGTATCCCTAATAAGATTAGGGGCACTAATGTCATTATTCATATTAACATTATTATAAATAAGGCATAAAAGTTTTTTTTTAGGGTTAATGACATGTGTTGTCAACATTAGACCTACATTGTAATTTTGTAAACCCTAAAATAGAGAAACATGAGAGTTGTGAATAAAATTTTCCTGATCAAATCTAGAAGTGTTCTAGATAACGTTAGCACGTAAAGGATCCTTTTAAAGGAGTATTCATTCGTGTGGATACCATAGAAGGGATTGCGAATTTGCGGAACCTACAAATTCAATCTACCAATTGATTTGAAGCTTCAAGGTTAAGGTATAAATTCGAACTATTTGTTTTATTTTAATCTAATCAAACCACATGGATACTGGATTAGGGTTTTTTTTTTTTTAATTTTGTTACAAAAGATATGATCTTTATAAATCCTAAAACCCTATGGAAACCCAATAGTTATTAGGTTCTCTTATTGTTGAGTTGGATGTGTATTTATATTGGAAGTGTGTATTATTCATACATGGTACTACTAGAAAGAATGTTATGATGTTCATACTATTGGTTGCTGAGTTGACATGTGGAAGTAGTCATTATGGTCGACGATGCTAGATCAAAGGTGGTCTAATAATGAAATTTTCTATTTATATTGTTTCTACTCCATCTATTTTGGATGATTACTATATTAGTGTTTTGCTTAATGGTTACCGCTTATATGGTAGATATGTATGTGGTGTTCGGGATGATACAATGCATAATTAGGGATGTTGTGTTCACATTCTACTTTTAGTCATTCTAAGAAAATTTCATGTTTCTATAATTGACGTAATCGATTGAATAGCTAATCATGTAAATCTATATAGGCATTTTGGTTCTTGCTATATGTTATGTACAACTGAACAGAAGAGTTTATGTTAGTGGAAATTGTAATATACAAAAATAAAGATGAAAATATAATGAATTATGAATCATGAGATGAGATAGGATGAGTTTAAGGTCAAAACAAGTAAATTGTAAAGGTTTAAGTTTGGTTGTAGAATAAATGCTAAAGTTCGGATTTCTGCAATTTTTGACAAATTGTACGCCGCCTCCTGGAAAATCTACGCCGCTAGTGTAGAGACGGCGTAGGATGGGAACAGTAGTGTTTTTCTTAATGTTGGGAGAAACACCACTGGTGTTCACTAGGGTTTCTCTCAACACCGGCATGGAACGCCGTCGGCGTAGGGCATGGGTTTGCCGGCGTATGTAGTAGGAATTGAAGTTCTGGAATTCAAAGCCCCAATGAACGCTGCCAACGCTCATGTAAATTTTGCCAGCGTAAGGTGTACGCTGGCAAGATCTACACATACGTTGCCAATGTAGGCTAGCATATGACCAAATTTCTATAAATAAGAGACACAAAAGACAGTTTCGATAGATTTTTCTTTTATCATTTTCTCCTTCGTATAAGAGAATTTTGGAGTGTTCTTGGAGATCTAGCTTGGAAAATCATCCGGAGGGTGTTTTGATCCAAAGTAAATGATTTTAACATTCTCTCATGGATTAAATACGAAATTGTATAAGTCTTTCTTAGGGTTTTATGAATTTTCATGAAGGTTTTTGGAGAAAAACCCTAGCTTTTATGGAATCCAAAATTTTGGGAAAAGATTCAAGTTTGGTGATCTAAGCAAGTAAGTAAGGTCTTTTAAACGTAAAGATTCAATAAAAGTTCATTCTTGATATAAATGTGATTGTTCTTGTTGTTATGAATATTAGGGTTTTGGAGGATTATCGAGTTTTGTAGATTGTTGTGGAAGATTGATCGGGTTAGACGGTGTAACTTGGTGATTTTCTTTGTCAAGTTAGGATTTCAGGAGTTGTAGTACATTGGGGTTTGTTTATATCATGTTCTTATATGTTCTATATATATATATATGTTGTTGACAGGAATTTGGAGATTTGGGTTTGTTGTTGTATTGTTAATATTGATTGAAGTATTGTGGAGATTTGGGAAATTGGTTGTGGTTGAGTGTTGTCAACAAAGAATTTTTAGGAGATACAGATTGGAATTTCCTGAAACTAAGAAAGGTACGACCAATTGTTGCTTGTTGCTTTTGCTTGTAAGTTTAGTATTGATTGAATGCTTCTAGGAACAGAATTTCTTAATAAACTTAATCGTTATTCGAGTTAATAGTTGTATGGTTGATTGTGTTTGGCTTTGACCAGTAAAGACTTGGCAGACAGTGATACTGGTGAGGCGCCCTAATGATCTTGGTGTGAGGTTGTCCCTAGTGGACTCGTGCCTTGATATGATTCCGGTAGAATTAGGTGTCTGGATTCGGGGTGTTTGGGGAGTACCCACTCATCCATATATGTATACGATTATTACTTTCAAAAAGTTGTTTGATTTTCAATGGGATCTGAGTAACTCTGAGTTCAGGATTAAAGTATGCCTATTATTGAACTGTGTTGTTTTGTTGGCTTAAGAAAGATAATAATATGACTATTTGCATTAGTTTAAGTTACATGAATTATCTGTCTATTGTATGTGTATATGCATTTGTTTTTGGATTGGAGTTATCGTACTGGGCGTCGCCGCTTATTCTTTTAAATTTCAGGTAGGTGAAGATGATATAATGTATGACCTTTCCGGTTATGATTTATTCTTTGATAACAGGGATGGCGATAGTGGACCTGACTACCCAGTCAAGAGTTAGGCTTCATATACCAAGTTTCTAAGAGAAGACATGTTTTGATCATTTGAGATTGTAGTTGGATTCATTGTTGGTTTTAAATGAAGAGATTTTAACGTAAAAATTTTTAGTTTATGTTGAATTTGTTGACTATGATGTCAACTTGGATTTTATGCTTGAACCAGGAGTTTATGTTTTATGAAGTATGAGTTTTTAGTTTTAACAGGTTTGGTATCCTATGAGTTACCCTATGAGTGTTTACAGGTGATGATTGTATTATTGTGCATAATAAAGCCTTGCGATCCTATATTAAGAGGGGATACGTGGCGGATTGTAATGCCTTATTTTAGCGCGTTACAGAAATCTTGCTTATGGGATCATGTAGTGAGCTATATTATAGAGGTAGTGACTTATGTTGGTTGGTATGCTATTTAAACACCATTAAGAGCAAGCAAACATGGAACTGAATTATTTTAAAAGTTTATAAAATGCTAATAAGTTATGTTCAACTTTAGTTGCAATCACCAACATAAGCAAGCGATCCTATCTAAGTAGCATAGAAAGTATTAGGTCATATTCCTTAAGATTCATATCGTCTATTGTCATTTTTCATCTATTATCTAGCCAAATAAAAGTTTAGCAAAACATATGCATAGGAAAAACACTAGACTCAAGTTAATGCTAAAAATATATATACATTTTTAGGGTAAAATTATAAGATAAGTTTGTAAATGCAAGATAAAGCTTAGGATTTGCTTCACTAATCTCTTATCATATGATTTTGAATAAACCAGAGAGTTGATCGCTGGGTATATTTGCACTATCGGATTCACTAAGGTAAGCTAAAGCCTCTTTCAAGGTCAAAACCTCTAATCTAGATCAAACCACCAAAATCTCTTCACAAGCTATCAACAATCTAGATTGTATAAAGATTAAGAATCTTTTGATTAAAAACCCATTTTTAAGGAATTTTAAAACTAAGTGATAGAAAGTTTCACCATCCCTCTCTCAAGGTGATTATAAGCAACTTCATTAATAGCTTAGATCTATTCAAAAGAATGATATCTTAATCTATTCAGTTGAACTCATACATGGATCTAAAAGGTGCACCACATAGTTAAACCCACGAAATTAAGTTTGAGTTACTAATTACAAATGGCCAGTTAATATTCAATTAAAATGCATTTGAAACCACATGAATTAGGTCTTGGATTCACTTCTCCATAAATGTAAACATTAGCATAGATTCAAGGGAAATAATATGAAAATATAGATGAATATTACATATTAAGTACAAAAGGTCTTGTAAAAACAAACTTCGGGTTTAAAAATGAATTCACCCAGAAAACGCGAAATTCTTTGCAAAAGAAAAGATTTCTCTTACTAAGAAATTCTCTCACTACTATATTCTAGGTTATCAGCATTTGTTACATATGGTACACTACTTTATTGCATGTCCGTATATGTTTATTTATAGGTGACAAGTAAAGAAATCATGAAGATTTTATTTATTGATGTGGATTCTTTATAATAGAATTCGTCCTTATCTTCACACATGCATGTAAGCCAGGTTATTCGTGATAGGGTCACTTTTATAGGTCTAATCATGGGCTCGAAGGTTATCCATAATCTAAATTATGTGGCTTCATCAGAGTCACAATTTTAGGCTTAACTTCAACTGCGAATGGAATCGTAAGCTCAACTTTAGGCATGATTGATCTTGTACTTTACATTACAGGGTATAGTTGTCTTAAAGTGAATCACTGTATGATCAAGGGCACAATTGAGGGGAGGATCTAGAGTCTAAAGGAGTGGTTGTGTCAGTGCAATCCACAGCCTAAGTTGAGGGCATGGTCTTAGGCACAATTTGTATTGTTGTCTTGTTTTTCCTCGCTTTCTTACCCTCGGTTAGGGTCTATGGTAGCCGTGGTTGAGTCTTATTTACTTAATCAAGTTATTTGCTTCAAATTGATTCTAAACACTTTATTTCTTCTTTTCTTGATCCTAAGAGCTAAAAAACCTATAAACAATAAAAACACAAAATTCACAAGAATTTATCTAAAAATGGACCAAACAAAGAAAAAATTCCTATGAATGGAATAGAGTATAAAAGACTTATCAGTTTCTCTCACACTTAAGCCTTTGCTTGTTTTCAAGCAAAACATCAGTTTAAAATCACAAGGCAAAGCTTCTTGAACAAGAAAATAAATCATGAATGAAGTTTAACTAGATCAGTTAAGCTTAATACACCTATTAAACTAAGCACTATATATATTCATTCAGATTCACTAAACTATGTTAAAGTTAGTTTTGCTAAAATCACTAGACTTATCTCAGTAGATCATCTTCTACCCTTATTATTTAATTAAGAATTCTAAAGCCTAAATTATTTAAAAGATTAAACAAAGAACGAGGAACTCAATCAACCTTATCCCTGTCTACTTATAAGTATGTAGTTCTTAATTATTACTCTAAGCATCATACTTAAAGTGAAGGCATGCACATAAGTTCATCCTCTAAATTTCTTTTCTTATTTGTGCTTTCATTTCATTTTTGTTCATTATTTATATACTTTAAAGTTGTAGAGGGTAAGGTTTTTGCCTTCTTTTTTACTTTTTCCTCTAAAAGGGTTTTTACCCCTATCTTTTCTTTTTCTTTTTTTTTAAGATTAGATTCATAGCTTATTTAAAATTGATAGAGGGGTTAAGAAATTGCTCTTCTGAAGGACCAACCCTTGCCCATTTCGACCCTCAGCACATGATCATTTCTATTTTAATTTTTTTAGCATAAGGAAAAATCATCAAGTTACAAACTTCATTTGATCCTTCACTAGAGACTATAAAGCTTTCAAAATGACTAGTTGAAACACATATGGATCATTTAAGCTTTTAAAAATTAATTGAGTAGCTTTACTAGGGACCTTAATCCAATTCCAGCTCTAAATTTCTAAATTAAATAACAAGTAGATCTACTCCATATGGGTGCAGTAAAGTGATTATAGCAAGATAAAATCAACCCAAAAGCAAGATGGTATTCAACATTAAGTCCATCAAGTTATTAGGTGTTTCAAAAAAAATAAAAAAAATTGTTCAAATTTTTACCATTTCATTATTTTCCTAAGTTTATGGAGAAAATTGATCAAACAAAGAACAATTACTATATTTAGACAATTATCAATAATTCTCAACCCTCTTACTTAATTCCCTTCCCCTACACTTAAGTTAAACATTGTCCTCAATGTTTAAAGTATGATCAAACAAACAGGAAAATCATCAATTAAAAGTACAAAGCAAGGTTTAGAATTAGAAGTTTTAGAAAACATCTCTATTTAAGATTGTAGGTTCAGTTGCCTTCTGCATTTAAGTTTTCTAATACTGAGTAAGGCAATCATTAGTAGTAGTAATTGCAGACTTGATTCAAGCCACAGCTGAAACTTGGACAAAAATTTTGTAAGTTATTTGTGGTTTAAGCTACACTTCGCTTACTTAAAGAAAAATGGACCATGTATTAAGTCACTCTTATTTTGCCACAAAAAATCATACTTATTTAACAAAGAATAAGAATAATGATAAGATAGAACGAGTAAGACTAAGCTAAGAAAAGAATAAAGAAGATATACTAATTTTTGAACTAAGGTAAGAAATATTAACAATTATCAAAGAATGAAAGAATTTCAAGAATATTAAGGAATCAAAATTGCTACAAAAGAATACAAAACTAAGAATCAATAGAGATTAAGGGAGCTAGAGTTGTTAATCTTCTTCTCTTAACTAGTATCTCTGGCTTGTACTCCCTTCTTTCCTTCTACCATCCTTAGCAATTCTACTACCCTTAGGTGCTCTGACATCTCTACTTCTTCCTCTAGCTACGAGGGGTATATTTTCTCTCCTCTCTCCTATATGTATATCATCACCCCTTGGCATAGTATTTATGTTTTTGTCCTTAGCCCTTGTTTTTGGGGCTTCCCTTGAAGTGCCAGCCCCTTTCCTCCTTTAATTCTTCCTTCTTCATTCTACAGATTTCTTCTTCTTTATGTGCTTCTTTTTCGAGCTGCTATTGTAACTATAAGGCATAGAGGTAATCAATTTTCTCTAGGTTTGTCATGCCTACAGTATTCTACATATAACTCCTCATTTCTAGGTTGTCTCTCTTTGAAATCCGCTTCTCTTCTTTTCCTTCTCCTTCTCCTACTTCTTTTTCCTCTCTTCCTCTTGTTGATAGGCGAGTTCTCTTTCTTTTAGTCTTTGCTTACATGGTGGCTAAGATTGTGACTATGGGAAGGGAAGTTCTTCTTCCAAAGATGTTTAGGTGCTAGCTCGTAGCCTTTCATGCCTTTTATTCTTTTCTTCACTAGGGCTTTAATGGAGAGGTATTCATAATAATCTTCATCACTTTGGGAGCTTCAACTTCACTATCTTCTTCCTCTACTATCTCCTCAAGCTCTCCATCTCTTCTTTTTGCCTCTTCTCTTTCTTTCACTAAGGGCAATTTTTGTGCTAGGGTAACATCTTTATGTCTTTGCTTTCTTTTCCTAACGTTCTCTCTTATTTTCTCAATAGCTACCTTGCTCTTTCATTCATAGGCTTCTCTTGCAGCCTTTTTCTTTATCAGTTCCTACACATCCTTGTCAGTTCTATATCTCTTCTCAACTTAAGTAGCTATCTCTACTTCAGCCTATAGAATTCTTCATCTGCTAGCAATTGATTTGTCTATCAACTAACTTTTCTTTAGCAAGTGGAGTGTTGACGTCAATGCCACCTAGAATTGTGGCATTGCCTTCTTCTTCTATAGGAGTAGTGGGGGTCTCTTCTTCATCTATGACATTGCCACTAGGAATTGTGGAAATCTTCTTCTTTTGCAAAGGTAAAGGGGACAGTTTGCTAGGCTTCATATACCCCTTCTTGATCTAACTCAACACTTCTACAAAAATTTTAGCGAAGGTGGTTGCATATTCTTTATTCTATCTCTCTGTTTTCTCCTCTTCTCAAAAAATTTCTTCTTTCACTTTAGCCTCAATTAGCTTATTATTTTCCTTATTTTCATCCCAATCCTCCTCATTTGATTCATCTTGCACATAGATAGCTTTGGTCCACTTTGGTTTCCTAGCAATAGTCATTACTCGTTTAAAATGTCGATGGAAGGCTAAACAAAAGAACAAAGCTTTCTAATAAATTACATAATACATTAAAAAAAAAAAAAAAAAGAGAAAAGTAGCTAACCACGCCCAGAAAAGGCTGTCTGTTAGCACATGGCCTAAGGTAGCTAACATTTGCCAGTCACGGGCTATCCTCAACGACTTTTTATTTTTTATTTTTTTTTTTGTTAATTTTTCTTTTCATATTTTTTTTATTTTCATTATACAATTTAATTACAAGATCTTTGATATAGTTTTTTATTTGATTAAATCAATCAAAATAATATGATCAACTCTTAAGGAAAATATTCAAATAGCAAATTTTTTAAAACTTTAAAATCTTAAAAATAATCCATCAAACACTATTAGAGATAATTTTTTTTTTCCAAAAATATATTGGTGAGACCTATTGTAATGATTAGAGACGGATGGATACGATAACATTTTTTCGTAAATGGGGCCTAGAAAGTAGACGACTCATTAAAATACACCTTCCTATTAATGATATATGGAGCTAAAATCTTAAAATATTATATATTTATATATATGTCTGTATACGTCTAACTTTTTCATAAATAGAAATGCATTCAAGTTCTTTTATCCAAAATCTATCTATAGGTGATCACATCCATCAAGATATGAAATTTTTATTAATAATTCATAATGTGTAATATTAATTTTGTATTGTTACTCTACAGAATGCATCAGTTTTATTACTCAAATTGGTCGTAACCTGATTGATCTGGGCCCGAGCCCATAATCATGTCATGTGAATCTTAAGTTCTTAGCAGGCCCAAAAAAGAAAAGGGAAAAAATTGTAAGCTCTTAACCTCCTTAGTCCTTTATCCACAAAAATTACTTCTTTTGCGTTTCTTCGTAAGATCAGTAACTAGAAAGCTTTCAGATGCGATTTCCACACCCCCACCCCCCCCCCCCCCCCCCCCCCCTATTACTAGTTTACTAATATTAAAGAAGAGGAAATCAAATCCGTCTGTTTGGTTGGTCTTTTTGGTCTGCTTGCCATGTTATTTTTGTCGTTACTCATAAAAAAGATTAAACATATCAAAAACATATAAGATACAAATACGAATCAAATACTAATGAAAATCAGACCATACAAATAAACCTAGTATTTTGTTTAAGTTGATGTATTCTTGAATCATATTTTTATCACACGATGCAATGATTAAGTTTATGTATCCTTGAATAGTATTTTTTTTCCCAATTAGCTATGTATTCTTTTTTTTTTTTTTTTCCTTTCACTTTTATATAATAACAGATGATTAGAAAATTTGTGGACAAAAAAATTAAAGGATAAAGAAATTATTCCAATGGTTAATAGCACAAGAACGCCATGTTTAGACAATAAGATTTTATCAAAGTGCAAGATCTTACCTGCTATAAGAATTGAAAAAGAGAATAAAAGAGGGAAAAATGACATTAGAAATGCCTATATTTTATAATTTAGATAAATTAGTATTTAAACTTTTATTCTTTATATTTGTGATATCTCTATTTTTACTTATTTGACCATTTTAGTGTCTTTAAAAATACTAAAAATACGAAGAATGAAAACTTAAATACTATTTTACCTAAAATACGATTTGAATGCCTTTTTTTCCAAGAAAAGAGATACTCCATGGAACCTAAGCCGATTCAACAGAGGTCATCAGGCCTCTTTTCCATGCATAAATTCTATGTTATTAAATTAACTGTTTGACATTAAACTTGTCTCTTTGCGTTCTCGTCATCAACATTCCATCTCAAGAGTCATTGATGTTATAGATACATGATAGCAACAAATATACGTATGCGACTTTTCCTAGTAGTAATTTCGCACCACAATTTAGTGTGTTGTAACACAGTTTACTCCATCTACGTTGGAAAAAGGGAATGGAAATAGTTTGTCCACAAATTCCACTTTTAAAAATGTGTGGATCTTTGTCCGATATGGTGATATTAACTGCTAAAACTTAATTAAACACATCTTATAATTAAAAAAATTTACTTCCATTCAATCATAGTTGATTTTTTTTTTTAATTTTTCCTTGGTCTTTAACGGAAAAAAAAAATTTAAAAAAAAAAAAAAAAAACTCTTTAAGGGGAATATCTCGTTGCTCATCAAATGTTCAAACCATCATCGCGTAGAGAAGATAATCCAAGGTGCTATGGCCACTTATTTTGAAGTCAAAGACAAAAGGCAAGAGGCAATACTACAGTTTCACCACAAAACTATATGATCATAAGTATGAATCATAACTACAACAAATAATGCACTTCGTTGAATCGATGAACTCCACAAACCAAAATGTCCTTAGTCTAAACTCATTATAACTTTTTGACATGATAAATGGTCCACAAGAAGTTCGTGCTTACATAGTCGCAGCAGCAATTATATTGTTATAAAGAAATTTTGCTTTGAGTGTATACCATATTAATGCCAAGCATACTAGAAAAGACTCTACCTGCTCATATTTATGAATGATCGAAAGAATCTCAAACCCAATGACCACTTTTCTTAGGATTGGCTGTTCTATGGTTCTTGTTTGAAATCAATTGTTTATCACAAAACAAGTGCTCAAAGGGCTGCTTGGATAGTGGATATGGTTAAATTTCCGTGTTATAAGCCAGCCGTTATTGGCCGTCCATATACAATAGTGCTTTCCTTTTCCCACTGGATTGCCAGTACCCACCTTATCTAAGCTAAGAACCACTTTTCTTTTTCAACAGAATCCTTCCACATGGAAGAGGAATTGGACGGAATGAAGCTGAATGGTTTAAAATAGATTCATTAAGTGTAAACATAAATCAAGTTTGAACTAAATTTGAATATTCGTAGTATTTTGATTAAGATAAAAAAAAATATTAATTTATACTATTTCATTGAAATAGAATAGAAAAAGTAAAGATCGGTATTGGTTAGAAAAAATTATTGAACTAGAAAATGATTTATAGAAATTAATAGAATATGTTTGGAAATGAAGAAGTATGTGTATATTTCTTAATTTATTATTATTATTTTTTGCTTGGTTATAAATAAATGAGAATCACCTAGTTGAAACGTTTCTCCTTCTCAATGAAGGGTAAATATTAATTCGATCCAACAACCATAACATGTTGTCTAGAATAATTCAACTATCATCCAGTATTCAATTAAAATATCTTAGTTATCAAATTCTAAAAATACCACCTTACACATTCTAGAAGTTCATCTAACACGTATTGTAGAATGTATAATGAACTTGCACTTAGGTCAAGGACAAAGTGGATTATTTTAACACTCTTGAAACATTTGAGCATAATTTTAAGAATGTCTTATAACATCTCAAACTTTCCTCCAAGTAGTTTTCTAGTTAAATGTCTACTACTTGATTTTCTGTCTTATAATAATTCATGTTGATTTCCCTAGTGGTTGTAGCCTTAATGCTTTTTCACTCTAGCTATTAAATTACAACTATCATATATGTTTGTAAAAAGTTTTGTTTTCCTCGATGGTGATTTTGTAGATAATTCTTCTTCTTTAATTGTAATTGATGTTGATGATGGTGGTGGTGGTAGTGTTTTTAGTGTACAAGGAGTCCTCTCTACTTGATTGGTGTGTTTTACCAAGCTTTCTATACTTGACATCAGTATTTTTTTTTTTCTTTCTTTCTCTTCATCCCAATTCCAAGTAGCATTTTTATCAAACTCAACGTCCCCACTGATGATGAGTTTCATAGTCTTCGTACTGTGGATTCTATACCATCTAGACTGTGTCCTGTAGCTAATGAATATGCCTTTTTCAGTTTTCTCTTCCAACTTGTGTCATTTCGTTGCTGGAATGTGTATATAGTAAATACTTCTAAATAAATAGAGATATTGTCCATATGGCTTACGTCCACTCTAACTTCGACAAGTAACTTATTTTGTATAGCTAGTTACAACTATTGTGTAGGTAAACTGCAGTACATACCGCTTCTACCTAAAATTTCTTTGGCACTTTCTTTTGTTCTTCCACAATTTTTAGGGTTTTGAGACCAAAATCTTAACTTGGATTAAAAGACATTCTCTAATGTGATGTTTGTCACGCCCCAAAGGGTACCCTAAATGTAACAGTCCGCCGCATGCTAAACAAAACTTAAGAATCACTACCACAGTCATTCAAAAGTCTTATATTAGATGCAAGATGTTCTCTCATGATAATAGAATACATATGCAGTTGGAGATAGATAGTTCAACTTGCTAAGATAAGCATAAAAATATAAACCACAGATATCTCAAGCTCAGTTACAAAATACTAAGGGGCATTCCCCTGCTAAACAAAAGTCCAAATTTTAGCTTTTAATAACTTTTCAAGTGTTGAAGGTTTACTATGAGAGACTATACAAAGCTAATTATAAACTTCTAAGGGAAACTCCTAACTTTGCATTACCTGATTTGGTCAAGTCCGAAAACACAGCCATGTGTACGGAAACTGCATCAAAAAGAAGCTATGGGGGTATAAGCTGCACTAGCTTAGTGAGTTTCACTTCTGAAATTAAATACTTCATCAAACAATAGGGCAAGCAAGTTATATTAAGAACCATATGAAATGCACAAGTACATGAGCATACAATACATAAGACTTTCCAAGAGTTTTATATTAAATGGATTTACGCCCTCCATTTGGGGTTAGCTATTTCAGGCTCATACGACCATAGATTTCAATTTTTCTCATTTATATAGTGATTGATTTAGGTGCCCACCACTCACTAATTTTGTAGTTGATTCAAGTACCTACACCACTTCCATTTTAATTCAGGCCATTCGTGCGAACATTCGAGTTTTCAGGCCCCTCATTGCCCAGCTATTATGCCTTCTTCCCACAAAGATATAATAACAAATGTAATGTGACCCAACATATGGTATGCATGGTCAATTTAATTATAAGATCATGGCATATTATTTAAGCGAAGTATAGATATTTCAGACACTCCAATTCTATACTAAACCATACACATATTTATAACAATTCCTATTTCGTTATTCTTAACATCAATTCAACCAATTGAAAATCACATGCACATTCCCATTTTTATCTTATCCTATTTCTAATGCCACTATTATTACAAGCACAATCATAAGCAAATAATTTAAGGATAGTGAACTCACTCGGCCATGGATACTGGTCTCTAATGTAGTGATCCAGAAACAAGAATTTTCCCCCGATTCAAAGTCACCTAAACGAAAGAAATACTCAAATGAGTATTTCATACCATAACTAATTCCAACTCATTAAATAGAAACTCTTGAGTTCGTAATGTTTGTGGTAGGTGTAAATTCCAACTTAAAACGGTCATATCTTGGTCGTTTTAACTCGAAATTTCGCAAATAAGCTATCGATTTCTATCTACTTTGAATGATCTATCTATTTATGATGTTATCCTTAAGTTTTGAAAACGTTTGGGTCTTTGAATGATCTGATCAAATCTGATCAATAGCTAAAACTTTACATTTCGAAATTGTTTTGCGAAATTTGCATTATTCCTACTAAGTATATTATATGTGCATGCAATATCTACAAGTTGTTATCATGAATGACATGATATGAGCTATCTACATGTAAATCCTTAATGATTTTTGATAAAAAAAATTTTTGGGAAAACTTTTACTTTGCAACAATTTCAAGAACACTTGGTTGGGAAAACTAGCTTTATCCCTTTGAAAATCATCCATATTTTTACTAGGATAAAGCCTTGATGACCTATATACCTAATACCTTAATTATCTTAATAAAATCTTCATTAAAGGTTGGAAATATATGTTTAAATGTGGGTTTTGCCTATGACGAATTTTACATAATTTTAGGAAATGAAAATATTGTTTGATCCAAGTTTGGAAACCTTTCCTTTGTTCTAGGTTTATACTTTGATAAAACACATTTATTCTTATAAAAATCAAGTCTTTATTACATCTAGTTCCTAAGGCTTCTATTTTTCTATTAAAATCCTCATTTTGGCATTTGGAAATAGGTGTTTAGATTAGGGTCATTTTTAGATCCGAAATTTTGAAACTTGTTTTGAGATTATTTCTTGTGAAAAAACTCATTTAATCTTTCTAAAATTAAGTCATAATCAAACCTACTCCCTAAAGCTTACATTCCTTTAATAAAACTCTTATTTTAGGGTTAGAAAATGGGTGTTTTCTTAGCCTTTACCCTAGTTATGAATTTCAAAATCTTTGTTGGTGTTGAAACATAGATTTTACTTAACTTTTGTAACCCTTTTCTTGTTTTGAAAATTTTTCTTAATAAAACTAAGCTTATCTTATAAAAATCACTCCTTAATGATACCTATCACCTAAGTCCTTCATTTTACATGTAAGATCTTCATTTTGGAGTTGGAAAATAGGTTTTCTAAATGGCTGTTTCTCAAAATCCGAATTTTAAAAATCATTTTTGATAGAAACAAAATGGATCTTGAGTTTTGGCAACATCTTACTTAAGACTATCATATTTCAAATTCTTTATGTATGTAAAACAAATAACTATGGCCTTTAAATATTCTCAACAAGTAGATCTACTATACTACTCATGTCATGGATACAAATGCCATCAAAACAATATGTAGATGAGAGTAAAAATATAAATATATGCACAAAATTGCTATAAAAACAATATATAACAATAATATAGCAAAATAATAGCAAGATAACTTAGATTTCAAGATCCACGACATTGTGATGGTAAGGATCTCATGCTTAAGTGTTTTCACATCCCTAGCTTAAAGCTCATGGGGATTTTAGTGGATCCACACATGTATGATCTTGCCATTACATGTTCTAGTGGGATACGGCTAAGATCGTTGGTCCGAAAGAATATACCAAGAGGGGGTGAATTGTTATTTAATAAAATTTAACCTTTTTTTTTTAAATTCAACCAAATTCACTCTACTTAGTTACTCAAATTAAATGGCTTCTAAAACTCTATTTTAAATAACAAATATTGATAAATTTCGAATAATATCAGACAAGATCAAGTTCGCAAATAATTAAAAAAAATATGTTAATAAAAATTTATTTTGCTCCCAGTTACTCCTGACTGATCTTCTGAGTTCAATGTTCAGTAGAACTTAAATTTCCAGTTACTCTCTGACTGGTCTTCTGAGTTTATATGCAGCAAGAATAAACAATAAAATATGCACGAAATTAAAAGATAGTAAGAAGAATTGCAAGATCGATTTATAGAGGTTCCGCCTCGCTCGTCAATCCTCTCTTCCAGCTCCAAGCCGGGGACCCGGTATTCCACACCGTATGTTCCACTATATCCAAAAGAAATGAGAATACAAGCTTGTTCTTCAATAAAGAATTTCAAACACTCTGCTCAGCCTATCTAGCTCACTCAAGCTATTTATGATCTACAGAGACTAAATGTAACTTTCACTTCTACACAAATCTCATTCGAGATATACAATGCTTTGAAACAAAGGAATAAACATTTCTAAAATTTCAGCTCAAAGAAATTCCGAATGACAGTAATTAACAAGAGATTCTCAAAGGCTTTTGATTATTCTCGTCTTTTTCACACACGCCTCTCTTCATGTCTTCCAGATATTTAAATTTAAAATTCTCCTTCTTCTTCGGTTGAAAACGGCTAGCGAATTTGAATTAAAAAATTAGATAGATGATATATCTCTGTGATTATCCAAATCTTATCTTGCTGTTGAAAACTTGATGTTTATCCATATAGTTGTTTGACCGTCTTGAAGATAGGCTTCCTCGTGAAATCTTCTCAATCCCAAAAGATAGGATAGAATCTTTCCTTCTGATCTGACTGTCAAACTTGATAAAAACGAATTATGTAATCTTCATGTAAGTATATTTTAATCATTGAATATAAACCCAAGCCATAAATATCAGACATAATCTGATCTTGGATTAATTTGATTTTTCTGTCATGAGTTCTTGAGATTTCATTCATTGAAAAAAAAATTCGAATCCCCTTGGATATAATAACCAACTTTGTGGAACATTTGAATGTATTACCCAAATACACTCAACTTTGGAGCTGAGTCTTTAAAATAATGAAATAATTTTGAAAAATTCGAACTGTGATCTTTTTGTGCGAATTCTGTTCTTGTACCCGGTTTACCTTCTGAGTTACCTTCGAGTAGTTTTGTCTTGTCGATCAGCCGTTTCACTCTCTGAGTTTCCTTCTGAATACTTTTGTCTTTCTATTTTGTCTCTGAACTTTTCTGATTTATCTTTAAATTTCCATAACTTCTACTTTTTGAAAAACTCTTATTTCATCAATTAAATTCATTGTAATACTTAATCTTTTTGTTATCATCAAAAATCAAAAGAGAAATACTAACATTCTCCCCTTTTTTGATGATAACAAACCCATCTATTAAAACAAAAAATTTTCGTGATAACTCTATTTATTTGCATAATCCAGGATAATTCAGTAATTAAAATACGAGTTGTTAGAACTGCACAAACATTTGATCGCACATAAATTTATTCATCGACAATCATCAATCGCATAAGTATTCATCAACATTATTATTGCATGATATTTGTTTTAATATCTTCTCCCTTTTTGTTATCAGCAATTAGAATTATATACCATAAAATAGAATATCGAATAGTCTGAAAGAAATGCATTGGAATTAAAAGGATCATAACAACTGAGTTCTTAAAAAACATAACAGACTGTAAATCAGCAGAAAAGAAATTAGCTTTCTTAATAGGACTTGATGATTTCCTAGCTGTGGGTCTTTCGTCCAGAATACCTAACGATAGGTAGAATTGAGCTTTCGGGAGGTGGAGGAGAATTAAATGCCGGATTGAATGATTGCAGATACTCTATTAGAACATCAGAAAGATGTTTGAGGAGGTTGTTGTGGTTCGGGATGTTGAAGAGGGTTGAGAGATAGGAATCAGTGTGAAAGGATTGAACATCTGGTTACTGTTGGTGGAGGTAGTGAAACTTCACTGTCAGGTGTGAGCTTCAGACTTTCAGGAGGATCAACATTCATTTCAGCATCAAAGACTGGTGGAGAAGGGACAGAATCATGTTGTGGAGGTGGAGATGAAACAGAGCCATGAGTAGGATCTGTAAACATGTCCTCGAACATGTGTTCTACTTCAGCCTTCATCTCAGCAAATCTTTTCTCCATCAGGTCAAGAATAGCTGTCTTAAAATGCGATTTTGATGTTTCTCCTGGACCCTTAACAGAGATGCCCTCTGAGTCACTATCTGAGTCAGTGTCCAGATGTTTTCCTTCACCTTCCTTAATTTCAAACTTCCCTCCAGTCATGATTGCAGGTTTCTTCCTTCTCTTTTCCTTCATAACCTCCTTTCCTGCTCTTCGCATTGGAGATTTCTCCTTATCCTTCTTTTGTTTATCACCTTCTGAGCCACTATCTGCTCTTAGTAAGTGCTCCCCCTCAACTGCAGACTTAATTTTCTCCCAATCAAAAATTCTTTTGCTGAACTTAGGATGAACATACCAAGCTCCATCCTTAGCAAACCAGAATTTGCGCTTAACATTGATGTTCATTCTCATAAGCACAATTTCCCCAATTCTTTTCAGATTTTGAGGAAACTTAGCATTATTGGCAGCTTTACTTTCTTAAACCTCAGCAACTTCATCAACATGCTTCCATAAGGCATATTAAACTTAGTTTTCCACAAATGCTTCAGAATCAAAGATGGTAGATCAAGCTTTAAATTTCTTTTTATTGCCAGAATGACAATAGCTTCGTTTTTATTAATCGTAGTAGAACTACCATTCTTTGGAAGCAAACAGTCTACAACTATCTTGTGTAGCAGCCTTATCAACAAACTAAACTCAGTATTAAACACATCTTTTTCAGAATATGTTCCCACTCCATCATTTATTTCACGAAACAGATCATTTTTCTTAATGGATACAAAGAAGTCATCATCCTTCTCATCTTTCATACCAAAACATGAAATAAGGCTTTCCTAGTTATCTTAACTTTTTGCCCAGCTATTTCAGACTTCAACTTCAGTCCATCCGACAATGTCAAGTTATCATAAAATTCCTTGATAACTTCTCCAGCAACTTCACTAGACAAATTACACAGATTTCGACATCCTATATTATCTAGCCAATGGTTCCAATAGAACCCATTTTTCTTAAAGAAAGAAAAATCTATGAACGAATTATCAAGAATCTTGATATTCCCATACCTTTTCTTAGAAGAACTTCCTGTCTTCTTCTTCTTTGCTTCTGACATTTTCTTTGGGGATCTTGAAGACATTTTCCTCTTTTTCGAACTTCTTTCTTTTGTGTGACTTAGATATTTCTTCCTTAGAACTTTCTGAGTCACCGTCTGGTTTAGGGTTTGAACCCTCTTAGTCTTTCCTTCAGATTCTGGGGTAGTAACATCTAAAGATTCATAAGAAGACGAATCTTTTTCCTTTCTTGCTCTGTCTCAGGGTTGGTTTGTTCAACTTCGACAGATTCATTTCTTTTTCGTTCTTTCTCTCTACCTTCTTGAAGTTCAGAGAGTGTTCGTGTTGAATCAGAAGATTCATCACGAATCTCTATAGTTCCTTTAACAACTTTCCCTTTAGGACCTTTTGAGCTATCTTGATGATTTTCGTGGTGCCATGTTAGGGTTTGAAGAGCAAAGAGAGCGCGAAATGAGAGAGAATTTTGAAGTTTGAGAAAAAGAAGAACGTTGGATGACGAATAGCAGCAGCACAGGGAAATGGAAGAGTCACGTTCTTGGCCGTTTGAAAGCGTGGGAAAATGGAGACGTGATTAATGATTCACTTTCTTGCACGTTTTCCATAATCATTTTATTCAAATCACAAACACAAATTTATTAATTTATTTACTATTCTTATTTATATATATATTTTTTTAAAAAAAACATATGAATAAAAATATTAAAAAGGACACATTCCAATCTCATTTCTCAAAAATTCAAATCTGGTTTTATCAAGGGGTTTAGTAAAATATCTGCAAGTTGATTTTCAGTTGGAACAAAATCAATACACACATTTCCATTAACTACATGATCTCGTATAAAATGATGTCTAATTTCAATGTGTTTTGATGTGAATGATGAACTGGATTCTTTGTCAAATTAATTGCACTTGTATTATCACATTTAATCGAAATAAATTTATTTTCAACACCATAGTCTTGCATTTGTTGTTTAATCCAAAGAACTTGAGCACAACAATTTCCAAGAGATACATATTCAGCTTCTGCTGTAGATAAAGCAACTGATTTTGTTTCTTTGAAGACCATGAAATCAATTTATCTCCTAAAAATTGGCAAGTTCCAGATGTACTTTTTCTATCTATTTTACAACCAGCATAATCAGCATCAGAAAAACCAATCAATTCAAAATTTTGATTCTTTGGATACCAAATCCTAATTTTGCAGTACATGCAATATATTTGAATATCCTTTTAACAGCTTTTAGATGATTTTCAGTTGGATTACTTTGGAATCTAGCACATATACACACAGCAAGCAAAATATCTGGCCTTGAAGCAGTAAGATATAACAAAGATCCAATAAGGCTTCTATAAAGTTTTTCATTGATTTTCTTACCTTCTGAGTCAGCATCTAACCTGATTGAAGTACTCATTGGTGTAGTCACTTGTTTGTTGTTTTCATAACCAAACTTTTTCAGAATTTGCCTTGTATATTTCTCTTGATGAAGAAAGATTCCTTCTTTAGTTTGTTTGATTTGTAGACCCAAGAAGAAATTCAATTCTCCCATCATAGACATTTCAAATTCAGCCTGCATAAGCTTTGCAAAATCTTGACAATATTTCTCATTAGTAGATCCAAAAATTATATCATCAACATAAATTTGTACAATCAATATATCTTCATTATAATGTTTCAAAAATAAGGTTGTATCAACATTACCTCTTTGAAATCCACTCGTGATGAGAAAATCACTAAGTCTTCATACCATGCCCTTGGGGCTTGTTTGAGTCCATATAAAGCTTTTCTTAATTTATATACATATTCAGGCTTGAAAGGATCTTCAAATCCTGGTGGTTGCTCAACATACACTTCCTCTTTAATATAACCATTTAAAAATGCACTTTTACATCCATTTGGAATAAATTAAAATTCTTAAAACATGCATAAGCAAGTAGCAAACGTATGGCTTCTAACCTAGCAACAGGTGCATAAGTTTCATCATAATCTATTCCTTCTTCTTGAGAATAACCTTTTGCTACAAGTCTAGCTTTGTTTCTTACTATTTTGCCATTTTCATCTAATTTATTTTTAAATACCCATTTAGTACCTATAACAGATTTATTTAAAGGTCTAGGCACTAAATTCCATACATTATTTCTTTGAAATTGATTTAATTCATCTTGCATGGCATTTATCCAATTATCATCAATCAAAGCAGATTCAACACAATTTGGTTCAATTTCTGATAATAAAGCAAAGTGACTTTCAAATCTTTTAGTTTTGATCTAGTTCTAACACCAGTATTTTACCAATTATTAATTCAGGTGGATGTGCCGTTTTATATCTCCAAGCATTCGAGTTTCTGGTGTATTAGCACTAGCATCTGTATTACCTTCTGTTTGACCTTCTGATCTAGCTTCTGAGTAATCAGATATCATTGTTTCTTTAGGTGATTTTTCTTTGGGTGATTCTGATACAGTAGCATCATTAGTAGCATTTTTCAAAAACACAGTTGTATTATCATCATCACAATCATTTTAATTTCTTCAACAAAACGCACATTTATTGATTCTTCAATAACTTTGGATGTTTTATTGAAAATCCGATATGCTTTACTATTCAATGAATATCCTAAAAATATTGCTTCATCGGAACGTTCATCAAATTTACCAAGATTATGAATGTTCTTTTTCACAAAGCATTTGGCACCAAACACATGAAAATAAGAAACATTTGGTTTTCTTCCTCGAAAAATTTCATATGCTGTTTTTGATGTGAAAGGTCTAATATAAACTCTATTTATGATATAACATGCTGTTGCAGCAGCTTCAGCCCATAAATTCTTTGCAACACCGCTTTCATTAAGCATTGAACGTGTCATTTCTTGTATTATTCGATTTTTTCTTTCAACAACACCATTTTGTTGTGGTGTGTAAGGGCAGAGAAATTATGACTTATACCAAATTCATCACAAAAGGAAATAAATTGAGCATTATCAAATTCTGTACCATGATCTGATCTTATAGAATAATTGAAAAACCTTTTTCATTTTGAATTTGTTTTGCAAAAATTTGAAAGGCATCAAAAGTATCGGTCTTACTTTTCAAAAACATACCCAAGTGTATCTTGAGAAGTCATCAACTATAACAAGTCCATATTTGCTTCCTCCAATACTTGAAACTCTTGTTGGACCAAAGAGATCCATATGTAACAATTCTAAAGGTCTTTTGGTAGATATTACATTTTTACTTTTATGAGGAGCTGATACCATTTTATTTTTAAGACATGTATCACATTTAATATCTTGTTTAAAAATCATTTTTGGTAATCCAGCAACAAGATTCTTTTTGGATAACTTTTCGAGTTGATAAAAATTTACATGTCCAAGTCTTTTATGCCATAAATGCACATTATCAGATATAGAAAGAAAACAACACTCAATCCATATCAGATGGTTTAATTAGATAAATATTTTTCTTTCTAAATCCTTCAAACATTTTAATACCTTTATCATCATATGCATAGCATTTACTTTTCTCAAAAATCATTTTATATCCTCTGTCACATAATTGACTTATGCTTAGCAAATTATGTTTTAGTCCTTTTACAAGTGAAACATTTTCTATAGCATGTGGTGGATAACCAATCATACCTGTGGCTATAATCTTACCTCTATTATTATCTCCAAATCTTACATAACCATTTTCTTTCCATACTAAATTTGTAAACAAGGAAACATCACCTGTCATATGACTTGAGCACCCACTGTCTAGGTACCAAGTTCCTTTTATTTTTGCTCCTTGTTCCTGCAATTAATCATAAAAGGCTATCAAACCCTTTTAGGAACCCAGACAAGCTTGGGTCCTTGATAAGATAAGCTCATTTTCTCCTTATTATTTACTTGATTCGAATTGAGCTTGTTCTTTTTATAAAAGCAATACTTTTCAATGTGTCCTACTTTATTGCAGAAGAAACAAGTATAGGTAGGTCTTAAATTATATCTTGCATTTACCTGGTTCCATCTATTTTGTCTAGGATACCTTGGAGTGTATCGCTGACTGGACCTTCTGAGGTTGCCTCTGACTTGATATCTTTGTTCAGGGCACACTCTGAGGTACCTTCTGTTATTATTGTTTATGGGTCTATTCATTGTTTCCCTTCTGATAACAGGTTGTTGATTACATGCAACTTCCTTTGCTTTCACAAATACAGTCTTTTTCATATGGTTAGAACTACTTCCAATTTCATATCCAAGTCCATATTTATTGTTTCCAATTCTTTGACTAGAAAGTAGCATATTTAATTTTTTATCACTCTCATCAAACTTATTGAAGGTGCTTGTAATGGTTTTTGACAGATCTTCAAATCTTACTTTTAGATCTTTAATTTCATCCTTCAAAACACCATTTTCTTTTCTTAGATTACCAGAATTTACATGCAATTTTTCATTGTCAATTTTCAGAGTGTCATTTTCATCAATAAGCAATTTGTTTGTTTGTTTCAAGACATCTTTCTCATTTTTTAAAGCCTTATTTTCAATGTCTAACTTAGATATTCTTACATTAGCCTTTTTGAGAGCCTTTAACAATTTGTTCATTTCTACATATATCTCACTATCTGTCATATCAGCATCAGACTCAGAGTTTACCTCGGATGCTGCCATTAAACACAAGTTGGCTTCTTCTTCATCTTCACTTGCAGCTTCTGATTCAGCTTCTGACTCATCCAAGTCGCTCCAGGTTGCCATCATCGCTTTGTTCTTCTTTTTGAACTTCTTCATTTTTTCAATGAGAGATGGACATTCATACTTTATATGTCCTGGCTTCTTACATTCATAGCAAATGATTTCCTTCTTCTCTTTTCTTTGTTCTTTTTCTCTATATAGTTCACCTGCATCACCTTTGTAAGTTTTTCTTTTAGTAAATTTGAACTTTTTACCTCTTTTATTCCTGAGCATTTTATTGAGCCTTCGTGCCAGCAAAGTAATGTCTTCATCATCACTGTCATCATCATCTTCGGTTTCTGCTTCACTGACTTTCTTAGCTTTGAAAGCTATGGCTTTCTTGCTTGTTTCAGCTTCTTCCGTGGTGTCCAAGTGAGATTCATACGCCATGAGTTTTTCTTTCAGCTGACTAAGAGTCAATCTCTTCAAGTCTTGAGCCTCCTCAATAGCGGTCTTTTTCGCATCCCACGTTCTAGGAAGAATTCTAAGATTTTCCTCACCAAATCTGGTTCAGGGATTTTCTTACCAAGTGATGTCAGTTCATTAGATATGGCAGTGAATCTATCAAATGCATCCTTTATTTTCTCATTAGATTTGAACTTAAAAAGCTCATATTTCTGAAGTAATGCATTAATCTTAGTATCTTTTATAGTTTCAGTTCCTTCATATGTCATGCATAAAGTGTCCCATATTTCTTTTGCAGTTTCACAACATGATATCACATAAAATTCAGATGATGCAATAGTCATGAGTAAGAGATTCTTAGCCTTGGAATTTGTCTCAATCAGCCTCTTCTCTGGTAGAGTCAACACTTCATCATCGAAATCGTTACAGTATGATCACCATGTGAGATAACCTGCCAAGAGTCAAAGTCGTTAGCTTTAATGTATGTGGACATCCGCATTTTCCAATATGCAAAATTCGTGCCATCAAAGAAAGGAGCCTTGTTCATTGCAATGTTGTTATCAGCCATTTTCAAAGATCACTCAATTAATCAAAAGAGAACCGCTCTGATACCAATTGTTGGTCCCGAAAGAATAACCAAGAGGGGGGTGAATTGGTTATTTAATAAAATTTAACCTTTTTAAAATTCAACCAAATTCACTCTACTTAGTTACTCAAATTAAATGGCTTCTAAAACTCTATTTTAAATATATTGATAAATTTCGAATAATATCAGACAAGATCAAGTTCGCAAATAATTAAAAAAATATGTTAATAAAAATTTATTTTGCTCCCAGTTACTCTCTGACTGATCTTCTGAGTTCAATGTTCAGTAGAACTTAAATTTCCAGTTACTCTCTGACTGGTCTTCTGAGTTTATAATGCAGCAAGAATAAACAATAAAATATGCACGAAATTAAAAAGATAAGGTAGAAGAGATTGCAAGATCGATTTATAGAGGTTCCGCCTCGAGCGTCAATCCTCTCTTCCAGCTCCAAGCCGGGGACCCGGTATTCCACACCGGTATGTTCCACTATATCCAAAAGAAATGAGAATACAAGCTTGTTCTTCAACAAAGAACTTCAAACACTCTGCTCAGCCTATCTAGCTTCACTCAAGCTATTTACTGATCTACAGAGACTAAATGTAACTCTCACTTCTACACAAATCTCATTCAAGATATACAATGCTTTGAAACAAAGAATAAACGTTTCTAAAATTTCAGCTCAAGAAAATTCGAATGACAGTAATTTGCAAGAGATTCTCAAGGCTTTTGATTATTCTCGTCTTTTTCACACACCTCTCTTCATGTCTTCAGATATTTAAATTTAAAATTCTCCTTCTTCTTCGGTTGAAAACGGCTAGCGAATTTGAATTCAAAAAATTGGATAGATGATAATCTCCAGTAGTTCCTGATTTTGTGCTTGATATCTCTGTGATTATCCAAATCTTATCTTGCTGTTGATAACGTTGATGTTTATCCATATATTGTTTGACCGTCTTGAAGATAGACTTCTCGTGAAATATCTTCTAAATCCCAAAAGAATAGGATAGAATCTTTCCTTCTTGATCTGACTGTCAAACTTGATAAAACGAAACGAATTCATGTAGTAAATCATTGAATATAAACCCAAGCCATAAATATCAGACATAATCTGATTGATTAATTTAATTTTTCTGTCATGAGTTTGAGATTTTATTTTTAAAAAAAAATTCGAATCCCCTTGGATATAATAACCAACTTTGTGGAACATTTGAATGTATTACCCAAATACACTCAACTTTGGAGCTGGGTCTTCAAAATAATAAAATAATTTTGAAAATTCGAACTGTGATCTTTTTGTGCGAATTCTGTTCTTGTACCCAGTTTACCTTCTGAGTAGTTTTGTCTTGTCTCAGCCGTTTCACTCTCTGAGTTTCCTTCTGAATACTTTTGTCTTTCTATTTTGTCTCTGAACTACTTTCTGATTTATCTTTAAATTTCATAACTTCTTGCTTAGCTCTTGAAAACTCTTACTTCACTTATCACATTAAATTGAGATTTCTGCATACTCAAAAATTCATTAGTAATACTTAATCTTTTTGTTATCATCAAAACATCAAAGAGAAATATTAACAAGATCTATTACCTATTTAGATGTGTGGAGCAAGTACTTGAAGAAAAAAAAATTGTGTGTGTATTAGAGAGGAAAGGGGCTCACGGTACACAAGGGGAGAGAGGGAGGGAAAAAGACTTTATGAAAGTTGATTTTTATGAGAAATGAGAGAAAGTGAAAATGTGAAAGGTGAAAGAGATATTATATAGGAAAAGACATTAGGGTTTGTGCAAATAATTAATTGAAAAAAAAATCAAACAAATGCGTCGAACTTAGGAGAAAAGAGAGAGAGAGAGTTGTTTTGATTTAATTTGTGTAATAAAATTCAAATTTAATAAGTAATATAAGTAGTAAAAGTTGTATTGAAAAAGAAAATATAAGGAAAATGATGTGAATTGTAAGAATAGGTTGTAAGGATGTAAGAATAGGGTATGGGTGGTTGTACTTGGTGAATAGTGTGAAAGATATCAAAAAGTTGATTAGACAACTAAATTACCGGTAGTAATGAAAATATGATAAAAGGCTATAACTGTAAGTTTTATAGCCCAAAAATTATTATAATTATTTTTTTGAATTCCTTATTAAATTTTGGTTCTAAGGAGTCCTATATATTATTTTTCTATTTCCGAGTCCCCAGGACTGGTTTTCGAGAACAGATCCCAATCGGGTTCAAAACGAATGAATTGTTTCGAATTCTTACCTTTTATGTTTTGATAAATTATTTAGGGCTATATTCTAAAGTTAACTCATTTCTACTATCCCGAGGTTTCGTTCTTGGGATTGCCAAGTTTAGGGTTTTTAGGTCCAACTAGTCTTAGAGTATTCTTTTAAGGTTTCAGTTCCTGGCTTCTAATTCCTAAACCGAATTTAGATTGCTACGAGAACGAAGGCTTACAGTGTTATTATGCTTATCCAATCTTCTTTCATATGCTTCAACAGAGCCAGTTAACATAATAACTGATAAGAAAAATAAATCTTTGTTTCCTCTACATTGATAATGATTGAGTCATATTTTTCTAAACGTACAATTATTTCTTTTCAACTGCCCTTTTATCAGTTCTAGTTTCTCCATAGTATTTCATTTGATTCACTATTTCATTGACTCTAGCGTATGTTAAACATGTGGTGTTCAAAGTGTATTTTGTCGAGGAAATGACATGCAAAATTAATAACGTAATCATATTTAAGTACACTTAATTAGTAAACCTAGTGTTCAATTTATTTTGGATATGTTTAAACCTGTTTTGCTTTGTTTTTATTTATGTTTGTTGTAACATTCTGGTTCAAACTCATTTTAGACCTCTTTTTGTTTATAATTGTTAAAGCTTAAAACATGAAAGTTGTAGATCTCTTTTTAAGCTTTTCATAACATCTTGAATCACCTCAATCAGAGTCTAGATGAAAAACTTATGATCAAAATACGAAATAGCGTCGAGGCTAGAATCGAGCACTGCAACATACCATTCGGACGGTAATATATGATATCCAGACGGTAGATGGTTTGCTGCTCTATTTTGCAAGTAGCACGGACAATAGGCATGTAATGTCCGGATGCTAGTTGATAGAAAACTAGCCGTTGGAGCCTCTTTTACCCAACCATTAGAGGGGTGTTTTGTTGACAACGGCTAAGAGGCTTCAAGATGTTATTAATGCAAGTGTTTAGGGTCTTGAAGAGAAAGTCTAGAGCTTGTTTATTGCATACATCTCCTTGTAAACACTCTCTACATGAATTAATTGTAAATTATGATACTTTGTAAGTGAAACCTAAGTATAGTGCTAGTTGCTTTATAATTGTTATCCTTTGTCAAGCACTACACTAAGTAAATTATGAGTGTGTTGGTGAAGTCTTGAGTTGAGTCTAGTGTGTTCAATTTGTAAAGACTCAACTCAAGCATTTGTGTTGTTAATGTGTTGAAGTCCTCTTTTGAGGAAAATTGTTGGTGTGAATAAAGTGATGAAGTCCATAGTTAAAGGAGGTAATTATTGTGGATTGTGGAGACTAAGGGGTGGACCGTATTCCTCGTTAAAATCACAGTGCAATCTTTCCTTTCCCTATCTCTTTATTTATCATTGTTCGTTATTATTGTTGTTGTGCATGAACTAGTCTTTAAGCTTAAAAGGAAATCGTTTTGGTGTATAATCTATATTCTTTAGGTGTTGCTTAATTTCTACAATTGGTATCAAAGCTAGGACTCTAGGGTATGTGCTTAATCGCATCTAGAGTTTAATATCATGGCTAGTAACACCTTAGGTTTCATGGAAGGACAACCAATAAATAGACTACTCATCATAACCAGAACAAATTATATATATTGGAAATATAGAATGAAGTTTTCTTAAAAGCTCAATATATTTTCCTGTGGGGTGTTATGGAGAATGGCCCATAGTTATTGAAGGCAAAAATGAATCAAATTATACTAAGGTCGAAAAAGATAAAGTTTAATTAAATGAAGTTACTATGAATATATTATATTGTGGTTAAAATGAAAGTGATTTTAGTAAAATTTGTACTTGTAATTCAGCTAACGAAATTTGGGATGATTTAGAAAGTACTTATGAAGGCTCTACTAGAATGAAAGATACAAAAATTAGCCTCTTATGTGGAGAATTTGAAAATGTTTAAATGAAGGCTAATGAATCTATTGATGAAATGCATGATAAATTCATAAATATTATGAATCAATTATCTATTCTAGGCAAGACATATACTAACTTGGAAATTAACTTCAAACTTTTTAGGTCATTGCGAAGAAAATGGGAGGCGAAGAGGACCGCCATTGAAGAGGCACAAGATTTGAGCATAATGAGTAAGGAAGAAATTCTTGGAACTCTCAAGACTCATGAAATGATCAAAAAGCATAGAGAGGAATCAACCAAGAAGGAAATTGCGCTAAAAGCCTCTTGTGCAAGCTCAATTGAATAGAAGCAAGAGAGTGAAGAGGATGATGAGGAGTTAGACAAGCTTACAAAGAAGTTCACCATGTTCTTGAAGGAGAACAAGATGATGAAGAAGGATAATTACGACTCCTCAAAATAAAAAAGGAAGATTATCATGTGCTTCAAATGCAATCAACCGGGACATATTCAACAATATTGCCTAAATACAAGAAAAGGAAGCAAATGAGAGAAGAAGAAAGCATATATGGCTACTTGGAGCGATGAAGACTCATCTAACACAAATGAAGATGTATGCTTGATGGCCATTAATGATGAGGTATGTTCAAATTCCTCACATGTTTCTTATGATGAAATAGTTGATATGTATCATAAAGCATGTAATGAGCTAGTAAAGATGAAAAAGAAAAATAGCATGCTTAAATCACTAATGAAGAAAGTAGGAAATGAAATAGATATTTATAAAAATGAGCATGAGGAAATTAAAATCGAAAATGAAAATTTGCACGAAGAAATTGAAGTCTTGAAATTGGACAATGCTAAATTGAATGACAAAAATAAGAAGTTGAGAGGAAAGAATGATGAGTTGAGCAAAATGAATGAAAAATTGAAAATCGAAAATGATTTGCTCAACCTTGAGGTTAAAATTTCGAATGGTTATGATAAAAGTGATTATAATGTTGTATGTGCTCGTAGTAGTAATGAAGAAATTCTAAAAGACCTAGATGGTTTAAAAATTGAAAATGAAAGGTTGAAGACTAGCTTAAGTGATGCAAATGCTACCATAGCCAAATTCACTAAGGGAGAAAATAATTTAAGTACTCTCATTGGAAAGTAAAAAGTTGATTTTAACAAATATAGAATTGGCTATGATAGGAACAATAGTTACAAGCCCCATAAAACTCGATTTGTAAGAGTAAATTATGGTACTCAAGCAAGTTTGTTTGGGTCACTCAAGCAAGTTTGTTTGGATACCAAGAAAAGAAAGTCTTGTTTTGACTAACCAAAAAGGACACAAGCAAAAATAGGTACCAAAGAGATAAATGTGCTTTATGTAGATACCTAAACAAGCTTCAAGGGCGAAAACAAGGTATAATCTCAACTTGCTTGAGTTTTATGGTTTGTTCTCTTGTTGTTTATGATAGGAATATACTTATGAGCTTGAATATGCAAATTTTTTATGTTAAGTACTTTTGTGCATGCTTTGGGCCAAAAATGAGCTAAAATTGAGTTTGGAATGCACAAAAATGGATTCTCATGTTTTTTATGCCTAAATCATGTTTTTTCATGCTTAATGGACCTAAATAAACTTATATGTAGGTTCAAATTTGAATGAAGGTGCTTTTGGACAAATTTGTGCACATATTTAAGGAAAAATCATGCTTTTGATGACTAAAATGTGCGTAAATTTGCAATGGGTAAACCCATATGAGTTTGTTTAGTTCCAACATACTTAATACACCTTTTTTAAACTTGCATGAAGTGTTTGGTGTGTCACGCCCCAAAGGATACCTTAAACGTGGCAGTCCGCCACATACGATATTAAAACTTAAGAATGACTTCCCAAAGTCATGCGAAAGTTTTCAACACCATATGTAAGGCGTCTATCATAACAATAGGAGACACCAATGAGATGTATAGTTTGAGATAGTAAATACAACGTAAGCAATCTAGATAATCATCTCATTTCAACATTATAAGAATATAATTCTTACATTATCTTAGGGGTTTTTCCCCTATAATTCTCCAAACAATAATATCAACTTAATCTTTCTCATAACAAAATAATAATAACACCATAAGACATTGAAGGATAATTAACCTAAGATCTTCCAAAGATATATATAGTCTTCGGACATAAAAATTATTGGACCTGATACAACAAAGGGCTATCGGAGTATAAGCATAATTAGCTTAGTGAGAATATTCCTGAATTAACGTACTTGTATAAATAATTTTCAAACAAGTTATTAAACAAGCATATGAATGCATCAAGCAAATGATCAAGCAATACATATGATCTACTAGAAATCATATGTTTGAATAGATTTACCCCTACATTCAGGATTAGGTGTTTCAGGCTCTTTAAAACCCATCTTAATATCCAACTCATGTAGTTTATTTCAGGCACCTACTTGCCCATTTTAAAATAGTTCTTTCAGGCTCCTAATCGCCCATCTTGCAGATTTCTGGCTACTGCCCACCCGGCTACTATACTCTTGTCCCACCGAAATAGCAGCTCATGTAATGAGACTAACTATGTGATATACATGAATCAATTAATATAATTCATAATATATGATTAGAGTAATTTAAAGGTGATCACAGAATTTGCACACACTCTAACAAAATAATAGTAAAATATAAGTTAATCAACAACGATTCATGCATCGGCATGCTTAACATTCTTTCAACCAATATTATCATACATAATTCATTTTCATCTTTTCCTACTTCTAGTGCATCTAGCTATAAGCACAACTAAGTACGTAAAAGGTAGGAAATAAACTCACTTGATCATGAGAATCTTTCTTTCTTACGGATGAGTCAATCGGTAAATCCACTAATCAAAATAATCCTCCGGGTATGAATACTCCTCCTCGGGATCACCTAATCAAGAAGAATACCCATAATGAGTATTTCTTATTGATTCTATAGTACTTATCAAAAACTATGTCATAAGATCGTTAAAATTCGTATAGAAGGTAGTTCCAATTTAAGATGGCCATAACTTTGTCATTTTAACTCGGAATTACACAAATAATATACCGTTTTCTACCTACTCGAAAAGATCTATCCATTTCTAAGGTTATTTTTGTCATAAAAGCCATTTGGGTTGGAAAATACTACGGTACAGAGTAGTTACGAATTTATAGTTCACAAAATATGATTTTTCCAAACTTCATTTTACTCAAAAATCCTTAAGAAAAAATATATGGATATATATATATGGTTAAAATCCTTTGAACATATATAGGACTATATTGTAGCATGATTTTTGTAGTGTTGTCTCAATATTGATATTTCATAAACAATTTGCCTTTGATGGTTTTAAAAGATAAAACTTTTAAGAATTTCTCCTTTTCGAATTGTTAGAAGGAAAACAAAAATATATTTGAGTTCTTATGAGTAAATGTTTTATTATTATTTCATTTTCTCACTTTTCAATAGTAAAATTATTTTCAAATATTTTGGTTCTTTAAGTTCTCTACAACTTTATTCCTAGTGATTGAAAATAAGCTTTTCAAAATATTCTTTAAGTTTCAAATATTTGAAGTTGTGTTAAATGTATATTTTCCTCGTATATTTGTATCCTTCTTCTTTAAGAAAAAATTTTACCCTTAAACTTTACTTACTTGTAAATTTTATTTTTCTAAATTGGTTTCTAAAATAGTGAGTTGGTTTTACCTTGGTTTGAAAAACTTGTTTTATTCTTACTATTTGTCAAGTGATAGAACAATTTTTAGACAAGTTTATAAAAAGCTTTCTTAATAACGAATTATTAACATTAGACTTAGCAAAATTTCATTTTAATTTTGAAAAGAGAATGACAATATAAAATTTAAGTTTTGAAGAAACTTTCTTAGTATGTGTTTTCAAAGTCTATAATGAATCTATTTAAGTTTTATAAAAGATATGGTTAAATTGAATATTAAGTTCAATGCTAAAAAATTTATATTTATGGAGTATTTATTTTGATTTATAAAAGAAATGAGTTCCTTTTATTTGAAGAAATCTTAGGCACTATTACTTAAAACTTATGATCAATTTGTCTAAGCTTTTGAAAAACAAAATTTAGACTTTCTTGTTGAAAACTCCTTTATTGAGAAATTAGTTCACTTTTCCTTGTTTAAAAACCCATTTTTATTTTTACTTAAGAACAATATTATAATCATACATGAATATGATTATGTAGCAATGTAAAAGTAAAGATAATACATAATAAGATAGAAAGAAATACTTGTAAGTAAATAAACATAATAAAATAGTCAAGCATTGGGAACCTTAGCTTCATCAAGGTATCCCGGTCATGTATTGGGAGCCTTAGCTTCATCAAGGCAACCCAAGACTAAGAATACACTAGTCCCAAAAGAAAAGAAAAGAAAGAAAATTTTTGACTTGATATGGACAAGTTTAAGATTAGAAAGACTAGTCTTAATAAATTGCATAAAACAAGTAAATAAAAAATTGAAACATAAATAAATAAATAACAAATGACTTATATAATTTAAATAAATATATATACATAGTATACATAATATTATATAAGTTACATTAAAGCAAAAATAATAGTAATAGCAACAACATAATGTAAAATCATGAATAAAAACAAAACATGAACATATTGTTGCTTCTTTAACTCATATGAGTCTAAGAAACATACACTAAGCTCATGCTAAGTTGTATGAACATGATAAAGAATATAAGTAAGATTTTACCTAAGGTTTAATGGGGAATTTGAAAAGAGATGAATGGGTAGTATGTTTTTATTACTTTTCTTGAAGAGCAGAAACGTAGAGAGTGTTTTAAGAGAGATTTGTTAGAGAGAGGTTTTGAGAGGGAATTTTGATAGAGTTTTGTTATGTAAAATAAATATGTGAAAGAATGAATGAGGAATGGAAATTTATAGAATTTTTGGAGTAATTTTTTATGTAATAAAATAAATTGAAAAGAAAACAATAATGAGAAAGGGATATGGAGGCTGGCACATATAAGAGAGAGAGAGGGAGGATTTTTATTTGTTTGTAATTTTTGTAAAGAAAAGAAATAACGTGTAAGGTTTAATAAATAAAGTTGTATTGAAAATGTAAAAAGTAAGAAAATAGGTATATAGGTAATAAGAAATAGGTATAAGAAAAAGTAGAGATAGAGAAATAGTAATTAATAGTAGGAATAGTACTATGAATAGTAGACTAGTCATATAAAATACCGGTAGTAATAAAAATACGCGTAAACGAGCTATATCTGTTATTTTTTAGTTACTGAAAAATTCTAAAATTGATATTTTTGAAATCCTTATTTAATTACGAGTCTTTTGGTGTTATTGGAATATTTTTATTATTTCGAGCTCAGGACACGCTTTTCCAACTGATCCCGTTTGAGTCAAAGACACTCGAATTCGCGAATCTGATATTTTTATGTTACCCTATATTATTACGAACTATAAAAAGCCATTAACTCAAATTCATTTTCTAGGGTTTGAGAACGCAGGATTGTGGAGTTAAAATTGTTTGATTATCTTGACCTTTGTTGACTTTTGGAACTCTGGTTTGACTAGGGTTAGGGTTTAATCCAACTTGACCCTAAAAATTGAGGGGTTTATATCAGGGATTGGATAGGTGGATCTTTTCATGTTCGAGTTTTAAATCGAACGATTATTGAACTTTCTATTTTCTTTTTTGAAGATTCTTTTATGAAATCCTGAGATCGAAATTGATTAAGGTTCGGTTTCATCTTGGGTCAAACTTTAGGGTTTCGATTTGGTATTCCAAAACCATTCTCAAAAAATTTGGGGGCTTATATGGTGTGCTTAAACATGAATCTTTGATAATATATTGATTTTATGCATGATTTGAAATCAATTTATGCCAAATTTATGCTTTGAATGCATGAATATGGTTTTTCATGCTTTTGATGCATAAACAATGTTTAGATATGTTCAATGTTGCTTTTTAGACTTGTTTGAATGATTGAAAATGTTTAAAAACTTTTTAGACAAATTTGTGCACCTTGAAAAACATATATGCAATTTTTGACAAAAAAAAAAAAAAGAAATTGCACAAATTTGTGGTTTGTAATGTTACATGGTTTTGAATTACTCAAACATGTTTAAAAAATATTTAGAACTTGCATGTTGCTTATGCATTTCTCTTTGTTTAGCATGTTTTGAATTTCCTTTTTGGTGAGTTCATAGGTGGAGTAATATGTGCACAATTAAATGTTTAAGTATGTATATGTGTGATATCTTTGAAAATTAAGTGTAACTTATAATTCCTTTAGTTAAGCAGCAAAGTTTTAAACTTATTTACAAAATTCTTTTATAACATGGATACTTAATTGAGGAGGGCTATAAATTGAGGAGGAGTTAATTATGCATGATTATCCTCATAAAAAAGTGGGAGATTGTTGAACATATGGTGTTCAAAGTGTGTTTTGATGAGGAAATGAAATATACGATTAATCACTTAATCACATTTAAGTTACACTTAGTTAATAAAACAAGTGTTCGATTTATTTTGGATATGTTTGAACTTATTTTGCTTTGTTCTTATTTATGCTTATTGTAACCTCCTGGTTCAAACTCATTTTAGACCTCTTTTGTTTAGAATTTGTTAAAGCTTAAAACATGAAAGTTGTAGATCTTTTTTCAAGCTTTCCATAGCATCTTGAGTCACCTCAATCGAAATCCAGATGAGAAAGTTATGATGAATACGAAACAGTATCGAGGCTGGAGGGATGTTTTGTTGACAATGGCTATGAGGCTTCAAGATGTTATTAACACATGTGTTTAGGGACTTGAAGAGAAAGTCTAGAGCTTGTTTATTGCATACATCTCCTTATAGCCACTCTCTACATGAATTAATTGTAAATTATGATACTTTATAAGTGAGAACCAAGTATAGTGCTAGTTGCTTTATAATTGCTATCCTTTGTCAAGCACTACACTAAGTGAATTGTGAGTATGTTGGTGAAGTCTTCAGTTGAGTCTAGTGTGGTCAATTTGTAGAGACTCAACTCAAGCATTTGTGTTGTTGATGTGTTGAAGTCCTCTTTTGAAGAAAATTGTTGGTGTGAATAAAGTGATGAAGTCCTTCGTTAAAGGAGGCAATTATTGTGGATCGTGGAGACTAAGGGGCGGACCGAATTCCTCGTTAAAATCACGGTGCAATCTTTCTTTCCCTATCTCTTTATTTATCATTGTTCATTATAATTGTTTTTGTGCATGAATTAGTCTTTGAGCTTAAAAGGAAATTGTTTTTAGTGCATAATCTATATTCTTTAGGTGTTACTTAATTTCTATAGTGTAGTAACCATTTATGGTTCAAATCTCACATTTTGATATTTTTAAAATCTCGTTTAAAGTTTAACAAGTCGTACCTTTTCATTTCATTGAAAGTCCTCCTTTAATGTATCTCATGTTTGTTTTGCACTAGTAGCTCCACTAATTCTTGGAAAAATTGAATCCACTAATTCCAACTAAATATCATATAATATCTTCCAATCTTTTTCGTTAGTGGCTTTGTATTTATCCAACTTTGATTTTGATTGAGTAGAATGATTTTCTAGCGTGGTAACACTGTTTTCTATAAGGTCGATAAAGCTTGTGAAAGAGATTAGGTCCTCAATTTGTTGGACCAATAATCATAGTTTTCTCTTGAAAAAATATCAAAAGTGTAATTCGATTATTAGATTTAGTGGTTAATGTGATTTGGAGAAATATTTGATAGAATATGCCCAATAGATTATTGGATGAGTCACTGATACCATCAATAGTACTTGATTGAGATGATATAGAAAATGTAAGGATGGTATTTGTCATAAAAAATATTAAAGTAGAAAATGGATTATAGAAATTAATAAAATAGAGTAGAATATGTTTGGAAATGAAGAAGCATTTGTATATTTCTTAACTTTTTGTTCTTGGTTACCAATGGTTGAGGATAATCATTTATAACTATTTTATTATTGATGAATGGTAAAGATTAATTTGATCCAATACCAATAACATATTGTCTAAAATAATTCAAATACCATTCCAAATATTTATTAAATTATCTTAACTATTAAATTCTAAAAATTCCCGCTAACACATTCTAGAAGTTCATCTAGCAGATATTACAGAATATAGAAGGTGTAATGGACTTGAACTCGGGTCAGAGTTAAATTAGATCAATTTTACATTTTTTAAATAATTTAATAGTAGATATGTTCAATCTAATCAAGATAAAGCTCATAACTGATAGTGAATGAGAAGCCGTTATACTAACTTGCTTCCGTTGTGTTTATCTCGGCGTTGGAAGTAACAATATATATTAGAAAACGACTTTGTTTTAGAACTATGTAAGCATTCCCCTCCCTTTTTAGCTCTTGGATTAAGCAGTTGAGCGCTTTGACTCATTGATAAAGTAAGCATAAAGTAGATCAAAAATTTTAATCCTAACTCAGATTCACAGGTTATGCAGACTAATCTACCATCTGTTATGCTTTTTTTTTTTTTTTTAATGTGAAAGTTTAATATCATAATACAATTATACTAAAACTAAATATTATTTTCAGCATTTAAAAAAATTCTTAGTATGTTTGTAATTTACACTAATTTTATCGTTTGATTAAAAATTAAGGATTTGATTAGTTGATATCTTATTCTAGAGTAAAAAGAATCTATTGGTTTTTCTTATTATTATCTTCTTATCAATTCAACTAATTACTTAATAAAGCTAGATTTGATTGATAATTAATATTATAGCTTTCCTTATCCAATTGCCAAATATAAATCAAACTAATGATTTTAAATCCGTAGTTTTATAAAATGATATAAGCATCCTTCTGTATAATAAATAAAAAAATAGATTTTAATTATTTAACATCTCAACTTCAAGATTAGTTAAAGGTTCAAGATCATGAGTTAATGACATCTCAACTTCAACGTTAGTTATAGGTTCGAGATCATGAGTTAATAACATCTCAACTTAATTCAAAGATTAGTTATAGATTGGAGATCATGAGCCAATTGAACAGACATATAGAATTAGTTCTATAGAATCGAAAGTAGAGATTGGACATTTTCAAGAAAATTTAATAGATTAAGAAACCAATTCGAAAATGATCTACAACCCAATGAAACAAAGTTTTAGAACAATTTATGAAATTACAATATGTAATTTTAAAAGTGCAATAATTAAAATAAAGTAAAAAAAAAAAATGCAAGACGCCAAGCAATGCTTTTTCTTTTGTCTTAAATTGCAACAACATGTGCCAACTCACTCCCATAGCATGTTCGTCCACTTTAATCCATAGACTATGCGAGGCAGGGCTAAAACAACCCACATATTAAAATATTAGGGATATTCTCCTCAAGCGATTTTCTTCGACTTGAACTAAAGATAATTTCATTTTCCTTTTTTATCTGTTCTTGTTGTCGAGCTAAGCAAGATCCTATTAATTTTGATAGGACTTCTTTAATTTAGGGTGCGTTGTTTGTGTCAAGGCAAATGATTTTTCTTTTTTCCTTTTTTTTTATCATTATTTCTTTATCTCGATTGTGTTTAAACTGTTCATCACTTAAACAAAAACTAATAATAGTTATGTTAATTTGTTCTGCCTTCCTTTACTTATCTAAGTGTTAGAGTATGACTATTAAAAAAAATATCTACTTTGAGACATTTGATATTATTGGCCAAATTAGCAATAGACTAAGCCCATTAGTAATTTAGATATATGGATTGATTAGTTTAGACTATTTTTTTTTTTTTTTAGTTTTAATATTTTTCAACAAATCCATAAAATCATAAAGTCTTTTAAAATGATACGAGTCTATAGTCTCTTCTAAAAATTCATTAATAACATTATAATAGTAGTTATTGATTGTTAAATTCTTTAAGTAGCACTTAGCTCTCCTCTAATGGCACTTCAGATCCATCTCAAATATGGTAGCTAGATCAAAAGATTGTAGCTTCTTACTTTCCGTGATCGCTGCCCTAGCGATCGAGAACTAGAGCGTTTCATATAATTACACGAGCATGTTGAAATCACATATTTGCCCTTACTGATTCGTCTCTATCTCATCCTATGTTGTTATTGTTCCAAGTCACACAACAATCATCTCTGGTCACATAGTATTCACTTGACAAATCCCTCCATATCTAAAGATATATATACCAAGTCTCAAGTAGATTGCAATATGAATTTAAAGCAGCGGAACTAAGACTAGAACTTGATAACGACAGCTCTATCTTTCCACCACATTTTTTTCACGAATTAGAAACGACTTAGATGTTTGAAAACGGAAATGTTATCCCGTTTTAATAGACCAATTCCAGCTTCACTTCCTACCATAACGCAGGCACGATTTAATCGACAGACTTAATCTTATAGTCATAATGCTTTATTAAATAAGATCTTTATGATCTATTACATATTATATATATATTAGTGTTGTCAGATCTTGAATTAATCCATCCGATTAACCTAGTTGAGCCAGACCATATCTTAGGAATAATCTATTTCAACTTCTAATTAAGTCCGATCTCACACATTGATCCTTGATCCTCTCATATGTTAGAGTTAAACCTCCAGTCCAAATCTGACGACAGTTTCAAGTTAAGTTCAAGCATTTAAGAATCAATGAATGTTGCCTGACCGATTGTACCAAACACTGCAATATTTACATATCACTCTCAATTGTGCTAAACTATGTGACTCTATTGCAAATTATTTGTGAACTCTGCATTGATTTGGATTCTTTTTATTTATATTATCTCAAATCTTATCAATTAATGCCCTTAAATGCTATTACATTCAGTCAATTACTAAGACTATATAAAAATATGCTGTCACAGTGGCATATTAGATAATTAAAAATATCTAGTTAATTTCAGATATTGATTTGAAAATTAATAGTATTATTGAGAGGATAAAAAAATAAATTGATCAACTTTTAATTAGGGCTATTCATTGAACCGAACCAAATCAAACTTAAATCGAATCAAACCGTAAAATACAATTTTTTTATATTTCGATTTGGTTTGCCATTCGGTTCAAAAGAGCCTAAACGATTACGGTTTGGTTCGAGTGGTTGAACTGAACCAAACCGCTTCACATTAAGAGCAAAAAGTAAATAAATAAATAAGAGTCATTTTATTTATTCATAACTCATGAGCATTACATATTATGACTTGTATTACTCTAAGATTAATTCAAAAAAAATGCAAAACTCTTATCATGAAATACATCTATAGAGTAGGTTTTATACGAAGTTGCAACATCTACAACCAACAACACTGAGATAATTTAAAACTTCAAATTAATTAGTACAATAGAAATTTAAATACATTATAAAGGAAGAATATTACAAGTAAATGTGGAATTAAATAAAAATAATAATTTTCTTAGTTAGTGTTATAGATTTACTAAACATATATAAGTATTTTAAATTTGCATTGAAAAACATTTTTAACATAGGATAATATATGTATTTGAAAATTTTAAATATATAACCTGATATAATGATAAGTAACTTTAATTTTTGTGCAATGTTCCTCAATCTAAACATTTTTTTCTTACGAACTCCAATAACTATTAATATTATTTATTAGAACTAAATCTTTTAAAAGTAGTTCGAACCGAACTGAACCAAACCGAACCGCTTCATATGCGTTTGAACCAAACTGTTTTGAATGCAGTTCAGTTCAAAACTCAAAAACTGTTAAAAGTGGTTTGGTTTGTTAAGGGTTTGAATCGAACCATTTTGAATGCGATTCGGTTCAAGAAAACCATGAACACCACTATTTTTAATCTTAATTTCATATTGACACCACCATTAACACCACCACATTTAACATGTAGCTACTTCTACTAGTTGTTGTAAGTGCATAGCCCTATTTTATTTTTTACTTTATAATATTTTTCTACTTTCATTTTTTTTTCGTTGATTTTTTTTCCCATTTTTATCGCTATGGGTGTATTTGGATATTACAAACTTACTATTTTACTATAAAACAAAAAATGCTCTTGAAAAAAAAAAACCACCGTTATAGTATTTTCCATGTCATCAACACATTTTGTACTAAATGAATCTAAATAAAGATGCTCTTGCATAAGTAAGGATTCAGAGCTTAAACAAATTGGTTAATAATTTCGGATAGTTTTTTATATAGATCAAATGATTCATAAATAATGTGTTTTAACCCTTCTGAACACGTGGGATCCATACAAAATAATGAGGTTCTCATGAACCCAAAGTTCAAAACACTGATTTCTATGGTTTGAATCTATAGCAGTACTTTAAAGGTCTTGAAATTCGTCAACCCAGAGAAAATTCGGCCTGCAATAATGAGCATAAAAGTCTACTAAAACCTAGCAGTCCAAATTTTTGGAGAACTAATACCACCTTCACGTTGAAATGAGCTTGGCTCAAAAAGGGGGATGAGAGACTATTGTAGGACAACAAGCACGTGGTTTTAACCCAAATTCGAGAAAAGCTTGAGAATCCTATGGTGAGTTGAGAATTTATAATAGCAAATAGAAAGAATGAGCTTATAAATTTTACGATAGGCACAGGATATTCCAAAATTTATATACTCACGAGTTAGAGTATAGGTTTTAAGATATATACAAATATAAAGACATCATATTATATAAAAGAAAATTTTAAAATTATTCGTACTCTATTTTGTCACTCATATCCACTAATATATATTGGATCGAGTAAGATATACAATAAGATACCTGTTCATCCTTACCGATAGTTATCTATCACCAGTTACAGGGCTTTTCTCCGGTCCCAAGGATTCCTCCTGGAATTGGCTCATTGCACCACGTTAGTAATAGTATGCGATTAGATCTGGTCTTCCACATTGATTAATTTACATATGCTTTTATTATATTGAAGGAACAGTGTTAATAAGGATATAACTAAGTGATGCCACAGCACAAAGCTTTTGAAAGTCAACCCTTTACGGTAATGACTATTGGTTGCGATATAATAATGTAAAACAGAATAAATTAATATCTCTTGGCCAAAAAAAAAAAAAGAATAAATTAATATCCTTTTTCAAAGTCCCTATCATCGCCAACCTCAGTAATAATTAACAACTTTTTTCTATAACTGAGATGCTGAATTTCCGCTTTCTCCTGATCATGTGCCGTGCCCCCGCAGCCACGCACAATTAAGGTTTTTTTTTTTTTTAATATGTGAAAAATATTAATTAAACTACGCTTTATACCATCATAGTTGCATGTAAATCAGGGCGCATGTAGCGCATCCATGGAATGTAAAATATACTTTATTGGTATTATCGGAGTTTTCATATTTAAAAAGTCTTGTTAATTGGAATAATTGGGTACGTATTAAGAAACCAAAATGATATTTTATTTTCCAACTAAACTAATTAAACATTTTATGAAAATAAAAGATTTTATTCACTGAAGTTCTGTACCATTATGTTAACAATTTCAATAGTGAAAATAAAAAATAAATAAATAAATAAAGGTAACATGCGAAGGAATTGATGTAGATCGTCCTCGTAATATACAATCAATTGTTTATTTTCAACTATACTAGATCTATATTTGATTGAGATATAAATAGTCAGATTGAAAAAAAAAATTATTAAAATCTATAATTTGGAATTTTGATGGTAAAATTGAAAAGAAAAAAACAATAGTAATTGTATATATAAACTAAGAGAAGGGGTGTTGAAACAGATGAAAAATTGCACTGCACATATTTGTATTTTTGTTTATATAGTACTATTCCTTGATCATCAAGAATGGAAGAAGATGATTACGACAATATATGAATACAAAAGCTAATAATAATTAAAAAAAAAAAAAAAGAAACCTTATATTATCAGTGATGCAATGGATTTGGACCAGACGGGACAAGCCGTTTTTCCATGCCATATACAGGGTCTATCTCGCTACCACTCGGCGGGGATTGCGTGCTTGTTGCGTGCCTCCGCTGGAGCTGGTGGCGACGGATGAACGGAGCGAAGTCGAATTTGCTAGTTAATACCTTCCTGCTGCTCAAAGTGTGATGAGACTGAGATATATGGTATACGTGATCGTTGGAATTTTTATTGGTAATATCTGTGGTATTGATTTTGGTAACAACGTTGGACCATCCTTGAAAAAGTAGGAACATAAAAAGGGAGAAGCAAAGTAGGATTTTATACAAATGTTCTTTGTGCCTTCTTAGGATTAACATTGGTGATATGAAGCAGATGAGAGTGCATGGATAAGTTGAAAGATAGAGAGAGATTATTGGAAAGAGGTTTTATTTGCAGATTTGGTTTATATGAATGAGAGAGACTTATTACTGCTTAGTTCCAAGTAATTGACAGCTTGAATTTGCTAATAGATAGGCATAAGAAATGGTGGAGAAAGTTGACATAGGGATGTGTTTGCTTCCATAAGACTTCTTATTCTGCTAGTGCTAGCTAGCTTATTGGCTTATGGTTCTATATAATTATTAAATTTTGCCTCTAGAGTGGAAGGAGAGAGAACTTTTTTCTTGCCTAAAACAGGTGTACGAAAGTATTGAATAATTCCTTCCATTGGATTTATCGGATCCACACAAACATTACGGAGCCATGTAGATCTAATGGTTGTTATATGTAGTGCACGCCATGCGATGCAAAAATTTTTTCATGTATATTATCTGTATTTAATGTGTAAAATTTGTTTATGAGTAAAAATATCTACTTTATATATGTATTTATTTTTAACAAGCAGTTAGATTGAAACGAACATAAAGCCGATATTAAATCGATGTCAAACTAATAAACCAAATGTACTTGACTATACAAAAATATTTGATGCAAGTACTATTTGAATTTTCTTTTCCATAAATGGAAATAAATTATTACACAAAGTACTATTTGTGAATATATAGAATCTAAAAATAAATAAATAATAGCAAATATTCCTTGGTTTTAACTTCCGTAGAGATAATATTCTTAAATTTTTTAAAGTATATTTTCACACCTCCCAAACTCAGATAATTTTGCAAATAAAAAATATTTACCTTTTCAATTAAAAAAGAAAACTTAAATCATGTTATAATCAAATTTCAGAGGTATCATAATATAATTTAATAAGTTCGAACTAATCTATATTTGGAGAGTTATTTGCAACTCAATTTATCAAAGGGATTAATATTACCTTATCTTTTAAACAGGAATGTATCCACATTAATATAAAAGTTTTTGGATGATTTGTATTTTAAATGTGTGTGTGTGTGTGTATTGCGATAAAGAATAGAATTATGAGGACCAAACGATGTGGAGATGGAGCAACATGTTGTCGACCATTCTTCCAATGGATCTTGCTTTACGTTCAAGGAAGGAGAGAGGGCCCATTTTAAAACCAAATTTGTCAAACGTCGAATTGTTTATTAGGATGACCTCAAATAAAAGACAAAATAGATGAACAGGAAGACTGGAATTGAATGTAACCATGTTGGGCACATTGTTCAGTGCTGTCACAGAAAAGTGGTGCCTGCCCTAACCTATACATATTGAGCCTTATAAGTTATTAACGATTTATACAGAAAAGCATGTAATAGTTTTTCATGCATTGCTTATGAAATTGGGGAAAAACCAACTGGTAAACTTTCCCGATTAGTTTCCATTTTTTCACAAGTAATAGTATTAAAAGGCTATAGATTTTCCTTGAGGTAATAACCAAGAAAAAAAAAAAACTAAAATGTACATTTCAAGAGAATATAAGAGACAATAAATATAGCGGGGGTAGAGAAGAAAGATGGATGTTATAAGAATTAAGTAAACTCAAATTACAAGTTTTTTTGCCAAAAATAACAAAAAAATATGAATTTACTAAGGTGTCAAGTATTTGGCAAAAAAAAAAAGTGTCAAGTAGACTTCAATTAACACGTAATTTTAACATTTATAATGTTTACCTTTCTTTGCTGTGGAGTGTCATGCTTGCAAAGCCTTGAACAAGTGTGGTTGGACTTATAAGGTGGATTAATAGCCAGTAGAACAATCAAGGGTTGATTGATGGGGACACTTTCATACCTAAGTTAGTAATTTGAGGAAAGTGAAATTAGCTTAAGTGATGATAAGAATAAAAGTGTTTAGATGATCATAGTATTAATCCCAAAGGTCTATTTGTAAGTGAGAAGGCAATGACAAATTTGATAAATGGATCACCATAATTGGAAACTACATCCCAATATCTTAGGAAGTGTATCTTTCCCTATGATAGTTTTCAAGATCATAAGAGTTTGTTGGAGTTAACCAAACCAAGCATGATATGACGCTAACCTAATAGGATAAGTCTTTAGGGATGTCTAATCAAACATCAAGTAAGAGGTGAGTAAGCTATTGCTAACATCACCATACTAAATGCTTCATTTTAAGATAGCAATATGTGCTATGAATGATCTTCTATAGTATGGCGTCAATTGCAAATGAAGAAGATGGGGTTGAACATCTCATCTCTGAGGTCAATTTTGGTAGATCTTAGTCTATAATACCCTAATATCACTAAATATTCTCCTATCGTTGATGAGGCTATGCCATTTTACCTTCTACTAGGTTCATACAAATCATGGTATTCTCTATAGCTATGTGTCCCATCACAGTCATTCTTTCCCCTAACAAATCAATCTTCCAATTATGAGTGTGAGCGTCAATAATTTACTTTAAATACTGGTCCTCATCATGTCGATTAGGATTTAATTTATATCCTAGACAATCTCTAAACTAAGCATCAAACCATAATCTTATTCTCTTCTCATTCATACTTGCTATGAAATATTCTTTTGGATTAAATCTTTCCCGCAACAAATGCTACAATAACACCATGAAATCCTCTTACCAACAAAAGAGCTTAAGCAATAGTTCTTTTCAAAGTTGTTGCACGGGATGATTTTGCTAGTACAGATTGAGACCTACAAATATAGAAAGCCGGTTAGTAGTGCATCTGGAGGTTGTCTAGCACAACTACTTTATTGCTTAAGTCAATTGGGGTCACTTTAAAGAGCACTTAGGAATATTCAAAGGTGGAGCAAGAAAAATGATTAGATCCCCTTACTTGGTCAACGGAAAGGCTATTTATAGTTAAGGTCATACTGGAATGGGGCCCACAGAATCTTTTTCTATTAAAGTAAACCTTAGGTTAATAGCTGACCTGGTCCTAAGGTGGAGGAACCATCTTGGACCATCCGAACTTATGAAGGAGTTACCACCTGAGGAGTGATACGAATTAAATCTATGTCAAAATTATATAGTGGAATTCCTCAGACGAATACAAAGTATAAAATTATAAGATTTTTACGTTTTATGAATTTTATGTACTTTCATGGGTTTTCAATAATCAACGCAATAAAATAAAAGATATGAACGATTTGTCTTCTTAGATATGACACTAAGAGAAGAATGAAATTAGTTGGTTCACTCAATTGACATGGCGTATGATCATTAGAAACAATAAAGAATAACCTTGAGAAAAACTCATATTATTCAATAAGGTTTTAGAAACAATTCCAAAAAAAGGCAATTGATCATGATCAATGTCAAAAGATAGGCTGGCTAATGCTAACATAACCCTAATGACCCTTATATACTCCTGTAATTTTGACCAATGGCAATAATGAAACATAAAACTTAAACAAATGTATAAGAAAACTCAAAATGGTCAACTAAAACAAGACATGAAGGCATACTGCATGCCATGACCATGCTTCAAGGCATGTCTCCAATTAATCAAACAATCAGATCTTGAAATAGGTCGAAATATATCCACATAATGGTGGCACCATTGTAGGTACTGTAAACCCTGGTTTTTCTTAGTAACCAAGTAGACTTCGAGAATCGGAAACCAATTCCTTAAACCGGATTAGCTTAAGCTTGAGAGAGAAACCTAAGAACGCTGGATCCAGCTTTCCTTCGATTTCAAACTAAAGAACTTTTGTAAAATAATTTAATATGGAATACTATTCTAAAATATATTTCAAACCATAAAAAGATCTGATTTCAAAAAATTTTCCATTCCGAGCCTTCTCGAGATCCATTACTGAAAAGCGGGTCCCGAAACTCGAAATTTGAAAAATATTCTAGAATACCTTTTAGAATCGAAATTTAATAAGGATTTCAAAAATATAATTTTTAGAATTTTTCGGTTTATGAAAAATACAAATATAGCCTTTTTCTCGTATTTTATTTACTACCGATAAAGTAATTGACTTGTTTACTATTCACAAGTACAACCTACTATACTCACAAACCACACCCTACTCTTACATCCTTACAAAACACTTAATTATATTTTCTTTTCCAATAATTTTTGTCTCTTAAGAAATTATTACATTTAAGATTTATTATTACATAAATTAAATAAAACAAAACAAATTAAACTCTGCCTCTCTCTCTCCCCTTTGAAACCGACGATTGTCCCAAGGCATAGGAGGCCATAGTCTCTTCTGAGTCTGTCTAGGTCTGTCTAATGGAAAGGAAGAGGTTTGCACTTTATGCAAGACCATTCAATGTCGACTTGAGGATGCCATTTACTAGATTCCATAAGGATTTTTTTTTTACCTATTATTGGTTATCTCTAGCCTAACTACTACTATACACTTAATGGGTGTTAGTAGCATTCGAGGCGCTATGCTTGACTCTACTCATGAGGTCTACACTGACCTTATTAACAAAGAATTCCTTCCATAAGAAATCCAAATTAAGGTGGTGGTATCTTACAAGGCAGCTAAAGAGCTCATACATGCTTTTTGAAGGGCTCACAAGCTCAAATGGGCATCCATGGAAAAGTCCATCTTGAATGATAGGCATTAAGGAAGGGGGCCATTATAAGTTCAATGTTTGTGTAAACTAGTGTAAGCCTATTCAAACAAAGATGACTTTGAAGTTGACACCCTACAACACTGAGAGGGAAAGGAGAATTGGTGAATATATGCACTTGTGATGTCGGAGATCGCTAAATGCCGAGGTGGAGGTGAAGAACTTCTTGAAAAATTTGTTAATCAATAATGGCAAAAAAGATGTGACCAACACTTCTAGAGGTATGGAGTATTTATCTGATGAGATGCCTTTCTCTCCTCCCTTTGCCGAGTCAAACTTCGATGGATAAAAGAACTATTATTCTTGATGGCGGGTTGACTGTGCTTGAAAATTCGAGCTCAACTAGACAAGTTTGGCTCTTTCTTACTAATTTGTTGTGTTCTTTTGTGTAGGTGTCAAGTGTTAGATGAAGGATATCAATGACCTTCTTACAAAGCATTCCACTAAGAGGAAGAAGAGGGTTTCTAACAAGAAAAAAGCTCACTCGAAGGGGTTTGCTACCAAGGTGGAGAGACAAGATACATGTGCTCCATGTCCGCAAGTGGTGCATACCCAAAGTGGAGGTTAGGAGGGACCTTCTTAAGATCCATCGGCTAAATGCAAAAAACTACCAATCCCAAGGTTACTTTAGTAGTCGACCCTATTAGATCTCAAAGTTTCATTTTGATGATAACAAAACATGTATTAGTGATGACTAATATTGTTATGAGTGTACAGACTAAGTGTGAAGTGAATTTAGAATAGGGTAAAATGTAAAATCACCCCGTAAACTTTAGGGACGAGGCAAGGCGGATTAACCCCTTGAGCTTTGTAAGTATGGTTTTTGACCCTCTAAACCATAAAAAATTTGCAAATAAGGACATTGTATACTTTTCTATCAAAAAAAGTACAAAAATTTTCCTGTTCCATGTGTACTTTTTTATACAGAATTTTACAAGCAAGAACAGGATGTCCTTATTTGCAAATTGTTTATAGCTCAGGAGGGTCAAAAACCATACTTTCAAAGTTCAAGGGGTCAATCCACACCACCACTCAAGTCAAAAGGGTGTTTTTTCATTTCCCTTTAGAATAATATGGTTAAGTTAATATGATTTTAGGTAAGTTTGAAGCAAAGGTAGATTGAAGATAAAAAAACAAAAGAAAGAGTTATATGAAGTAACAAAAAAGCAAAGCAAACCTCAAAGGGAACCTCAAAACCTTATCTAGAAGAATTTTAAGTACCAAAGAAAACTAGAGCAAACCTCAGAGGGTTAAGCTACAAAAGTTTAAAACGACCCAACAACATACAAAATGCACAAAAACGACTCAAACGAAGCTTTTTCAGCTATTTGAAGACCTAGCTCCAAGGATGAAAATATTTGAGTAATATATTCATCATGTTCCACTAAAAGTCAAACAAATATCCAAGGGGATTGTTTATCGCATTCAAGTTGCAATAGCTTTAATAATAATTTTTGAAGTCATTCTATTACAAATTTGATTTTTGTTTGATTCAATATATGTCCAAGCTTACAGATATTTTCCCACATAGATTGGAGTGTTTTTAAGAGTTTGGGATCATATTTTGTGAAGATAAGTCAATATAAAGCGTGGAGAATTCCTTAACATAAAGCTAGAATATTTCCTACAAAAAAAGGGAACATATCAATTTTGCATATCAGATTAACACGAATTTTTGGCTAAGTACTAAAGGAAAATATCAAGAAATCTTTGAGGAAGAACATGACATGTGGAAGAGAAATATTATCAAGTTAGATTTTAAAATTTTGAAATATTAGAAGAAGTACCAACAACTAGAGCATGATTTAAGGGATATTCCCATGTTAAAATCAACATCAATTGTTATCTACATCTAGTTATTGAAGACTAACATTTTAAGTATCTCGGCAATTCAAAAAGAGGTAAGAACACTTGGCTATCGAAATTACACTAATTTTTCACAGCTATAAAGTGACCATTGAATCTTAAAACTAACCTACAAATTTATTCTTGTTCTTACTACAAGTTTTTTATGATATTGTGATCATATTGTTGTAAGTGTTTTGAAGCACGTCCTAGATTGCAAAGGACCATAAAGTTTAGTTTAGCTAAGGTTCAGCTAAGAGGCTAATCAAGAAGAATTGAATCCAAGATTATACTTTAGCAAACCTTGTAATCTTTATTTTATTATTGGATTAGTGGAATGTACCCATAAGGAAAAAGGGTCCCCATCGTGGATCTAGAAGAGGGATTGATGCATAAGATGGAACCTCTATAAATACCTAGGCACAATTTTTTCCTTCCTTCTCTTTTTAATTCTTGTATATTATTGTTTGTTGTGCTTGATCTCAATTATTCTAAGCCAATGGAACATTTAACCAAAGGGATTGTTTTAAATATAGCAAAAAGTTTTTAACATTGATAATAACCCCCTCCCCCCTCGTTATTAAATTGGGACCAATAGACCCAACTAATTAGATCATTCATACTCCTTTGTGCCTCCAATCTCTTGAGTGCAAAATATGCTTAAGCCATCTCCCATGATGGTGTCCTAGTGGTCCAAGTGTCACCTAAAATGGAGGTAGCTAAAAGTAGCATGGAGGTGCTAGCCGAGGTGATTAGGTTTAGTTGATATAGAGCTCAACCTCTAGCATCTACCTAGGTCAGAGGGTCAACTCAAGGTATTGGTGTTACTGAGGGAGGGGCTATGATCGGGAGAAAATGAGAGCATTATGATAGGAGCTGGGTTTCCAGAACAAAATAATAGAGTTTTCAAATAAGAAGATGTACGAGATAAAGTATTTACATTTTTGGACTCATCATCATATGTGCATGTCTCTTATCTTACTGTCTTCTATTTGCAAGGTGTAGCTACAATGACTGAGATAGTTAGATATTTGAAGGAGAAGAGGGTAAAGGTAATTCTTGTCCCTTTCAATTTCGTTCAGCATAATCATTCTATCTTTTGTATCTCACGTTGTTCCTATTCCCAAAGTTCTAATAAGGTCAAAAGGCAAGTTCATGAAGTTGAGGCTCAAGTTGATGAGCTCAAGAAAGAATTGGTCGAGGCAAGGTAGAATAAGTTCAAAGCAAAGATGGGCCACATGAATCTTCAAGTCCAATATGCAGACGATGTCGAGCAGTGGGAGTAAAAAATCACTACCTTCAAGAGTGAGGTGAATAGTGTCAAGTGAGCTATTAAGCTGCTAGAGCTTGCTGCTAATCATTTCAAAAAGAAGTGGAGGGCAAGGAACAAGCTCAAACTAGTTTAGCTTACCGACTAAAAGAGACTACCGTAGAGTACAATAAGTAAAAGGGAGAGACTAAAAAGCTTAACCTTAAAAGGGATGCCCTCAAGGTAGACAAAAATTCTTTGACCCTGTTTTTTCTTTCTCTTTTTATATTTTTGACGTATTTACTTGGCTCTATGGTGAGCTCGGTGCTACACAAGCTCAAGTTGCAAGCTTAGAAATCAGAGAGGTAGTGATCTCCTGCACAAAAAAGTGGTAACCAACAAACTCCTATAGAGTGACGAATAGACTGAGTTCCAGAGGAAACTTGCAAGGAGGAGTAAGACGTTGGTTCATAATGAAGCGCTAAAGGTGTATCCTAATTTGGACCTGAGTTTCCTATTAGTGGGCTTAGTAAGCCTGTTGTAAAGGTTGATGACAAAGAGGACGAAAAAGATGAGGATGAAGAGGAAAAGTAGGAGGTGGGTGAGAACAAAAATGTTACTCCTGCCCTTGATAATGTTCGGCCTTCCTAAGGAAAGCAAACTCCTTCTACTATCGTTGTTGAGCCTATCGTCATCCCTGAAGTTCTAGAGGAAGGGCAAGCTAATGGCCACATGAGTTCTCCTTAGAATCTTAGTAAGGGTTAGACACAAGTCACTGCTAAAGCTCTTCACCCTGTGACGAGTAAGGAAATATTGGATGAATATCACTCTATAGAGAAAGTGAGTGATTTGTATATGTTATCCTCACTATTCAGCCGAGTTGTCATGTCAGCTTGTTTAGTTTGTAGATAGGCCCATGTAGCAGCCTATCTTATGACTTTATAAACACCTTCAAAGCTAATGAACTTCTTTGTTGATACCATGATACCTTCTAGTCTGTTGTTGTTTTCATTTCCCATGAATTTTGCTAAGTGTAAATATTTTGCATACGTTGTGTGAGCTCAAGGTCAAGTGGATGAGGGCCGAATGATTGTCGTTGGAAACCTCTAATTTGCAAGGCATGCTTTAGGCGAGTTGAATGACTATTACATTGGGTGAGAGGATAGAGTCGCATGAGCTTAGGGAACTTATTACATTACTGGTCATAGGCTTGTGCCAGTTTAGAGTAGAGGGTGACGTCAAGTTGTTTACACATGCCTACAGGTTTTCTTTTCTCAGGGTTTTAATATTTTTGAAGGTTAATCCAACAATTGGGGGTTGCTATCCTTGATATCCACAGAGATTAGGTGGCATTAGATGCTACCAAAACATGTCTTCTTCAATTATAAATATCCTTTTTGACATGGTGTTTGTTCATTACCTCTTTAACTAAGCTCTCTCATCTTAAGTCCTTATGTCCAACGCCCAGCTTTTACACATTTGAACTAAGTATTCAACGACTGAAGGTGTCATTAGTCTGGAGCAATTCACTCTTCAACCTCCTTTGGCTAGCTAGGTCGAGCACTTAGGGGGCTTGTGTTGTAATCATAGAGCTTTGTTGTTCCATTGTCTCTGTTTAATGCGATCGTGTAAAGACCCGACATGCTCAATTCTCAAATTAAGCACACCAAGTCCCCAACCACGTATAACTCTTGCGAATTATACGTAAGGTTGTCTTTAAAGAAGGTGTTTATGTTAAACATTGCTATCCGATTTTAGATTATGAAATCATTTAGATTTCTAAATAACTGGATTTAGCAGCGGAAAATAAACTTTAATAAAAACGTTTCTACATAACAGCATTTCAAACTTCCACTATTGAAAGTGGAAAAACTTTCACTTAGATAAATATTTACAAAAGCTTATTTACAAAAACACGGGCACTAACAAGCCCTTAATGAAAATAAGAAATAAAATAAATCCAGTCCTCTTACAAAACAAAACAAAAGAAGAAACAAAATGTAAATAATATCTCGATCCTATCACACTTCACTCATTCTCCCATATCTTCAGAATCGCCCAAAACCCGGGACAAACATCATCACATCAATCATCATCACCATCACCATCCTCATCAACATCAACATCAACAACAATAATAAGAACAAAACACCAACAGCCTCCACATCATCACATCAAAAATCATCATCTCATCATCAACATCAACAATAACAATTCCTGTAAAAAGAATAACAACAACAATAAGAGCCGGAGCCCAGTACACAGCAACACAATCACACACGGAGTGACACACGAGCTTAACTAAATGCAAATGCAACAACCACAAGTTATTATCTTCTTTAAAGTAAACAAATCAACACGGAGTATTCAAACTCCGGACAACAAGGATCGTGAGGGGACCTGAGTAACACTCGACTCAGGGGTTGATATAAGTAGTTCGGGTACTCATACCGTCCTAGATATCGTTAAGTTAAAGAGAAAAGTAGCTTCCTCCAGGTTAATAGCCGTTACTTAGCTCTATTTATACTCGGTCCATATCAAAAATATAGTTCACACACCGTTCTCATAAACGTTTGAACTAAACTATGGTATTTCCTACCAAGTTTAAATAAATTTTCACCGATCTATACCCCCCGTCGACTACCCGCCGTACCACTTAATGAAAGTCATCTCAAATGACAGGAGTGGCCTAAGCGCCTAGATCTACCGTGCTCAAACCGAGCAAGGTGCCGCTCCCCGAACCGGATACTAACTTCCATCCCAAACTCATCAAACTATGAGGTCGCCGTTAGTTCATACATGACCTGGCGTAGGAATTGGATTTTAACGGCATAACGCACAAGCAACAATCACATTTTAAGTTTTCTTATTATATATTTAAGTTTTATAAATGCCTATCCTAACAGAGACAAGCAGCTTACTGCGTACCTTGAATATGAAATCCAAACATAGCTTCGGAAGGAAATTTCATAAGATAATCCAGAAGATAAAATCAGATATCCACCACTGTTAAGAAAAGAGCTCGTATAAGAAACTAAACTAAACTAATCATCCACTTCATCAAATTCATACAAGAACTTATATCAATTATTCACTAATCTCTAACTCATTTTATTAACTCCTATTTGATCAGACACTAATGTGGAACCCCACTATGGCTGCGAATATCGCCCCGCCAAAATATGGACAGTTCTCCTTTGTCTGTCAAAGAATTTCTTTTCTCTTTATTTATAGTGTTTTATTACAAAAGCATTAACAAAGAATTCATTAACCAAAAACATTCATTTTCCAAGTAAACACACATTTGAAACAACATATTCACCATATTATTCAAGGATCATCCTAATTCATTCATCTAAGCTAATTAATAGCCATTAACCCATTTTAGCTTAACATTAGCCAAATTGATTAGAATTAGTCATTTAAGTCATTTACTAAGCCAAGGTGATCAAACTATATCAATCTAATTCATTTTAGCTTAGTAAAGTTCATTAAGCCAAGTTAGACTTAGATTAATTACTAATTCATTATATATCTAAGATCTATGTCAATTCGAGCTTACATTAACTTAAACTTAGCCAAATTCATCAAAGTTAAACAATCTAATCCATTTTAGTTCATTCAAGTTCATTTAGTCAAGTTGAACCTATGTTTGTTAACTAAGTTCATTTTATAACTAACTTCTAGATTTAATCTAATTATTTGTTAAATCTATAAATCTACTTAACCCATGTTTAATTACATGAATTAATCCACTCAACACATCAAATATCACTTATCTATCTCATTTTATCTCAAAAAGATCTATTTCCTAAGCAAAACACATTTAACAAACAAAAACAAGTTTTTGACTTTGTTTTGAAAAGTGTTGCAGCTGGAAAGAATCAAAATTTAAGCATCGATAAGTTTCGAATTTATAAAAACTCAAAACATAAAAATTGTAGACCTCTTTTTGATCTTTCCAACGCAACTTGAATCACCTCAATCGGAGGTTGGATGAAAAAGTTATGGCTAAAATACAAACGGCTGCGAAACAGGGGAAGTCTGCACGACCGAGTGCATGGCCGTGCTCGAGGCCGTGCAGAGCATGAAAAAGTGACCCGAGACAAAGTTTTAAGCATTTTAAGGGCTACACGGGCTTTTGCATGGCCGTGCATAAGGTTGTGCACACTGGAACGACAAAATTACGAATTCCTTTGTTCTTGAAATGCATTTTACACTTTTCAAAGTTGTTTAAACTCATTCCAAAGTTCCCCAAAGCTTGTTACATGATCAATATAACATTCAAACAACATAAACTTCACATTCACCACATCAAACATCTCAAACTTCATCAACCTCCATAACCACTATTCATCATCTTCTTCCTCCAACTCAACCCATATCTAACTTCAACTCAACAATTACAAAAATAAACAGCACTTTCAACCCAATTGAACATCAATTAATCAATTACAAGTGTAAATAACAAGTAAAAACAAAGAGAAATAGAAATAGAGAACTTAGCTTTTTAACACAACATGCAATTTCTTCTTCCTCTTTTGTTCTAATATTGATTCCTTCTTCAAGCTTCTCTCCTAGCTTTGATTTATCTTCAATTTGGCTTTGATCTTGAGTTTTGTTGAAGATTTGAAGAGAAGAAGAGAAAGGGAAGAAGGAAGGGAGAGGAAAAGAAAAGGATCGGTTGAGGCAAATAAGAGAAAGGGAAAAGTGAAGGGAAGAGAGAGAGGCAGAGGAGAGGGTTATAAGAAAAAGGAGAAGGATAAAGGTTAAAATTTAATATAAAGGATTATAGGTATAATTTTAGAACTATTAGATCAAATATCTATAGTTTCAAGAGTAATTAAAAGTTTGTTTCAGAACCAATATGTTAGAAATTAAGAACTTGCAATAAGAACTTAATTTGAGAATTTATTTTAGATAAAAGATATTTAATTTGAGTTCGGGTTTAAGAACTGATATTTCTATTCAAGCAAATGAACTCAAATTTTGTAAAGATTTAGGAATTAGTGTTTAGGCTAAGAATCAAGAGTTTAGGAGTCCTCTAAACATTCCAATGACTTGTTTAGAGAATTTTTAGATTTCAAATCTCAAAACTAACTTAATTATTAACTAATTAAATTAAGCCAACTTGTCTAATTAAATCCTATAATTCATTTGACTTATTTAATCTATCTAAACTCAATTTCTAATATATGTGAAGGTTTGGGGTATTTCAGATCGGCTGCTCCTTTATCCATGTTTATGTAGTGCCAAGGAATGGCAAAAAACCTGGGCGACACATCATGTTCCACTATTGAGTTGACTTCAGTCTCGATTTAGTTTCCTTCCTTGCTTTTAGTCAAGGTATAGGGTCATGTTTCTCTTCTATTTAGCCTAGGCTCATATAAAATATTTTGAGTCCTTAGGTGTGACTTTGTCCCTAAGGTCATGTTGAATAGAGTATAGTAAACAAGGGGAGCAACTAACTTGTCTCCCTTTGACAACTTCTCAATTTCCCTTTACTATAATGAGATTGTGGTTGCTCAGGGAGCCAGCCTATTATATGGATCTACTTTAGCCTCTCGGCTAGTTTCCTACCAAACTGGTTATGGACAAAGCTAGAGGCTTGGGAGATCAGCATATAAGTGACTTCATCAAAGATTTATGTGGCTCATAAAGTTTGGTCGAAGTCACTTGTAGGCCTCTTCGTACTTTTTTGAGCTAGAGTATGTGCAAATGGTGCACTACCATCTTATCTACCCTAAAGCATATCTAAGTTTAGGACTTCAGTATGAACAATAGACATATGAATTTGTAGATGTCACCATGTATGAGCTCATCTTGTATTTTTCAGCCTATATACCATTCAAAACTACCCTTGCCAAGACACTAATCAAAACCACTATAATAGCTTGGTTTGACTTAATAAAAATTTTTTACTTTTCTTGTGTGGTTTTCTTGTACTTATGCTTTGTTGTTGTTGTATGATTCGAACTTGTATTTAACCTTTTAGTTCATCTGTAGACCTTATGATCTTGGTAGTGTTGAGTTGATCAAGCTCGAAGAGTTTGGAGCTTCATGTTGGTTTTGCGTTTCTAACTGCTTAGAGTGTTACCCACTTTAGAGAGCTACTTGACAGAGAATTCTGATAGTCATATGTGAGTTACCATGTACTTAGAGCAATTTTAGGGAGTTACCCAACTTGGGAGTTTCTCAAGCTCATTAAGGGAATTGCCATTGAGGGATTTAACCAAGGTCATTGAGGGAGTTACTACTAAGGGAGTTACCTGATCCAGTTAGGGGAAGGGGGGTTGGGGGAAGGCCACCACTGAAGGAGTTGCTCGAACTCATCAAAGGAGTTATCTGAGATCACCAAGAGAGTTACCATTAAGGGAGTTACTATTAAGGGAGTTACCTAAGCTCATCGAGGGAGTTGTAACGACCCTAATAAAAGGCCTAGTAAAATTGCCTAAAGTCACCATATCACGTATGCACTCATAACATGAGGACCACCTTACAAGTTAAATTTTATAAAACTTTAATTAATTATTCTCTTATTGTGTTATACATATATATTTATTGTGAAAATAGTTTTGGATATCGATATTTCTATAAGCCACAAATATCGTAGAGAATCAGATACCCAACCAAAAGATAAGGCAAACTTGGCTCTATCTATCAACTACTATTAAAAGAAATTACAAAAGGGAAAAAGAAAGTTTAAGAAAGAGAAATTTAGTTTCCAAATCTTTTCTCTCAACTAAGTTTAGTCCATTAACTTCCTAATCCTCTAACTAACTTAGCTTGATCTTTAGTACGCTTTACCCCGATCCTATCCTAATCCCAGCTTTCGATTTTCTTGCAAAAGCAAACTACTGAGGAGTAAGCTGCATCCAACATAGTAAGATATCTCTTCAAAACATACTAAACAAGGAAATGAACAAACAAGTTATTATTATCAAGTATATGCAATGCAATCAACTAAATGAAACACACATATATACGACTATCCAAAAACCGTATATAGAACAAATTTACACCCTTTGTGACAAGGGCTAGGGAATTCTAATACGAAGACCTCCATAATCTTATACCTTGCTAGCCCCAAGGCCTTGATTATAGCGATCAATGTTGGCACGGCTCTAAACTTGAGGCCGTATTCACTGAGCATCGTAGTCCTTGAAAAGGAGCAGGGCCCATAGTACCAACCATAATAGCAGCTAATCCACTCCCTTGCATAATACTAGAAATACTCTAAATGCGATGCATGGCCAATTTATTTAGCTGAGACAAGTAAGGATTAGTTTTTCTTTAATAGGGACCACATAATATTCAAACACATGTAGTATACAAGAGATACTCAAACATATACTTAGATAAGCATTAATGTAACAGTATTTTAAGTAGATTTTGTCAACACACGTAAGCAAGCATATGCACAGCCTATATGCCTTAATCATTCTCCATTTTCATTGACCTCCTAGAATTTTCAAGTGCAACTAAATTACAACTACAAGCAAATACGTAAATCATAAGAGAATACTCACTCGACCATATCTATGTGTCATTTGTAATAGTCATTGGGACACGTGAACTCAGAATCAAAGTCTTCTAAACAAAGGAGTAAATTATATAATAAGAATTCCTCTAAAACTTCTCTAACGAAAAAATTCTAATTTCACTATTCTTGTGATATTTACCAGTTACATGGTTTTTCCTTAAAATAGTTGTATCTTCGTCATTTTAAGTCCGATTTTCACTTATTAGTAGTTGTCATGCCTTGAAGGCTACCTAAAATGCGGATTCCATACACAATATTAAATCCTATAAATGATTATCTTCATCCTGAAAAGGTTTTCATATTATACACAAGGCGTACTTCACAATAAAGAGAACGCATTGGAGTGACAATTAAATAACCACGTAACAGAACTATATAACAGTGAACTTAAACAAATTAAATTACATTTGTTAGGGAAAACCCTCACTAAATCCACAAATACACAAAATCATTATAGTCATCAATAAAGTCTCCTAAAATAACAAAATTTAAATAAAGAGATTCCAAAGCCACATCATGTTCTCACATGCATCCATCATATGTTCCAATGGTCTACTAGCATTTACCTTTACCATTTTATTTCTCAGATGATATTACAAGTAAACATATTTCAACAGAAATATATAAGGGTATAAGTTTTAGCACACTTAGTGAGATAATTCCTTCATTCGTACCACACAACCATAACTAAACAAGTTATTTACTTTCAAGCATATACTATGCATGATATGCAACAAACACATGATACAAACAAGTATGTATGGATATCTAGAAATGAATTTATATCCTTTATGTCAAGAGTTAGGGAATTTGATTTGAAGGTCTCTGTGATCTTCACTACTAAAGTCCCGAGCACCTACTCATAAAGATCGATCGATACAGCTCATCCTTGAGGTCGTATTCCGTGTACAACTTAGTTCCCCTAAGAATGAGTTGGGCCACCTTAACCCTTTCGATTCCTCACATAAGACTAACAACCTTCAACATATAACTCGTTGGGTGCAATACATGCCCATTTCATTTATCAAAGCCGTATATAATTGAAGCATGCTTAAAGGTGATCAAACAAGTATCTTACATAAGCAATATGTAATATTGATCATGTACTTAAACAATCATTCATCGATTTCGATACGCTTAGCATCTCTTATCGCACATTCATAGAAGCATATACACATATACTCATAACCCCATACATATTCATTTTATCTTGCACTTACAAATCTAGTTCAACTGTCTACAAGCATAAGTAAGGTAATGAATCATAAGGAAAAACTCACTCGTCTATAGAGCAATTCCGAAATTGAAATAATCATTGGTATTCGTGGCTTCGGGATCCTCATTATCTGAATAAGGAGAAACCCAAAATGAGTGTTTTGAATCAATTTCTTCTAATCTTCTACTTCTATAATTCATTTTCTTGCTATATTCTCTAGTTACCTTGTTTAGATCTTAAAACTACCATAACTAACTCATTTTAACTCTGATTTTCATATATGAGTAGTGGATTTCTACCTACTCTATCCATTTCTAAGGTTATCTTAAACATTTATGGTCATATAAGCCTCAAAATCAATTCGGTTAGATTGCGCCTAGACTTCCACTTAGCTTAAATTTTGACATTTTCTAAAAGTTTTACTTTATTTAGACTCTCAAGGTCAAGTATTTATTATTCCAAGATTGAAACATAATAATAGCTCAAAATGCATGCATGATGCTAGTGATGTTGCTTAAAATGGAATTTCTACTAAAATAACCTTCATAGTGAAGTTAAGAAATTTAAGTTCATGAATAGTAACCTTGAGAACCTTATAATAAAATTTAATTTTTGGGACTTTATAAATAAGTGATTCATCTTTATATACGAGGTTCTTTGTCTATTTTATTTCTTTTAAAAGTTTCAGCATACTTAAGACTTTTGCAAACAATTTTTATTTGATAATTATTTTTTGAAACATTGAACTTATGTGTTTTTAAGAAAAGAATTTTCAAGTTATGTCTTCTCAAAACCATGCCTAAGGTCTTGGCATTCTTAGATTAGCTATAAGGTTTGTTTCTTGGTGTTATCATTCATTAATATTAAAAGTATGTTGATTTTAAAAAAGAAAAATCAAAGTTTCACATGCCCTTTTCATACTTATAGGTTATAATATTTTGAAGAAAAATAAGGAGATAGTTTTGTTTCCAAATATTTTCTTTTGACAAGAGATTTCCTAAGTATAAAAAATGAGTTTTAGAAAATATTTTGCATAACAAATAATTATCAATATATAGAGGTTCATAACTTTATGAGTCTTCCATATTATGCAAGGCTCTTTAATTTAGTAAGTGATCACAAAGTCAATCTCAAGATTATCACTTGTTCTTTCTTTTAAACTTAGAGATTTTTAGTCATTAGTGCATTTTAGGTATAAAATTATTTTGGCATTAGAACAACATCACTATGAGCATTTTATGTTCATGAATAAAAAAAAATTAAACTTATGCATATCAAAATACTAAAACGAACATAAAGTAAAATATCAACACAAGAACATAAAGACAACAACATAAAATATGGAAAGTCTTAGATTGTATTCAAGGCTCCTTGCGACTTGAAGTGGGCAAGTCGCCAAGAAAATAAATAAAATGAAACAGGATGAAATAAAATAAAGTGGGAGTCTTAGATTCTAGACAAAACTCCTCGAGACCTGAAATACTCTAGGCTCCTTCAAACTTGAATATGGATAAGTCTAAGACTAAAAATGGACTAGTCTTGTCATGAATTGAAATGGACAAGTCTTGAAATAAAATAAATTGTATGGAAATAAATTACTTGAAATGCAAAGAACATGAAATAAATAAAAATGTTAGATTAGTGAGCAATTTGCTCTAAAAATTATATGTACATATACATATGGATGCACATATAGAAGGTTAGATTAGTGAACATAAAGTAAAACATGAACATAAACATGGATATAACATGAAACCAAGTATGATGCTTGCATTTCCATCCCTAACACCATGAATCATGGAGATTTGTTATGGAATATGCATAAGGACATACATATGTGATCATAAACACAATTTAACGGATGTGTTTAGAGTGTTTACCTAAATAATTTGAAAGGGAGATGTGTGTGTGAGGGAAAGAGAGAGAGGATCGAGAGAGAGACTAGAGGGAGAGGGAGTGGCAGTTTCGTGCTCTTGAGGGGGAGAGGAGAGTTAGAGAGAATTTAAGAATTCATGTGTAGATTACAAAATATGAAAATTGAAGGAAAGATGAGGTATTTATAAAGAGTGAAAAGGATTAAAGAATGATAAAAAAAATGGAAAAGAAAATTTTGTGTGTGTGTGTGTGTGTGGTATGTGTGTGTGTGTAAGTGTGTGTGTGTGTGTGTTTTGTGGGTGGTGGGGGGTGCAGGCATCTGTGAAAGAGAGAGAGAGAGAGTAATGAAAAGTAAAGTTAAAATTATGTGTAGATTAGATATAATTTGTATGGGAAAGGTAAAGTGTAAGATGTAGGTGTAAGAATAGATGTATAAGTGTGTAAGAATAAGGAGATAAAAGTGATTGATATGAATAGTAACTAAAAAGACAAAATTATACCGGCAAAATTTTGGTCCAACTGACATTTTTAGTACACAATAAAATAAATTATGGTATTAGAAAAATAATTTAATATTATTTTAGTATTAATTATTATCTGGTGATATTATCTAGATTTTCATGCTAGAGATAAGGTACGGTAACGGTTTGGTTTAATTGACGAAATTTTGACTCAATAATTAATACTATATTATAGGAAAGTATTTCTTATTATTTTATTATTAAATATTATTTGGATATACTACTTCTAATTTGTGTGTTAGATATTAGGTAGATGAATCATTTAGCATAGGGTTTCCAAGTCGAATGATTATTGGATTTTCGTTTTGTCTTTGAAGGTACTCGCTTTCTTAGAGTTTAGTGTTTAGAGTTTTATTTTCCCATTATACTTATCTGACATTTAAGGTTATCTGACTTATCTGACATGGTCTAAGGTTTCCTAGACTTGTGATTGGTTCGGATCGATTCTAGGGCTTCTAGGTTTTTAGGTGAACTAGATTGATCAGGTTATAGTATGTGAAATCATTTTGATGGTGAAATGTTTTTGTTAAATTACTTACCTTTAGGGTTTTGGGCTTTGCTTAAGCATCCGATATCCTAAGATTATTGAAGTTTTATCTAGATCTCGTCTAGGGTTTCTAGAGTTTGATTTTTAACTTTGGTTAGTTTTAGGGTTCTTATTTCGATATTAGCTTTAGACTCTCATCTAAGAGTATTGGAAATCTAGGGGCTTACAATATTCATTTTCCAATCTCCAGATGCTCTATCCATTTTTTATATCATTTTTATCGTTTGGGCTTAGGATGGTCCCGGGTCAAGACAGGTCAAATTTGATTCTTTAGTGTTTTCTTCCTATTTTGGTGTTTTTATAGGGCTTAGCCCCTCCTAGGGTCATCTACCGTGCATAATCATGCTCCCTAAGTATTTCTAGTGTTTATTCAAGATATTTTCATGAACTTTGGCTAATTAACTTGCCTATATCCTTCAGTTGCTTAAAATATGGTTTCGAAACTCATTTGTAAGTGGATATCACCTACATTAAGGTTTGATCTTTCCTATGATGTGTTTCAAAAGTGTTGAAAACTTAAAAATATTACGTTTGCTACTCTAAGGCCTCGGCATTTGAAGGAAAATGACTCTTTTCACTATTTTCTTTTGGGTGCACTTAAGTCCTTACTTCTAAGTCTTAAAATAGAAGCTTATATGGTTAAACAAACACTTTAAAATGCCTCCTATCTTTCTTTTAGGGCCTTGACATAGATGGAAAATGGAGGAGAATAAATACTTTCCATCTTTTCTCATGATCAAGCTTTAAGTCCATGTTAAGCTTATGAGGTTTCTTAGATGTGACACAAAATGAGAAGCTTGAAGGCTTCTTTTTGAGCCTTTTAGTACAAGAAAGAAAAAGAGGGGGGAGTTTCTTTTAGTATTTCCTTTTTTATACACTTATGTTCCTAATCTTGAAAATAAGAGTTCATAGCATTAAAGATAACTTGAAATGACAGCTTAGCTTTGGTCCTTAAGGTTTCAACGTGCATAGGAATAAAGGGAAAACATTGTTATCCTTTATTCTTTATTTATCATCACATTTAAGCCCTCTCATTAGACATTTAGGATACTAACGCAAATATAAAATAAAAGTTCAAAATTTCACACATTAAAGCCTTTAAGCTTTTAGCATTGAAAAATAAATGGGGAAGGGAAAACTTTTGTTACTTGGATGATAGGGTCTAGTAACCATGGTTGGCTTAAAGAAAAAGGAACTTAGTTCTCCTTTGCAATGCCTCTAGGTCCAATACATTAGGAAAAAGGAAGGAAGAGAATTTCCTTTATTACTTCTTTTACTTTAAGGACTCATATTGGTACTTTAACCACAATTGTAACATTTCAAAAGAAAAGAAAATTTTAGAACATGCCATGGGCTCATTTGAGCATATTATATGTCAAGAAAAGAAGGATGGGAGCTTCATGTTATTCAAGCTATCGTTCTTAAAGAGATTACCATTCTTAAGGTGAGGAGTTCATGGGTATTATGAAACTATCTACTTGGGGTTCTCAGCATAAAAAAAAGGAAGGTGATATGGTTCCTTGGAACACTTCCATAGTCTTATTGTTTTGTAATTTTTTGCCCTCATTGTCACGATCCTAGGCTTTTTGCTAGCACAATGGAATCGTGCGGTGCTTACTATCATACCTCAGTAGTAGTAAGCAAGTTAACGCACAATATTCGGTTAACAATCGATCTTAATATCTGTAAGCAACACACGTAGGCAACAGTAAGTGACCAACATACTTCTGCATAAGTCTTTTGTCTTTATGCTTCAACGGTCTAATCTGGTCGGAAAAAGCCTGATGAGGACTTGATCTCCAACATTGAATTCTCTGGGTCTTCGCTTCTCATCTGCCCATTTCTTCATGCGTTTGGAAGCTCTTTCAAGATAGCCTTAGCAACTTCCGATTTCTGCTTCCAATCCTTTGCAAACATATAAGCCTTTGGGCATTTCCCAGTATACGACGCTGCCACTGTATGGGGTAATAGTGGTTGCTAACCCATAACAATTTCCATAGGGCTCTTGTTGGAGGAAGAGCTTCACTGGATGTCAAAACAAAACTGGGCAATATCCAGCAAATCTACCCAATTCGTCTGGTTGGTACCAACAAAGTGCCGCAATACTCCTCCAGCATCCCATTAAACCGCTATGTCTGTCCGTCACTCTGAGGATGGTGGCTGGAGGACATACTGAGTTCAGACCCTAAAATGCTGAACAATTTGGTCCAGAACTTCCCTGTAAATCTAGCATCCCGATCACTCACAATGTTTTGAGGCACACCCCAAAACTTCACAACATGCTTGAAGAAAAGCTGGGCAGTCTTTGTAGCATTTGAACTTTTAGTGGTTGGAATGAAGGTAGCATACTTTGAAAATCTGTCTACTACAACCAAGATGGATGAGAGTTCACCTACTTTAGGTAAGCAAGTGATGAAATCCATGGAGACACTCTCCCATGGGCGAGAAGGCACTGGAAGAGGTTCTAACAACCCTGCAGGTTTCTGCCTCTCAATCTTGTCCTGCTGACAAGTTAAGCACGTTCTGGTGTAGTTCATCACATCTTCCTTCATATCCGACCAGTAATAACCCTACTTCAACAAGCTCATCATCTCTGCCATCCGGGATGACCAGCCTACAATGTATCATGGCACTCCCTCATGAGTGCCTTCCTCAAGTTCCCCACATTGGGAACATACAGGCGTTGACCTTTGGCGTAGATCAGATCACCTTCAACCCAAAATCTACGAGTTTTACCCTCCTCAATCAACAGCTTCAAGTTCTTACCAACAGGTCTTGACCTAAGTGTTCCTTAATCTGCTCTCGGATAGTACTAGCAACGCGACTAGCAGACTGTTGGGCTATCTCGGCCAAATATGCTCTTTTACTCAAAGCATCTGCCACCTGATTTATACGCCCACTGTGATACACAATCTCCATATCAAACTCTGCAAGGAATTCCTCCATCTCGCCTGCTTGGCTGACAGTTTCGGTTGAGTAAGAATATGGCTAGCAGCAGAATTATCAGTTCTCATAAGGAACTTTGACCCAATAAGTAATGCTTCCACGTTCTGAGGCAGTGCACAATAGCTAGCAGCTCCTTTCCTATGCTGAGTATCTGCGCTCAGTGGGGTTCAGCTTCCGACTCTCATATGCCATTGGATGGCCCTCCTGAATCAACACTCCACCTAAGGCGATATCAGAGGCATCCGTGTGGACTTCAAAAGGTTTGGAGATGTCAGGTAGGGTAAGGACCGGCTCCTTTTCACAACCCGCTTCATTCCAAGACCATACTTGGTCCTTCTTCAAAAGATCTGTAAGGGGAGCAACCTTCCTGGAATACCCCTCTACAAACCTGGTAATAATTGGCAATCCAAGAAACGAGTGTAACTCAGTGACACTTCTTGGAACAGGCCACTCTCGAATAGCATCTACCTTGGCCCATCCATCCTGATCTACCCTTCTTCAATCACATGCCCAAGAAAGTTGATGCACTTCTGGGCAAAAGCACATTTTTCACGCTTCACATACAAATGGTTTTTCCTCAACTTCTGAAATACCATCTGCAAGTGTTTCACATGGTCCTCCAACATCTGTTATACACAACAATGTCGTCTAGATGGATAACAACAAATTTATCCAATAATCATGAAAAACATTATTCATTAAAGTACAAAAGGTTGCAGGAGCATTAGTGAGACCAAATGGCATCACAGGAATTCGTAAGCCCCATAACGGGTTACACAAGTAGTTTTGGGCTCATCTCCCTCAGCAATGCGGACTTGATGATAGCCTGAGCGAAGATCCAATTTGGTAAAGTATTTGGCACCACTCAGTTGATCAAACAAATCAGAAATAAGAGGAATGGGATAATGATTTCTCACTGTAAGTTTGTTGAGAGCCCGATAATCAATACACAATCTCAAACTCCCATCATGCTTCTTTTGAAATAAGACAGGAGCCCCGTATGGTGCTTTCGATGGACGAATGAAATTTGCCTCTAACAACTCATCAAGCTGCTTCCTCAATTCTGCTAGTTCTGGAGGTAACATTCTATATGGAGCCTTGGCAGGTGGCTTGGTCCCTGGGATTAGCTCAATTTCATGATCCACTAGCCTTCTTGGAGGTAACTCCTTCGGAGCTTGTCAGGCATAATGGAACCATACTCCTTCAGGACACTCTGAATTACCCCGGAATCTCAGCATTCCCTCTATCCTCCTTCTCTGTCAAGACAGCAAGGAATGTTGGCTCTTGGTGTTGGAGCCCTCGCTTCAATTAGAGCGCTGAAAGCATCATTGCCCTAATGTTCTTACCGCTTCTACTCCTACTACCAGCTTTCTTCCTCTGAACGGGCACACAACATGGCTTCTTACCCATAAATTAGGCAATCAACTGCTGGCAAGGAAGCAACTCGAGCACTTCTCAGAAATTCTATCCCCAGGACTATTCTAAAATCATCTAAAGGGACAGCAGTGAAGTTGAGATTCCCGCTCCAATCTCTAACCTTCACCTTCACACTCTTTGCAACTCCCTGAACCGGACAAGCCTTGGAGTTTACAGCTTTAATTTAGCTAGAATCATCAATAACACTAGCCCCAATCTCTGTGCTTCAAGCACATCAATGAAATTGTGTGTGGCTCCCAAATCAATCATTGCACTGGCAATCTTGCCATTGATGTGCAACTGAACAAACATCAGTTTATTGTCAGTCTTGGCTTTGTTGGGCTCTGTAGAGGCCTTCCCAACGGCTGACAACATGTGTAAAGCTCCCATCCTGGGCTCTTCACAATCTTCCTCAACTCCTCATTCAGACAAACACCCTCTGCCTTCTTCATTAGGGCATTGAGTACAACCTTAGTTGGACATTCTGCTACCCTGTGAGGTCCGTTACACAGGAAACAAGTAAGTGTTAGCTTCTTGCCACTGCTTGATGCACCATTTTTTCCTGTCTGTCGAGAACCATAAAATTTCTTTTGGCTCCCTCCATTACCATGATTGTTAGAACTTGAGGCTCCCCCAATTTTGGGTTTGCCCGACTTACCAGACTTTCCACCATCATGTCCCGATGACACACCCTTCCCTCTGGAATCATTGGTGTAGTCTGTCAAGCGTTCAGCGGCTGTTTGCACCTGAGTCAAATTCTCTACTCGTTGCCTCTGCAACTCATTCCTGGCAAATGGATTCAATCCCTCCAGGAAATAGAACAGCTTATCATCTTCACTCATACTCTTGATATCAAGCATAAGTGCCAAAAATCTCTGACATACTGCCGGATGTCATCGCCATGGCGAAGCTCACGTAGCTTCTTCCTAGCATTATACTCAACATTCTCAGGGAAGAATTGAGTTCGCAACTCATCCTCAACTGTGCCCATGTATCTACATGTGCCGTACCATTTTGTATCTGCTCATATTTGGTGCGCCACCACAGCTTGGCATCACCTATTAGGAACATAGTGGCTATGGAGACCTTTGTGCCCTCATCAGTATGTCCCATAGCTGTGAAATATTGTTCCATGTCGAAGATGAAGTTCTCCAACATTTTGGCATCTCTCACGCCAGTGAATGGTTTTGGCTCAGGCACTTTAGGTTGATTACCAGGAGCTTGAGCATGGGCTTGGGCGGGAGCATTTGCAACAGCTCGCATCAACAATGCGATTTGCTGCCTCAACTCCTCCACTGTCTCTACAGTGGCATATCTCACCAACCCGTTTCTCAGCCCTTCAACAACTACCTGAGATTCCTCCCGAAGAGTGGCAATAACACCCCTGAATTCTTCAACCATCTTACTAACCCTCGTGGTGATTTCTTGACATGATGTCTCTACATCAGTCATCCTATTATTCAGCAGCAGTAATGCGTCAAGACGTCGAGAAATATCTGCAATGTACATCCAAAGCATCATTCTTCGAGCAAACTCTTCTTGTTGCATCATGGTTGTTCCCACTGGAATAACCTAAGCTCTGATACCAACTATCACGGTCCTAGGCTTTTCGCTAGCACAATGGAACCGTGCGACGCTTACTGTCCTACCTCAGTAGTAATAAGCAAGCCTAACGTAGCAATATTCGATTAACAATCGATCTTAATATTGTAAGCAACACACGTAGGCAACAATAAGCAACCAACAATAAGTAAAAAGGGACGCGGGTACGAATCAATCTGAAAATGTATCACACTTTATTAATCTCATGTACAGGCAACAGTAAAGTATGTATGGGGGTGTGAGTACTCTTTTGGATGGAAGCTCTTACTCACCGATTGACTGCCCACAGTCAATGATATCCCAGTTTACACAAAACCCCCACACACACACTTTATTGTTGCATGTGCATGAGATTAATAAAGTGTGATATTTTCAGATTGATTCGTGCTCACGTCTCTTTTTACTTATTGTTGGTTACTTACTGTTGCCTATGTTGCTGTTAGATATTAAGATCGATTGTTAACCGAATATTGTTGCGTTAGGCTTGCTTACTACTATTGAGGTAAGACAGTAAGCGCCACACGGTTCCATTGTGCTAGCAAAAAGCCTAGGACCGTGAAACTCATAGCACGGACTTACGATGAGACAAAAAACTTAGATCTTGCAACAAGTCCCTTAATCACAACTTTATGCCAAAGATGAAAGATGATACTCATTTTGTTTAAGCTCCATCCATAACATTATCACCTTAATAGTGAGGAGTTCAAATGATATTTTGAATCTCTCCTAGGGCTTTTAGCATTACAAAAAATTAGGAAAAAGAAAGAAGAATCTCAAACTTCTTCTTTTGAAACTCAAGCCTTTAGCTCTACTATCACAAAGTATAGCAACTCATAGAATGATACGAAGACAAATCATCCTCTCTTCTCCGTAGCTCAAAGAATCATAGGGAATGTACAAGGAGATAGTTGAGGTTGCTCTTATATTTTCTTTACCAGAACATGAAAGATGATTTTAGAACCTTGTTTACTTTCTTAGAGTGTGTAGGGAACAAATAGAGGTTAGTGGTGTGCTTGACGAGGGATGGGGGAGCCGAGATGTGTGGGGTGAGAAAGAGAGAAAGGAAGAAGAAAAGAAAGAAGGAAGAGAAAGAAAAGAGAGAAAGGGAAAGAGAGATGAGAGGAATTAGAGGGAGGGAGAAGGTGTAAGAAGAAGAGACAATTTTGAAAAGAAAAAATAGAAATGAGAAGGATGAGAGGAAGGGGGAGAGGGTGGCATTAAGAAGGAGAGGAGAGAGAAAGAGACAAAGAAAAGAGAGAAGGAAGGACTTGAAATGAAGGTGATGTGATGGTTGGCTTTAGAAAAGAAAACAATGGCACTCCTAGGTATAGACTAGCTTACAGAGGGTACAATTTAGGTGTACTATTGATTGGATTTGTTTTTACTTAATTCTTGAATTTAGGGATTCACATCATGAAGGAAGTTATTAAAAATGTGATAGAAATAGGTAAATAAATGAATATCATATATTTTTCCTAAAGTTTAGTTTAATTAGTTATAAAAAAATTCTTATGAAATTTAAATTTTTTTGTCATGTCGAGCAATTATAAACTATTTACTAAGGTGATTTATTAGTTAGTTCAATAGTCAAAATGAAACTCAAATAGTAAATTTTGATATAGATATTCAATCTTAACATTAATATATACATACATATATATTTATACTATACATTATATATAATTTGTATTTTATAATCATGCAATTTGTAATTATATAACATATTCAATTAATGTAACAATGAACTATATTCATAACATAAATTACTTTTGTAACACATGATATTCGTTATACACAATTTATATTATGATCATATTAGCTGTTATATTTAAATTCAATGGCTCATACCAATTTATATGCATGTAGTAATAGTAGTAGTAGTAGTAATAGTAGTATGTGATATATGATCATATAATATAGTATTCATCATTATGTGTCATCATAATCACTACAATATTTATATTTAAATTTTATATTATACTAGATGTTATAGCAACTTATCATTATAATCACAACCATTATAATAGTTTCTTATTATATTATGTGATATAGTGATATGATTATTATACATTCTTTAATAATATTTATTATCATAATCACTAATAAATTGTAATTATACTATTACAATAGTTCATTAATATTATCATATTAGTTATGCAATTATAATATCATAATTTACAATTATAGTAACAAATTATTAGTAATACAATAAATATGATCTTATATAGTTGATACTATTATCTCATTATAAGTGTTTTAGCATTTAGATATAGTAGTTCATTTAATATTTAGTATTACTTAACTATTATATAGACAACATAATCCTATTTGTTATTTACTATAGTATATCTAAATAATACTGATGATTGTGAAATTACTATTATTATGGTTGTATTTATTATTTTTTATAATAAATCTTGATATTTATATACATATCTATTATGTGTCTTGTATATTATATTCATTAGTATAATTGCATGATTAACTTAGTAATGTTGATCATCTTAAGGGTATTAATATAAAATAGTTTAAGGCTTTTAAATTTCATTTTACAATAATTAATTTATTTCTTTAAGCTTAAAATATTTTTCAATCTTGTAAGTTACTTAAATAACTCTTCTTTTGAGAGGTATGTATATTAGTTATGAAAGTGATATACTTTATCGGTGTTAAGATCAACTTTTGTATTTCAAAATTTTATTAATAATAAATCTTATTTTCAAACAATTTATATTTTGATATTCTTAAACCGTGAAATCAAAAGCAGTCTTTACTTATTTTCTTTAAAATTTTCAAAATTCCATAGTCAATTCTTAAAAATTATCAAAAGTAGGTTTGTAAAAAATTAATGGGATTACAAGAGTTGCCACTAAGGAGTTAATTGAGCTCATTGATGGAGTTACCACAGACAATGCCATGTATTGCAAGTATTGATTTCGCCAGTAGAGATTGAGACCTGCAAACATAGAAAGTCGGCCAGTAGTACATCAGGGGTTATCTGGTGCAACCACTATAATACTTCTCTAAATTGAACTTGATTCCCTAGATCCTATCATTTGCATAAAAACCAATTCCTAGCATTAAACTGTGTTAAAAAACAATTATTAAAATAAGTCCTTTACAGGGAAAAAAAGATTAAATGTTTAAAAAGTACTTACTAGATATAAAATTATTATTATAAATTGATGATTATAATAACCACTAATTTTTTCTTTTTTTTTTTTACCAAAAATCACCGCTAGCTTACTACCCATATGATTTGATTTTCTTTCTTCGAATGAAAACTATCTTTATTTTCTTAGCAATTGGATATGGTAATATATACGTCTGTGTATGCATAGATTGTCCAAAACCTTCTTTAATGTTAATATTCAAAAGGTTGCTCTTTTTGTTTTACTTTTTTTTTTTTTTCAACATCTGCCGTGACATGCCAAAAGGCAAAAGTTTATAAAGAAGATCGATGTTGAATTTCTTCTAGATATTAATCAATCAAACTGAGTCGTCAATCCTCATCCTTTATTTGACAACGGGACAATTCATGAGTTATAACATGGGTTCTATTTTTAGGCGAGTGATAGCGATACGAAGTCAAATTAAACAAAAGACAAGTGTCGATGCGTGGTTCCTAAGGAATGAGCAGTAAAAAGAGTGACTATATTAGACCTCCATGCCGCCTTTGAATTGTAGTATGAAAGACAAAAGTAACTGCTAATTTATAAGAATCCAAGTACGTGCACGAAAAGACTAGGCTATGTTGCTTTTCGAATGGGAGAATAAGGAAATTAAAGATGAAAACAAGATTTTTAGGTATTGAAGAGAAATTCAGCAACAATCTGTCGTAGACGACATTTTTGCTTTACACGCTAAAATCGATGGCTATTCTACAATATTATTTTACTGCAAGATGAGTATTTTCAATATGGTATAGCGTATACCTCCACGTCCCCACGACCGGATCAGGTCAGGATACGACGGAAAATGAATCTGAAAATCAATAATCAGATCAGACGCCATGTAGTTCAAGCCAGTTCTTTAATCATAGACCCGCTAATTTAAAGGGCTAAACCCTTCTTCCATAATTTTTTTCTTACATTCGATGACAAAATAAAAAACAAAAAAAATATTAATTCTAACTAAAATTTAAAATTTAAAATGAAAATTGAGCCTAAGAATATTATAATCTTTAACCTATTTTCTTTCACAAATATTTATTGTAAAGAGGTTTTAAAATATATATTATTTATTTATTTGGGATTAACTGATAGGTTAAGTGACACAATCCAATGAATTCAATTCATTTATTAGAATGACTTGAGGAGATTTGGCCTGGTAGGCTTAAAATAGTGATTGTTTGACTGGTTTGCCACATTCAACCTCTCTTAGGTAGGCTCATACACACTGGAGAGTAGTAATTAGTCTTGGCTTATAGCATGATTATTCATGATAAGTATGACATGAGTCTTGCTCCATCTCATCGATTTGATAATCTGATAGTTGCTATCCACTTCAAATGCCTATAAATATTTCGTCACTACTCATCATCTCTAACTTCTAAAGAGAGAAGACAAATAGCATCCTATAAAGAAAAACCTACTCGCAAGGATCAAAAAGGGATATCATACAGCTTTCACTTCAATTGCTCAAAAACTACAAGATTAACATACAAGATCTACCTAATGTGAAGCATATTCCTTGAACTTAATCACAGTAGGCTTAACTCGTTATACATCATCACAATCATGATAATCAAATAGTTTTCTCAATTTGATCTTCCCAATTAAAATATTTACCCGCTCTAATACCATCTAAAAATGACATGTTAAATTTCAAGATTTCTATATTGCATAATCCTCTAGACCTACGCCCATCTCAATGATCATCATAATTATCTTTATAATCTCCAACTCTATATCATGCACTAGATGTCGTACATTCCCTCTACCTCTTCCATAGCCGTCTACTACTCCACCCCGAGGTAATTGGACTCTAGTATTATCCTTTAATTTCTTAACATATTCTTATCCTTGTGCTTCATGGGTTTGAGTGTTTCCTTTAACAATTCGTTTTACACTCCTTACGGTTTCACAATATTGTTGCAACTTATTTTGCATCCCCTACATCACTCCTTCATGAAATCTTCGAAAAGAACCAAACCTGCAACACAAGCAATCAATATAACAAAACTTACCATGCAAGGAATCCAATACCAAAGCCCCAAACCACAATATGTAACCTTAGGCTTTGCTACCAGGATGTTACATATGGAATCAATGTTAGAATTACATAGCAGCTTTCTCTCAAAAAAACCTCTCACAATAGAGTGCTTCTATGATAACATCATATTTTCCTGACATCTTCGAAAAGAACCAAACCTGCAACACAAGCAATCAATATAACAAACTTACCATGCAAGGAATCCAATACCAAAGCCCCAAACCACAATATGTAACCTTAGGCTTTGCTACCAGGATGTTACATATGGAATCAATGTTAGAATTACATAGCAGCTTTCTCTCAAAAAAACCTCTCACAATAGAGTGCTTCTATGATTTTGATTTTTGTGGTTTTTAATAAACACAGAAAACAAAAGATACGAACGATTAGTCCCTGGATATACGCACTAAAAATAGAACCGAACTAGTAGTTCTAATCAATTGATTACGTAGGCTCAAAAGAAACAATAAAGATCAATCTTGAAAAAGAATCTCAATCTTTCTTACAAAAGCAATTCATCACAAAGGACAATACAACGTCCATGATAGCAAAAACAAGCATAAAGTTGCTAAACATATCGTTAATAACCCCTTTATACTCCCACAAGTCAAGCAAGGGCAAATATGGAGAACAATAAGACAAACAAATAAACAGGAAACAAATGCCCTAAACAACGCAAAAACAAAGTTAGGTATCACCTTGTCAATCACAGTCACGAATCATAGTTCTCCGTTGCAAAACAACAAGTCACGGCCACAATTTACTTAGTCACAGCTAGCGTCACGAAGGTGATGACACGCGTTGTCTCCTTGGGTGTCCAACACTTCTAATGATCACACGATAACATCCTTGATCATAGACACAATTCCCACCACGGCCTAGATCACGGACATGATCTCCACCAATGCTCGACATCTAAGTACAGATTATATCATGGTCATCGTCACGAGTGATGGTAGGTGTTTTCTCTTTGGATGATGAATCTCCATTGCTTAAGAACACCTAATTAAATCCTAATCCAAAGTGTATCGTGTATCCTTTGAGATAGCCCAGTTCATCATCGTTCGGATCATTTTCAAGGATCTTTTGAGCTAAATTCAATTAACCTTTAACTCTAACTCGGGTTATTAGTCCATGTGACCCATGACTCTTATCACTCTAACTAAACTATCACATCATGAAAATATGTAACACCCATGCAAGCGATATGCTTATGAAACAACTTTATGTAATAAACCTTTAGTAAGCAGATCCACAACCATGAGACTATTGGGATTTACTGATATAACCATTTGATAAAATTTCAGTGGAATAAAAACTTAAGAATCGCAGACGAGTCTATTGAAATTAGGCGTTGGGTCCAGAGAACACTCTCTACCAATATTAACACGAATGCACTCCCTTTAGATTTTGAGCAATGGTATGCTAGCACCATGGAATTTTATCACTGTTATTCACCTAATGTTCTCTCAATGCAAAAAATCTTATTTTCTAACTTTTGTACATTTAGGGTTTTTTCAAAATATCAAGATGCCGTATCTAATAAAGAAGAGAGAGCTCAATATATGTGTGTGTGTGTGTGTGTGTGTGTGTGTGTGTGTGTAGGATAAAACGTGACCTTGTTTATCTTGTCCTTTCCTATTGTCAATAGGTAACTAAGATACTTTGTTATATGTTACCTTTATTTAAAATTAGATTTTAAAACAAATCTTTAATATCCCCACTTTCCTATTTTATATAGGATAGTTTAATTAAGGTGGTGTGTGTAATAAATTGGGTGAGTTACACTAAAAGGTATCAATATTTAGGGGTAAATTCATTGAAGCTATCAACTTTTTAAGTGGTTAAAAAGATGTAACATTTGAAGATAATTTATTTAAGGTATCAACATTTTAAGTGGTTAAAAAAAGGAATAGATGCTTTACAAAGTGAATCAAAGAAGGTATTAATAATGATCATTAACAAAAATTAAGAAAACTTAATTGAAAGCAAATAATCCGACATAACATAATCCCTAACTTATGTCATAATCCTTTAGCCACACAATCTCTAGATTGAATACAAGGTATGGATAATGTAAACCTTATATTGATCAATCTTATCTTCTCTCAATTTCCAAGTAGAATGATAAAACAAATGACATTGATCATACTATCGATTCATTTAAGCATGGCCATGTCTTTCTCAATCTCATTTATCGAGGGGCCTAGAGATATTTCCCTCACAATGAGAGTGACAAATCTTATCTTAATCATTCATCTCGCTCTACATGATTCGTATTATGCTCAATCATAATCTTTATAATTTTCTATCATTATATATTGTTTATTCAAAAATAAAACAATATAATAATAAATACCTCTTTATTAATCAAGTATAAGAATAAAAATATTCAATAATTGGCCTAATAGTGATTCATACTAACATTATATATTGTTTCTTTTTAAAAGTTTTCACATCAACGTTTATTATATTTGCTTTTATTTCTTTTAAAATTTTAAATTTTGTTATTGAAGTGTAGTTAAGGAATCGAACAGACCTAGACCAATCTACTACCAGTTCAAACCCACACTCATGGGTAAGGTTCAAGTCTTGGATCCTTTGGAATAGGTCATGGGTAAGACCAGCCCAGGGGATGTCTAGATATAGGAGAGAGAAAAAAATGGAAAATAAAGTGTTTATGATATGCATTGCCTTTGTTATGGCAGTATAGGTTGCATTTTTTCTCTTTATTTCTTATAAATAATATTGTTGACTAAAAGAATTTCATTGGTGAAAGAGTCAAACAAAGAAAGGTCTGCTCTATTATCTTGGTAGACAAGGTTAATAATTTTAGGATGTGTTACTGTTGCATGATTTTTTGTTAACCTTTTACCATATTTGTCACAAACAAAACTTAAAAGAAAGGGTAAATATTATGCATAGTACCTAAACTTTATTAAAATATGCAATTAGATACATGAATTTTGAAATTAATCAATATAGTGTTTAAAATAACTTTTCATACATGCCAATAGTACTTTCGCCATATTAGTTAAAACATCATGTTAGATGATGATGTAATCTAATTTGATGAAGGTACTATTAGTGTACATAAAAAATTCTTTCCAGTATTAAATTGATCAATTTCAAAGTTTAAGTATCCAAGTAAATATCTTGTCAAAATTCATGTACCATTTATAACAATAACTCTTTAATAAGTTATAAATTTTGGCGATTTATGGCAATAAAAGACAACAGTGACGACAGCAAGTAGTTATTGATGTTAAAAGTTAACAAACATGGAAAATATAATTAGAAATGAAAATAATAATAATTTTCTTTTCATGAAAAAAAATTATGAAAAGAAAAATCCATTAGCTATTACATACTATGTATAAAGATATGCGTATGGCATTTGGCATGGAGGCACCAATAAAATTTTAGCATGCATTATAATGGAATAAATAGTTTTTGGTTAGTATTATGAATGATGCCTGAATTTTGAGAATAATCAATTTAGTAGTTGAACTTAAAAATTGAACAATACAGTATTTAAAAGAACTTGTTTCAAAATTCAAGTATCATTTGTGACATTTAATGGTTTTTATAACAATTGATTATTATATTTTGTACATAGTATATATATATATATATTATATACACACTAAAACTTTATAATTATTTTCACAATATCTATATATAACACATGATATATAATATCCAACATTCTCATTAAAAGATGGCTAACCACCTCATTAAGCACAATCAAATGTGACCATTGTCTAATGATCGATTGCTACTAAACACCACTGATAGTAGTAAGTTGTCAGAGATTAGCACAATGATATCTAATAATTATAGAGAAAAATTACTTCAACCATCCTCATAAAATTTTTAAAAGAATACGGATACGACTTTTTTAAAAATGCAATAATTTTCTCCCTACTTTTGTATAAGCCCCACAAAACTTAAGGAAATGGCATATGATGTGGAGATATCAAGTTGACATGGCAACAAATAAGTACTTATCAATTTTTATGATATTTTAAACTTATCAATGAAAAATGAAATAGCAAAATAATATTATTTGTTCTTATATGAAAAGGAAAAATTAAATATAAGTCCCATAAGCTAAATAGACAAAAAAAAAAAAAAACACCAATCCTTCGTTGCTTAAAAAATAAATTAAAAATCTCCTTAATAGGATGCAGAAAATATCGGGATATAGAAAGGACATAGTTGTTGTTGTTGTTGTTGACATTGCTTTCTCTTTTTGTTTGATTTTTCTATTTTCATTATTCATGGAAAAAAAATCCATCATCAAGAATAAACACAGTAAGGGTCATTTGTATTCAAATTGTCTAAAAATGTTGAGCCTTAGATCCTTTCTTAACACATATAAATATGCTTCCAATATAAAAACCTATAAATATTTGTCACTCAGCTGAAATTGAATTGAATACAAAGAAAAAGAAATTATAATGCCAAAGAATATATATAGTTTATATCTAAAAACAGGAATCCATTCGATTCTATCGCCAATCTCTCTTCCACTATCATGAACAACAGTTTTTTTTTTTTCAATTTAGCTTATACGTACCAGATTTCATTTTTTCATATATTTCAATAAGTTGTGTGTGTGGATGGCCAAAGAAAAAATAAGTTGTGTGTGTGTGTGTGTGTTTAACCTTTTTTTTACTTTCTAGGTTAGTTTAAAAAATGAGATACATACTAATAAGCATTTATTTTATTGCTATGTGAGCATAATAATTCTGAAGTCAATACCATTCAGTTAAGTACTATGAGCCTATACAAAATAGAAAGAGGAAATCGTAGCATTTTCAAAAAATAGAACCTTTATAACTTTTTAAAATTTTACAGGTTTCGTGAGTGTAATTCTCTATAATTTTAACAATTTAATACAAACAAACCCTACTGTTGAAATTTCCCTCGGTTGGCACGACTTTTGTTAGCTAAATATAGCTCGAAGTTTGAACTAGTGTTCCTTTCAACATAGAAAATCATTGTGCATCTCCTGGACTTGGAAACGTGATTATTTTGTACGTAACTTAAGTATACAAACACACGACTTTGAAGATGTTTGGATGGCTTTCACCAACAAAAATGCTGAAACACGCCATTTTGCATGGGAGGAAGAAAATCAGTACCTTCGTTTATACTCCTCCCTCTTTTCACGACCTCTTCCCTAATTTAAGCTAATAATGAAGACGTCGGTGGTCATAAAGCTATTCCTCTTTCTGAAATTATATTATATTGATGCTAAGATGATCTTCCCGTGGCATTGAATGGTCAACGAATTATGGCAACCAAAGTGAAATGTGTCGAGGGGTCAACCTCGGATCAAATTGTCAAATATATTTATTTCGAGGTATGTAAGGATCCCACTAAATACTGTCATATTTTCGGGAACTATTGCTCAAATTTTGAATTTTAATCCTCAATAAAACGCAATTTCAAATTTCTTTATCTTTCTCATCTTACAACTGTTAGTGATAATAAAAATTAATATAAAAGATATTTTAGTAATTCAATCATAATTAGATATAGATCTAAATTGTTTAATAGTTTACTAGATCCATAAAAATAAATAAATAATTAAGTAAAGGAAGCATGAAATTTCTTAATTATTTATATCCAAAAGGCACATTATTTTTCCATGATTCATCTAAAGTTACCAAATTTAATCTCCTCTCTTTATAAGAAAATGAGGTAGCTTTTTTTACCCCAAAGGAAATGAGGTAGCTTATAAATCACAAATTGAAAAAATTTTATCCGCACGATCCATTTTTTTAATAAATCTTCTCTTAAGTTACTAGGCATTTGAAATTTATCCACTCCATGATTGCACTATTAAAATATCTATCATATAAATTTTTATATTCATTTTGATTATTAAATGATTGACTAGATGGTCCTCCTAAGTTCCCCATAATTCGCAATGTGGAAACGATTATCGTAATTTAAATTTTCAAAAAAAAATTATTTTAAATGCTAAAAACTAAAGGGAAAATGTTTAATTTATCATGTAAATTTTGCTTATAATGTTAATTACTATCCAAAATTTTAAAGTATCAATTACTATCAAATCTCACATTTCAAAAATACAGGGAATTTATCTCACTCATGATCCTACCATTAAATGGATTATAAAATATTAATATAAAAAACATTCTAAGAGTTTGATTATGGTTGGATATATGATATGAGTCATTCAATAACTATATAAATCAGGTCTCATTAAAAAACCCACAAAACTATAGAATTTTCCTAGAAACATATATACTACATGGCTACTCTATTCACTACAAGAAATATAGCAAATTCGATGATCTCTTCTTTTTTTTTTTTTTAATAAAACCAATCCTCTCAATTATTACCTTTATTTCAAGAAATCAAATGATTGACAACAGATCCGTAGCTGTTATCCCATTAGTATATATGGAATTCTCAAGCAATTACCATCATCTCTCAAGTATCATTAATTTTACAAATCAAATCCAAGTAGTTGTATAGGTGGAATAATCTGTAAACACAAAGGGCAATGTATAAAAGAAAAAAAAAATTCTCTACCTGAAAAAAATAAAGGAAAAAATAACATATGACTTTTGGCAAAAAAAAAGGGTAAATGATACGACCTTTATCAAACTTTGAGTACCTTCTGTTTTATCTACCCTCTTCAATATGATAAATATTTTGAACCAAATAGGTTCGTGAATAGATTTGATTATAGAATGAAACTAAGTTAAATTAGAATATTAAATTAATAGGAAAAAAACTTTAAATTGGCAAACTTCTTCAAACAACAATTAATTATCTTATTTAATAAATTAGGTCTATTTGCATTGTTAGATTTTTATAGGTATCGGATCTGTATCAGATCAACATCGGTAATTTATTTATATCATAACTGTATCAGTTCGATTTTGTCGGTTTATGATTAAAACTATGATTTTTCATCATGTCATATCAGTATTGATTAGATGTGAAAATGATGTCAAAATAATACCAAAATAACCTAGTCAAACCGGCGTAAGAATTGTTTGAAATGTCACTCCAATTAAAAGAGGTCTAAAAATATCCTTGAAGCATATATGCTATATGTAGGAAATTTGCAAGTTTCTTTTTCAGGCCTGTAAGAAGCAAAAGAGCTGGTAAGGCAATTATAGTCGGAAGCCCCAAAAATCCTTGCACTGGCGTAACAACTAGCCGATGCTTTACATATGGTGCTTCATTCCTACCTACCAGCCTACCAGTACTAAAAAGCTGCAAGCTAGTACTAGTTGAAGCTTCCTGATCATTATGAGGTCTATAGCAGCTCTTTCACTAGCTTACTGATGCAACTCATATGGTGCAAGGTTTATGTCCATTGGCGTGTCAGCTACAACAGAGATTAGTCATTAACCATTCATTAAAGCATTAGATGAGAAGGAAGAAATTTATGTAATAGGGAAAACCAATATGTTAGAGAGTAGGTTAAGAGCTTTAATTTACAAAAGTCTCTTAATTGTCTCCTTCTTCATCATTCTTCTTGCCTTATGTTGACTAATTAAATTGTTATAAAACATAAAGTGTAATGCAAGTGATATTTGCTAATAGTGGTGAGATAGTACACTACACTTGAGGAGATTGTAGTTGTTATTTGTATAAGCTCTTTGTAGCATTATTTGCATGATAAATAAAAGCTTTAGTGAAGCCCATAATTATAGGTAATTGGGATTCATTAAAAAGTGGGGATAGTCTAAACGCTACATTAAAATTCGGATCTTATCGTCTTATCCTTCACTCCTTACTTTCCAACACTTTATTTATTATTTGCTTGTCTTATTACTATCAATTGAATTGTTAAATCTTGATTAGGAAGAAGGAAAAAAATCAACCCCCACACCACCCCCCACCCCCCCCCCCAGCCCCAAACCCAAAAGAACAAAATGGAAAAACCAAATTTGCATAAACTAAGAATCTAGTTTAAAATCAAAATCTATGAACACCCCAAAAATACCTCAAACCCATATGAGCTACAAATATCTTTTCTCTAGTGTATAAAGACTTCTAAAATAATCAACAATAAGGATGGCTAGGTAATCCTACCATTAAAGTATCTACTTGTACTCTAATTGATTAGGCACGTTTTGAATGAGTATTAAGGCTCGCAAGATAGGTTTAAAGTATAGATTTTTTAGAATATACTCTCATGAGGTAGGTTTTGAGTGTGGCATCTTCATATCCTATACTTATCCTTTAAAATTTATACTCTAATTTATATATGATACGGGTTGTTAAGTACTCATTATCCACCATATGAAAAATTAGAGTAAATTACACAAAAAGTTATTAACGTTTTGAGTGCTTAAAAAAAGTAACCAACATTTCGTAAGATTAGTTAAACAAACTATAAGGTTTCACAAAATTCATTAGAAGTATCAAATTATAGATTTTTTTTTAAATTAATTTTCCTCAAATTTTCTTAACGAATACTTTTTTTGACTCAGTTTGCAAAACATCAATTCGTTTTGTAACCATTTGAAGCCTTATATTTTAAATAAGTTTAACCCCAAACGTTAATACCTTATGATGAAATTTACCCTAAAAATTATCATTCACAAATGAAAAATAAATAATAATTTTATATCTTTCAACCAATAAATATTTTAAAAATAATAGGGTATTGTCACATTTGGTACCTTAATTTGACCTATTTTTACAATTAACAACCTAAAGTTTAACTATGTTAATTTAATAACCAAACATTGTCCATTTTTACAATTAATTACCTGAACTTTATTATATTTTTTGCAATTAGCTATCTAACATTACACATTTTGTAATTAATTACTTTATCTAAACAATATAAATAAACTCAAAAAGTTTATAGATAGTATATTAATATTAAACTTCAAGTAGTTAGCTGTAACCAAACATTACTTTACTATATTTTGCAATTAGCTATCTAAATTTTACTCAATTTTGTAATTAATTATTTTATCTAGATACTATAAATAAACTCACAAAGTTTGTAGATGGTATATTATTATTAAATTTCAGGTAGTTAATTATACAAACTAATAAAGTTCAGGTATCAAATGTAATATTTACCCATAAAAATAAAACTAAAAAGAGAGGTCAAGCTTAATTAAATGGTAAAAACCCTAGAAAGCTAAACCTAAGACCACCTCTCACATTTTCCTTTTGCATCCTTCTTCTCCATTTTTTTCCCTAATGATGTTTTTCATTTCTTCTTATTCTTCCCCATTTAATATGCAATAGGCATTAGCCTCAATATACTAAAGTCACGTCCCTCCTAAACTTTACATCCCATTTTCTTTCTCCTTCTTCTTCCCTAAGTCCAAATGAACTTAAAACAACAAAGATTTGGAAAAACTACTTCTTAATTATCACAGGTTTCACACACCCATGCATACATGCACATGCATGTGTGTCATGAGCGCATTATTATGAGCATTCCCATGTGGCATTTAGACACTCTAAAACCTATTGAGAGTGTTAAGTCACTAAATGTTAATACAATAACCCAGTTTTAGAGAGAGAAAGTAAAGACACAGAGAGAGAGAGAGAGAGAGAGAGAGAGAGAAGCTTTAGGGAAAATGAGAAAATTAATGGATGATTTAAAAATGAGGATTTCTATAATATAAAGATAAATAATTTATAATGAAGGGTAAGGGTGTCATTTATTGAAAAATAAGAGGGTTTAATGGTCGACCCTAATATATATATGTATGAATGTATGTTCTATCATATGGCAACACGTGATTGAAGATAAGGAGTCGTAGTTAAAGGCCGTTTGGAAGGTTGCCAGCCTTGGCTTTTAAGCCACCGGCTTTAGGTTGGCCTACATGGCCGCAGAATCATCTTCGAATGTTTTAGGCTGCCAGCCGTCATACCCAGGCCACTAGCCTTCTTTCTAAGCCTCTAGCCTTTCTTATAAGGAAATTGAAGGGTTTTGTAAGTTGCTTTATAGCCTAGTCTATTCCTTCTTCTCCAAAATCATTCCTGAGTTGTAGAAAAATCTCTCAAAACCTCTATTTTGTGATATTGGTATCAAGAGAGATTAGGAATCAAGATCAAGGTTAGTTGATCGTCTTCAATTCTTTAGAGATTAAAAGGATATGATCTATCTCCGAAGTTTTCTTTTGATTTCAAAGGGAATTTTGGAGAAAACCCTAAATGGCTTATTGGAGATTTTGTATTTTGCTTCAAGGAGGAAGAAAAACCAAAGAAATATGTAAGTGATTCTTCTCAATTCTTTTAGTGATTTAAAAGTAGAAATATTTTCTAAATTTCTTATTAGATTTTAAAGGGAATCAAATTTTGGGAGAAAATTTAGATAAAACCCTGAATTAGGGATTTAAGAATTTGTGATTTACAATCAATGGATGTAGGTGTGTACAAATTTAGATTTGTAGCTCTTTTCATATTAGGGTTTAGATGGTAATAAGAATATAATTATTTTATGGAAACATGTTTTGAAATAGTTTTGCTTATGTGATAAGGCGTTTTCATGAAACTAGGGATTATGTTACTAAGTTAATTCAAGTACGACCTTATCTTGCTTGTTGTTTGTGATTGTAGGATTAGTAGCAATAAACTAGTTAATTGCTATTCGGTTTATAAATTTTATTTGTTGCTTGTCTATAACTAGGTCTAATAGATCGGTAGGATCATTGCTACTAAGATGGTGCCTCGATGATCTGTGTGTGTCTTATCCCAAGTAAAGTCGTACATAAAGATGATTTTGATAGTCTAGGAGTGATACAAGTACGGTAGGTATGTGGGATGTTCTCAACACCAATATATGTATATAATACTATTTTCTATATGGTTGTTTTTACGAAGTCATGAGTTGCCTCAAGTTTAGGACTAGTCATGAATGGTTCTAAACTGTGTTGTTTGCTAGCTAATCAAAGGTAATAATTTGTGTTTGCTGCATTAATTATTAGGTTCTGTGTGAAATTGTATAATGCCTATTCAAGTGCATGTGTTTGTGGTATGGCATATTGGGCTTTTATGCTCATTTTTTATCTTTTTCAAGAACAAGTGATAATCCAGTAGTATATAATTTATCGGGCTATGATGTGTCTGTAGACTATAAAGAGGACGATAGTAAACCGGTAATCCTACTAACTTTTAGTTTTGCTTTAGATTAAAGATATCTAGTTGAAGACCATGTGAATTTTTATATTTTCCTTTATGGATTTGAAATTTTATGAGATTTTCTTTTTGTCTATATTGGCTTTGGTTTATGCCAACTAAGTTATTCAGAAGTTATGTTATTATGAGATATTTTAAATAGGTACCCCCTTTTATATGAAGGTTTGATGTTATATTTATAATTGTTGATTAATGTATTAATAGCCTTAGCGTGGCCATCCCTAGTAAGGACATGTGGCGGGTTTTAATACCTTCAGTTTAGGATGTTACAGCTTAATCGGTATCAAAGCAATAGGTTTTGATCTTATTAGATATAAGTTATGAACTCCTTAAAACGGTGAGCAATGATGAGAGGGGTAGCAAATGGTTGGAAATGCTTATCTAGATTATTCTTACTTTTATCTAGTAGTTATATATAGTGTTTTGATGTTTAAAGTCGGATTTACCCATTTCATCTCATGTTATGTGTTTGTCTATGTTAGAATGCCACCCAGAAGAATAACACCTAATGTTGGTTCCTCCAGGGCTAGTGAAGAAGAAGTTAATGGAGGAAAATCATGGAAGAACTAGCTACCTTTGAACCAGCCACCCCTACATCAGTTACCTTAGGATCTACCACCACCACTACCCCACCTGTAGGACAACAGGTACTAGTTGATGCCAATCAACGATGCAAGCAGTGAATACTTTGTTGGTGGTAGGTGCTCAATAACATCAGACCATGTGTCAGGATGTACAAATGATACAAGCTAATGCTGAGGCCTTGAGATAAGGGACACAAAGGAAAAATGGAAATGGTGGTAATAGTACCGACATACAGATGTGCTGAGTTTGAACAAGTTTATGGATTTAGTATATAAGTTTGAGCCAAACCCTGGAGACCATTAGATTCACAATTGTAGATGAAGGAGGTACAGAAGACTTTTGCTACTATGGACATACTTGAAAATACAAAGGTGGAGTATGCATCATATTTGCTCACTAAGAGAGCAAATAATTGATGGTTGAGCACCAAGAGACACATGTCTAGAGTGATCACATGGGATAGATTCCAGCAGGCTTTCTACATGGAGTTTTAACCTGAAAAACGTTAAATAACAAATGCTGCAAGAATATTACACTCTACAATTGGGTAAGATTATTGTTGAAGAATATGAGGATAAACTGAACGAGTTAATGAGGTCTCTACCAAATCCTCTAAAGGATAGTGAGGAGGCTAAAGTGAGTAGGTTTATCATTGGGTTAGAGCCTGAGATTCAACTCCAAGTAAATATGATGGATTTGACCAATTATTTGTTGTGGTCAATAAAGCCAAGATTGTTGAGCAAGGCTTGAATAAGATCAAGGTTCATGAAACATAGCGAAGTCAGATCTTTATAGGGAAGCGACTAGCCACTAGTATTCTTACCCAAGATAAGAGGCAAGGCCTATCACTCATCAGGTCAGATCTGTAGTTCAGGGTGTAGAGGGAAAGTGTACCAGATGCTTTAGACCACATAATCTTAAGGATTGAAAATGGCTAGAGAATGCTTGCTTCTCATGTGGCAAGGTTGGGCATTGCCACAGGTTCTACACAGAGAAAGCTATTCCACAATTTTTCTGTTTCAAACGTAGGCAAAAAGGGAATAAGGCCATAGACTACAAGGAACCTGGAGGACAACTAGTTCCAAGAGTTCAAATAGGGCAATCTCGGGATAGCCAAGGATAGAGAGCACTAGCTAAAGTTTATGCTCGTCAACAAAGAGATACATCAAGTGTTGACACTATTGCAGGTACACTCCCTATACTCCTGCATAGTGCTTATGTTGTATAAGTTTTTCATGCATATTTGATTCATTTGTATTTGTATGTGGTGTATGTGTTGAATATATGTTTGAATGCTTGTCTATAAACACACCTTTGGGAAGTGGAGCTATGTTGAACCAAAATTTGTAGAGATGTAGATATAGAAATAGAAGGTAGACATCTACTTGCAAACCTAATAGTCTTGGATATTATATATTTTGATATCATCTTGGGAGTAGATTGGTTGGTGAAGTATCATGCTGTGATTGACTGTCACAACCTAGTAGTGGAGTTTAACCTACTAGATGGGGATCAATTTGTACATAAGCTTGAAGTGCAAAGACCTCCAGCTCTAGCTACATATGAGTTGTGGGGAAGGTCAATTTTAGCTATGGCAACTACGATGATAGAAAGTGAATAAAGGACATGTCTTACCCAGATACCGATTATATGTGAATATCCGGATGTTTTTCCAGAAGATCTATCGGAGTTACCACTAGAAAGGGAAGTGGTGTAATGTATTGACTTGGTGTCGCGTACTATACCCATATCTAAGACACTATACTTTATGGCACCAATAAAGCTTGTGGAGCTCAAAGTCTAGCTAAATGATCTGCTTAAGAAGAAGTTAATCAAACCCAGTGTGTTGCCTTACGGAGCTCTAGTTCTGTTTGTAAAGAAGAAGAATGGCAACATGAGGCTATATATAGACTATAGGGAGTTAAACTAAGTGACTATCAAGAATAAGTACCCTTTGCCAAGAATAGATGATCTGTTTGACTAGTTAGCGGGAGCAAAAGTATTCTCAAAGATTGATATCATATCAAGATATCACCAGCTACGAGTTAGAGTAGAGGACATACAAGAGACAGCCTTCAAGACTAGATATAAGCATTATGAGTTTGTTGTCATGTCTTTTGGTCTCATAAATGCACCAACCATCTTTATGACCTTATGAACAGAGTCTTTAGAGATTATTTAGATCTGTTTATAGTAGTCTTTACAGATGATGTCTTAGTATATTCTAAAACGGAGGAAGAACATGAAGAACATCTAAGGTTAGTTCTAACCAGATTACAAAATGAGAAGTTGCATGCTAAGTTCACAAAATATGAGTTTTGTTTAAAGCAAGTGTGTTGGTCCCACTTTAATAATCAATAAGGGGAGTTGAATTGATTATTATCAAAAGTTCAAATTTTAATCTTTTAAAATTAAAATCCCCTTTGAGTTCGAACTGTTGGTACAAGTTAAGCAATTAAATAACTAAAATATAAATTGCAATAAATTGAAAGAGTAGGGAAAGAAAATCAGGCAATGATATATAATGATTCTGCCTTATGCATCAATCTATTCTTCCAGCTCCGAGCTAAGGACCCCGTAATCTACAAGGGTTTGTTCCACTATATTCAAATAAAACAACTTATAAGATTATACAATTATCTCTACTCGATTTGCACAACTTTTCTCAAGCTAACAACCAATCCTACAAAGTCTAATCTCGTAAACAAGACAACCTAGAAGGCAACAACTTGTTCCTTCTATCACAGAAAGAAATGGGTAGCAAATAAAAGAACTTGTAGCAAGATAATAGTTGCACAATTTGGATAAAAATAATGGAAGAGGCAACATGTTTGAAAAAGCTCTGTTTTTCTTTTCTTTTTAAGTATCTGATATATCTTTTTTCATATATATTCTTTTGTAGTCACATTCTCCTTTTTTATATTCTTTGAGGAGTCTTCAAGATTTTCTCTGTTCTTCAACATCTCTTATCCACAGATATCTTAGACATTATCTTGTTTTGAATTTGAATATAATATATTCGTTATATATATCTTCGTTTTCCTGTCTCGTAATTAAGGAAACTCCTTCCCACTTATCTTTGTTTTTCAACGTTCAATTCAGTTGTAGATAAGTTTCAAACGTTATCTTCTGTTGTGGGTTGCTCCAAAAAGATCTCGGATATTGTCTTTTGTTCCTTATCTCTTCGGTTCAAAATTGATCGTTGCTCGTAACTTATCTTCTCCACTAGTTCTTGATATATCACTAATAACTTGTTAAAGTATATCTCTGATTTGAACTTTTAAAAGAATCAGATAAGTTCCATGATGATTTGAATAAGATCCCATAAAAATACAAACCGTGATATTGATGGGAATCAAAATGCTCAAGTCATAGGACCAATCACTAGAGCCAAGCTAAAGGACTATAGAATCTTGCACTAAGAGTCCTACATGACAGCATGGAATCAAATGAGGCTCATTTCATTGATCTTTCGATGTTTGGATATTATGATTTCAATGAAATGAGTGTAAGCATACTTCAGGAGGACCCTGGAATCATTGAAGAGGATGGAATCGAGTTAAATGGAGCAATTCAAAGGAAACTGGCTCGGAAAGCTTGAAAACCGGAGGCATTAAATGACATTTACATTCTTTTAATGAGTTGAATGACCATTACATTGTTGAAAAGATTGAAAGCCGGCAGCATTAAATGGCAGTTACATTGTTTTAATGCGTTGAATGACTGTTACATTGTTTTTATTTTGCTTTTAATTTGTATTTTCACTTTTATAATGAGGAGGACTATAAATAGTCTATGTAACGAAACCCTAATCACTTTTGGTTTAATATTGAATTTGAGAAGTCATTTCTCTCCAAACCCTACTCTTATCAATCTTAGATTGTGGCGAGTGATAGCCTTGGATTTATTGTGAGTCATATCAACAAATTCAACACTAAGACTAATTCCTTGCTAGTGCATCATATCTAGTGAGAATTAGGTTTATCTATCCTTTTTATTGTTATTTGTTCTTAATTGAAATTTGAGCGATTGATCAATTGTGGGAGTGAGTTGAGCAAAACACACACTTTTAGATCTAGGCACATCATATTTCGGTATCAGAGCATCAGTTCAGCGACGGGACAAGCGAATCGACAATGTCTAACGAGAGTGTAAATGCAGATGTTGGCAATGAAGGGAAGAGCTGGGTCGCAGGAGGCGGTCAAGGGAGACGTATGGGTGGTGCTAGGTCATGGGAGGATTAGATGCAAGATATGATGACGATGTTCACTACATTGGGAAATCGGATGGATCAGATGATGGCCATGCAACAACAACAGATGATGAATCAACAATCACAGCAAGTGATTAATCAACCACCACAATAGGTGATTAATCAACCACCCCAGCAGATCATCAATCAACCACCACCCCAACCTAGAGGTGTCGCAGTTAGGAAGGGAGAGATTGGAGGAGGTGATAATATCATTCCTACAGAAGGTAGGGGAGAGAATTTTGGTAGGGATGACTTTCAACTTCCACAAGGTCTGGAGTCCATTAAATTACAGATGCCATCTTTTACTAGTGGGAATTTCGTAGATGAGTACCTGGTTGGGAAGGCAAGATAGAGAGGATATTTGAGTACTATGAAATAGAAGGATATACCAGGGTTAGACTTGTAGCAGTGGAATTGACTGGGTATGCGGTGTTATGGTGGAAGAGTACCAACGACACTAGGAGAAGAGAGGGGGAAGCTGAGATTCATGCCTGGCAGGAGATGAAACGTGTTCTGAGGCGACGATTTGTTCCTGAGTATTATCGCCATGATTTGTACATGCGTCTCCAGACATTAAGGCAAGGGAGCAAAACGGTGGAAGAATATGTTCAGGAGTTTAAAACCTTAATGATTCGAAGTGGATCTATTGAGCATCCTGAGCAAACCATGGCTAGGTTTGTTACAGGGTTAAAATCTGAAATTTCGTGTGTAGTAAAGCTCAAAAGGTATGAAACCTTAGCCGAGGCTATTCAACTAGCCCTTAAGGTGGAGAGACAAAGACGTTCCATTGCCAGTAGAACAAATACCAATAGGTATGGATCATCTAACAAGTCTTATAACATTGATAATAAGACCTCTGAGAAGATGAATAAATCTCCAGCAATGGTAGATGCAAAAGGAGAGAAGAGTAATAATGAGAAAGGGAAGATAACATATAGGGAGGATCAAAGGCAAGATGTAGCAGGATCTTCAGGAAGAAAGGGTCGCCAAGTTAAATGTTTTAAATGCCTAGGAGTTGGCCATATAGCCTCTCAATGCCCAAATCGATGGGTTATGGCTGTTGTGGAAGCTGTGATGAGGATGAGATGGAAGAGGTAAAAGAACCTGATGATTTATCAGCCAGCTAGATGAGTACTATACGGATGTGACTGTTGAAGAGCATGGAGATAGAGGGGATGATCAATTTGTCTCGATTAATGTTTTGTGTAGGGTGTTGGCTACTACACCAACAAGAGAAGAAGAGCAGAGGGAGAACTTATTCCACATTGCCTGCAGGGTTAAGGGTACTCGTTGTGCTCTCATCATTGATGGGGGTAGTTGTACCAATGTAGTAGCTGCTACTTAGTTGAAAAATTAAAGCTGCCTACCACTTCACACCTAAAGCCATATAGGTTACATTGGTTGAATGAGCAGGGCAGTTTGCATGTGACCTAGGAAGCAGCGGTGCCATACATGTAGGGGAAAGGTACCAAGATGAGATTATATGTGATGTACTTCCTATGTGTGCATCTCATATACTTCTGGGGAGGCCCTGGATGTTTGACAGGAAGGTATTGCATAATGGATGTAGGAACACTTACGCATTCCAAAAAGATGGTAAGAAGATTGTTCTATTGCCTATGTCACCAGCTGAGGTGCAAGAGACTCAGAGATAACTGAATAGATCAATGAAGAAAAAGGCATTGTTTGTTGGGCAGAAGGAAGTGGAAGCGGTTATCAAGGCCGGGGGACCTATGTATTTGTTACACATCGAGTATGTTTTGGAAGTAGAAGAGAAATTGCAGGTACCAGAAGCTGTAGGGAAGGTGTTAGATGAATTGCAAGATGTTTTCCCTGAGGAGTTGCCTAGGGAACTACCACATGTGAGGGGTATTGAACACGCCATTGATTTACTACCTAGGCAATGTTACCAAATAGACCTGCTTATCGTATGAATCCAAAAGAAGCCAAGGAATTGAAGCGACAGGGGGATGAATTGGTTGAGTGGGGATATGTAAGGGAGAGTACCAGTCCTTGTGCTATACCAGCACTTTTGGTTCCTAAAAAGGATGGTACATGGTGCATGTGCATCGACAACAGAGCCATTAACAAGATCACCATCAAGTACAGGTATCCTATTCCTCATCTTGATGATATGTTAGATGAGCTTCATGGAGCACAGGTGTTTTCTAAAGTTGACCTTAGGAGCGATATCACCAAATCCGCATGAGAGCGGGTGATGAATAGAAAACCACCTTCAAAACACGCCATGGGTTATATGAATAGTTGATAATGCCATTTGGCTTAACTAATACACTCAGTACGTTCATGCGGCTCATGAATCATGTCCTGAGGGATTTCCTAGGAGGTTTATAGTGGCGTACTTTGATGATATCCTGATTTACAACTAGATATGGAGAGTCACATTGACCACCTAAGAGAGGTCTTTTCTGTTTTGAGGGCTCAAAAATTGTATGGAAATGTCAAAAAGTGCTCTTTTTGTCAAACAAAGTGGTATTTCTAGGGTTTGTAGTGTCTGGTGAAAGAGTTAAGGTTGATGAAGAAAAGATTAAAGCAATTGTAGATTGGCCCACACCTCAATCAGCAGCTGATGTGAGGATCTTTCATGGATTGGCATCATTCTATAGAAGGTTTGTTAGAAACTTTAGTAGCATTGTAAGTCCTCTAACTGAATTAACAAAGAAAAATGTTTCTTTTGTGTGGAATGACAAAGTTCAAAGGAGTTTTGAGAAGATTAAAGCATGTTTGACTACTGCTCTAGTATTAGCTTTACCAGATTTTGAGAAAACCTTTGAACTAAAATGTGATGCATCTGGAGTTGGCATAGGGGCTATTTTGATGCAGGAGAGGCGATCCATTGCTTATTTCAGTGAGAAATTAAGTGGAGCACCTCTGAATTACTCCATATATGATAAGGAGTTCTACTCCTTGGTTCGAGCACTTATGGTGTGGTAGCATTATCTTTTGCCAAAGGAGTTCATTATCTACATCGACCATGAGTCCTTGAAGCATTTTAAAGGTCAACAACGATTATCCAAGCGCCAAGCCAAGTGGGTGGAGTTTTTAGAGAGTTTTGTCTATGTCATCAAATATAAAAAGGGTAATACCAATGTTGTAGCGGATGCTTTATCTCGCAGGTTGTCCTTATTACATCCCTTTAGGCAAAGTTACTTGGGTTTAAATTAATGAAGGGGCAATATACTACTGATAACTGTTTCAAGTTGATTGATGAGCGTTGTTCTTGAGGGGAAGTAGTTGATGGGTACTATATGGTAGATGGATTTTTGTATAAGGGAGGAAAACTATGTATTACCTCGCGATCAATTGGGGAGATGTTAGTGCGAGAGGCCCATGCTGGGGGGTTATCTGGGCATTTTGGTGAGAAGAGGACTTTAGAATTGTTGAAAGAACATTTCTATTGGAAGGGGATGTTGAAGGATGTTCATAAGGTGTTGGAGCGATGTGTTGTGTGTAAAAGGGCCAAGGGAAGAAAGGAGTCAGAGGGCGAATATATGCCATTACCGTTGCCAACTCAACCATGGAGAGATATTAGTATGGATTTTGTCTTAGGCCTTCCTAGAACACAAAGAGGCAAAGACTCCATCATGGTGGTTGTGGACAGATTTAGTAAAATGTCCCATTTCATACCATGTCACAAAACAGATTATGCCCTTTATATTGCTAACCTTTTTGTGCAGGAATTGTTAGATTCATGGAGTTCCCCACAGCATTGTCTCTTATAGGGATACCAAGTTCCTCAGCTATTTTTAGAGGACACTTTGGAAAAGACTTGGTACCAAGCTCATGTACAACACCTCCTGTCATCCTCAAACTGACGGACAAACTGAGGTTGTCAACCGTACTCTTGGAGCTTTACTTAGAGCGACAGTTGGCAAGAACCTTACCAATTGGGACTTGTGTCTTCCTGTTGTTGATTTCGCTTACAATAGGTCCACACATAATTCTACTGGTAAGTTTCCCTTTGAGGCTGTGTATGGCTACAATCCTACCCTACCATTGGATTTGATAGCTAAACCAGCAGCAAAGGAAGAAGGTTTGAGTGGAGTAGAACGTTCACAGCAAATCCAGAAGACTCATCAAAAGGCAACTGAACATCTTAAGAAGACCCAAGAACAGCAGCAGATCCAAGGTAACAAACATAGGAAGGCTAGATCATTTAACCTAGGAGATTTAGTTTGGATTCATCTTGGTAAGGATCGTTTTCTTAATAAGCGAGATCACAGAAGCTATCTCCTAGAGCGGATGGACTTTTCAAGATCCTAGAGAAGATTAACAACAATGCCTACAAAATTGGAGTTACCAGGAGACCATGGCGTTTCAGTTACCTTCAACATTGCTGATCTTTCACCATACACACCAGAGGATTCATATGAAGACCCATCAAATTTGAGGGCAAATCTTCCGCAACCCCGAGGAGATGATGGGAATCAAAATGCTCAAGTCATAGGACCAATCACTAGAGCTAGAGCTAGAGCTAAAGGACTACAGAATCTTGTACTAAGAGTCCTACATGACAGCATGGAACCGAATGAGGCTCATTTCATTGATCTTTCAATGTTTGATATTATGATTTCAATGAAATGGTGTAAGCATACTTTAGGAGGACCCCGGAATCATTGAAGAGGATGGAATCAAGTTAAATGGAGCAATTAAAGGAAACTGGCTCGGAAAGCTTGAAGGCCGACGGCATTAAATGACAGTTACATTGTTTTAATGAGTTGAATGACCGTTACATTGTTGAAAAGCTTGAAAGCCGGCAGCATTAAATAGCAGTTACATTGTTTTTATTTTACTTTTAATTTGTATTTTCACTTTTATGATGAGGACTATAAATAGTCCATGTAACAAAACCTTAATCACTTTTGGTTGAATATTGAATTTGAGAAGTCATTTCTCTCTAAACCCTACTCTTATCAATCTTAGATTGTGGCGAGCGATAGCCTTGGAATTGTTGTGAGTCATATCAGCAAATTCAACGCTAAGACTAATTCCTTACTAGTGCGTCATATCTAGTGAGAATTAGGTTTATCTATCCTTTTTATTGCTATTTGTTCTTAATTGAAAATTGAGCAATTGATCAATTGTGCGAGTGAGTGGAGCGAAACACACACTTTTAGATCTAGGCACATCAAATATTCTTGTTTTGAAAAAAATATTCCGAAAAGCAAATCTATTCTTCAAACTATTTTTCAAAGTTTAAAGAGCTGTTGTAGATTGACAGATGAGATCTCCATAAAAATCTCGGATAATATTTTGATCATTATCTTTTATTCGAAAAATTTGAATTATGGTTGAAGCTTCTATATGTTATTCCGATTTTGATACAATTCACTTCTTGACAGAAAGAAGATCCCTAAAAAATAGATGTCTTAATCTATAAAAACACTTTCCTTGGACAAGTGAGAAATCACCTTGGACATAAACCAACTTAAGTGGAACATATGAGTATATTACCCAAATATACTCATTTCCTCAGAGAAATCCCCTTGGATGTGTGTTGATGCAGGGAGGCAAGTTGATAGCATATGCTTCTAAACAATTGAAGCCCTATGAAAACAATTACTTTACACATGATCTAGAACTAGCAGTAGTGGTTCATGCCTTGAAGTTGTGGAGGCATTATCTATATGGAGAAAGATGCAAGGTATATACGGACCATAAAAGTTTGAAGTACATCTTTGCCCAAAGAGAGGTAAATATGAGGCAAAGGAGATGGTTAAAGTTGATAAAAGACTATGATATAGATATCTAATACCACCCTGGAAAGGCAAATGTAGTAGTAAACTCCTTGAGTAGAAAGCGAGTAGAGAATCTTGCAGCTTTGATCACCTCTAAGCATCATCTAATGAATGATATGAAAAGTTTGACTTGGAGATAGTGACCAAACAAGTAGGTGCAAGACTGGTAAACATGGAGATTCGGCCAACCATTATAGAAAGGATCAAAGCAACACAAGTGAATGATCTAAGCATACAGGAGATAAAGAAGAGAATGGAAATAGGTAGAGCAACTAAATTTCATTTTGATAAAGAAGGTGTCCTGAGATATAAAGGAAGATTATGTGTACCAGAGTAAGGAGAGCTTAAGAAGGAGTTACTGAAAGTGGCACATTACTCTAGTTATTCTAACCATTCGGGAGGTGACAAAATATATCAGGATTTGAAGAAATTGTATTGGTGGAATAACATGACGAAAGAGATTGTAGAGTATGTATCTAAGTGCTATGCATGCCAATTAATTAATATTAAGCATAGAAGACCAGCAGGTGAATTAAAGCCTCTACCTATACCTTAGTGGAAGTAGGTGCATATAACCATGGATTTTGTTACTTCTCTACCCAAAACAAGAGAAAATTTTGATTTGGTATGGGTGATTTTGGATAGGCTTACAAAAATAGCTCATTTTATATCGATTAAAACTCGGTATTGATTGGAGCAATGGACAAAATCGTATATAAAAAAGATAGTGAGGTTACATGGAATACCAATGACCATTGTGTCGAACATAGATACTAGATTTGTTAGAAGATTTTAGGAAGCCTACATAAAGCTTTGGGCACTAAAGTTGTTTTTAGGACTGCCAATCATCCTCAGACAGATAGATAATCTGAGTGAACCATCCAGATTCTGGAAGACATGTTGAGAACATGCATTTTAGACTTTAAAGGTAGCTGGGATGAGCACTTACCTTTGGTGGAGTTAGCTTATAACAATAGCTGTCAAGCGTCACTTGGAACGCAAAAATGTCGGTTACCATTTCATTGGGATGAAGTAGGTGACAGATAGATTTTGGGACCAAAGTTGGTACAATATGTCATTGATAAGGTCAAAGTGATCAAACAAAAGTTGCAAGCAGCTCAAAGTTACCAAAAAAGCTATGCTGACAAGAGGAGGAGATCTTTGGAATTTTAAGTAGAAGAACATGTCATTCTTAAGATCTCACCAACCAAGGGTGTTATCAGGTTTAGATTAAGGGACAAGTTAAACCTCAGGTGTGTGGGACCTTATGAAATATTGGAAAAGATAGGCGATGAGGCTTATAGATTAGCTTTTCCATCTAGTTTGGATGGAGAACACAACGTGTTCCATGTATCAATGTTAACAAAGTACGTGAAGGATGTTCACCAAAAACTAGCATTGGAACCATTGAAAGTATAACTGAATCTCTCTACCATTGAAAAGATAGTGAAGGTTGTTGACACTAAAGAACAGATCTTGCGAAGAAAAGCGATCAAATATGTAAAGGTGCAATGGATAAATCAATCTGAATGAGAAGCTACTTGAGAGCTAGAGGAGGAGATGAAGACAAAGTATCTCGAGTTTTTCAATGATTCAGGTAACTTTCTAAGATGAAAGTTTCTTTTGGGGAGAGAGATATAATATAAAGATAAATAATTAATAATGAAGGGAAAATGTGTCATTTATTAAAAAAAATAAGAGGGTTTTATGGTTACCCTAAATATATATATGTATGTTTCATCATATGCCAGACACGTAATTGAAGATAAGAAATTACAATTGAAGGCCGCCTAGAAGGCTATCGGCTTTGGCTTCTATGCCACCGGCCTATGTCCTGTATACTGCCAACATTAGGCCAGCCTACACATAATCATCTCCGAATGTTTTAGGCTACCAGCTTTTGTACCTAGGCCGCCAGCCTTTCCTATATGGAAATCGAAGGGTTTTCCAAGTTTTTCTACAACCTAGTCTATTCCTTCTTCTCCAAAATCATTCTTATAACCTAGTTTATTCCTTCTTCTCCAAAATCATTCCTGAGCTATAGAAAAAAAATCTCAAAACCTCAGTTTGTGATCTTAGCATCAAGGAAGATTAGGAATCAAGATCAAGGTAAGTTAATCCTCTTCATTTTTTTAGAGATTAAAAGGATATGATCTCTCTCCAAAGTTTTCTTTTGATTTCAAAGGGAATTTTAGAGAAAACCCTAAATAGCTTGTTGGAGATTTCGTATTTTGCTTCAAGGAGGAAGAAAAACCAAAGAAACAGGTAAGTGATTCTTTCAATTCTTTTGGTAATTTAAAGTAAAAATCTTTTCTAAATTTCTTAGTGGATTTTGAAGGGAATCAAATTGTGGGACAAAATTTGGATAAAACCCTCAATCAGGGATTTGAGAATTTGTGATTTACAATCAAAGGAGGTAGGTGTGTATAAATTTAGATTTGTAGTTTTTTTCATATTAGGGTTTAGATGATAATAAGAATATAATTGTTTTATGGAAAGATATTTTGAAATAGTTTTGCTTATGTGATAAGGCGTTTTCATGAAAGTAGGGATTATGTTACTAAAGTTAATTTAAGTATGACCTTACCTTGCTTGTTGTTTGTGATTGTAAGATTAGTAGCTATAAACTAATTAATTGCTACTCGATTTATAAATTTTATTTGTTACTTATCTATAACTGGGTCCAGTAGATCGAGAGGATCGTTGCTACTAAGACGGTGTCCTGATGATCTATGTGTGTCGTTGTCCCGAGTAGAGTCATACATAAAGATGATTCAATAATCTAGGAGTGATACGAGTACAGTAGATATGTAGGATGTTCTCAACACCAATATATGTATACATTATTGTTTTCTATATGATTGTTTTTACGGAGTCATGAGTTACTTCGGATTTAATACTAGTTATGAATGGTTCTAAACTGTGTTGTTTGCTAGCTAATCAAAGGTAATAATTTGTGTTTGCTGCATTAATTATTAGGTTGTATGTGAAATTGTATAATGCCTATTCATGTGCATATGTTTGTTGTCACGCCCCAGCGGGTACCCTAAACGTGACAGCCCACCGTACGCAATATTAAAACTTAAGAATGACTACCTCAGTCACTCGAAAGCTTCCATATCGGTACAAGGCGTACATTCACAACAAAGGGAGACCGGTGGAGTAATGCATTTTAAGACATTGGCAGCGGAACATGCAAAATAACACTCAATATATTTCATTGAAATAAAAGTCTTACAGCTTCTAAGGGGCATTCCCCCGATAATTGATAATAACATGGTTCTAAATATATCATAACTAAAGCTAGAAGATTTTAGAAGAAATCTACTCTATAACTTCAAAATAGATTGCCTCCAAAAGCTTCTCAAAAATAAGGATTCTACCCGGGAAATCAAGGTGGTCTCGGGTGCAAAGGATAATCCTGCAATATCAAAAGTCTATAGGAGTATAAGCATGACTAGCTTAGTGAGATATTCCTTGCGCAATAGTACTCATAACAACAATCAAACAAGTTTATTAATCAAGCATATGAATGCAACAACCATATGATCAAACATTACATACGACTATCCGGTTTCGTATGTTTGATGGATTTACCCCTCCATCGGTGGTTAGGGAATGCTTTGAATTGGGTCCCGAACAACCTCCTTTAAGTTTGCGCGCGTCTTGGGGTTCCAACGAACTATACTACTAGTCCCCGGGCCTTCCATGCCCAAAGCGATCGATCCGGCTCGGCTACACCTAGAGGCCGTATTCCCCGTACGTCCTAACCCTCAAGATGTAACTAGGCAGCTTACCTTTCCGGTCCCATGCTGAGAAGTAGTAGCAGCAGCAAAACTTCGAAATGATATTCTAAGTGTTATGCATGAGCAATTTATTATATGGCGATTTTAATATGGCATTAAATCATTTAAAGCGATCAAACAATATTTGCACACATAACAATACATACATGGAAACATTTATATTAATCACAAATCGGGTTCCGATATACTTATCGTTCATTGATCGCACACAATGAATCACATACATAATTCCCATAATATCCCACATGCATATCAATTTTATCTTTCCTACATCTAGTGCTCTATTCTACAAGCACATGCGCGAATACATAAGCGTAAAGGAAACTCACTCGTCCATAGCGCTCTAGGAGTCGAAGTAATCCTCAGGGAAGACAAGATCGTGATCCTCGACACCTAAACAAAAGAAATACCCAACATGAGTATTTCATCCAAGATCTATTCAAGTTCTATACTTCTATCTTAAAGAATTCGTAAAATCGTATGGAATGGAAATCCCAACTTAAAATGGCCATAACTTGCTCATTTTAACTCGGAATTTCGCATATTATATACCAATTTCTACCTACTCGAAAAGATCTATCTATTTCTAAGGTTATTTTTATCAAAAGAAGTTATTTGGGTCTCGGAAGAGCAGCGTACAGATTTGATACGAATTTTCCAAACTTCAAAACTAGAGTTTTCAAACATTTCTTCACTCAAGGGCTTTTGTACAAAAGTATAGATATATTGCATGGTTGAAAAATCCCTTGAATACACATATATACTCAAACCATAAGCATGAATTTAGTGGTGTTGTCTCAACAATGTTCTAGTAGTACAATATGTTTTGAAAGTGAGATAAGCTTAATTTTTGTAAAGAAATTAGTTTTGTTAAGAAAATTTCTTATTTTACTAAAAAAGCATCTCTTTCTTTTAACTCCATTTCTTAAATAAAAGTAGATTTAATCTCTTTCAAATTTCTACTACCTTCTTTCTAATGTTTTGGAAAACATAATCTTTCTAAATGGTTATATCCACTTTTAAAAGAAATTATCTATAAGTAAATTTTGAAAAACTTATCTTAGACTTTAGTGTTGGTGGAAAACTTTGACAATTGAATTTTAAGAAATCCTTCTAAAGAAACTTCCTTATTTCTTTGAAAATAGAATTTATAATAACTTTACTTTATGTATTTCTTGGTGAAAACCACATATTATTCCTAAAACTTGAGCTAGCTTATCTAACTTTAGAAGAATATTTGTTTAAGATAAATTTCAATAACTTCTTATGTGACAAAGTTTATATTTAAAAAAAAGTTCTTATTCTTACTTTAAAAACTCATTCTATTATGATTGAGACAATAACAACATATTCATGCATGAATGAGAATATGTAACCATGAAAAATATAAAAACAACATAAATAAATAAGAGCATAAAAGTAAAGTCAAGTATTGGGAACCTTAGCTTCATCAAGGTAACCCGGGACTAAGAATAGACTAGTCCTCAAAAGAAAAGAAAAGCAAGGAAATGAAATTGTTTTGACTTGATATGGACAAGTCTAAGACTAGAAAGACTAGTCTTAAAATTGCATAAAACAAGTAAATAAATAAATTGCAAGACTTGAAAATAAATAAATAACAAGTGAGCTTATATGCTCTAAATAAACATATATATATAGATAATACAAATAATAACAATATCAACATAATAGTAACATAAAGAAAATAAGAACATGAACAAAAACAAAACATGAATAAATTGTTGCTTCTTTAACTCAATGAGTCTAAGAAACATACACTAAACTCATGTTAAGTTATATGAACATGATGAGAGAATATGAGAAACTTTTACCTAAAGTTTATGTGGTGGTTGAAGAAGAAAGGAATGGGTTGTAGTATTATGTGGGAATGGATTTTCTAAGAAAAAGAAGAACTTGAGAGAGATGTTGGGAGAGGAATTTTGTGGAGTGATTTTGAGAGAGTTTTAGTATGAATTTTTGTTGTGTGAAAGAATGGAAGAGGAAGGGGTATTTATAGATTTTTGGAGTGGAAATTAGATGTATTAAATAAAATGGAAAAGAAAATAAAATGAGATGGTGGAAGAGAGAGGGGGCGCCGGTTTTGACTTGTAGGGGGGAGAAAATTGATTTGTTTGTTGTTTGTTTTGTATTAAAAGAATTAATGTGTAAGGTATGTGATTAAAGTTGTATGGGGAAGGTAAATTGTAAGGTATAGGTATGGTAGAGTGTAAGAATAGAGTGTAAGAAAAAGTAGAGATAGGTGAATAGTAATGAATAGTAGAAAAGTACTATGAATAGTAGACTAGACAATTAAAATACCGGTAGTAAAGAAAATACGCGTAAAAGGCCTATATCTGTTATTTTTAGATACCGAAAAATTCTAAAACTGATATTTTTGAAAACCTTATATTTTTACGAGTCTATTGGTGTTGTCGGAATATTTTTGCTATCCGGTGCTCCGGGGCACGGTTTTTGAAAACTGATCCCGATCGGATCCGAAGGACACTAGAAAAATTCGAATCTGATATTTTTAGGCTTTCCTATATTATTACGAACCATATTCCACAATTATTTAATTTCGTTTTCTAGGGTTTAAGAACACGGGTTGCCGGATCTAGATTCACTAGACTAATCGTATAACTAGGTTAACTTTAGGGTTTCGTTTCATCTTCCGGTTCTTAGGGTTTGCTAATATTATCAAAAAATCTAGGGGCTTACATTTGTAGTATGGCATATAGGGCTTTTGTGCTCATTTTTTATCTTTTTCAGGAACAAGTGATAATCCAATAGTATTTAATTTATCAAGCTATGATGTGTTCATAGATTATGTAGAGGACGGTAGTAGACCTAATTGTCCTATTGAATGTTAGATTTGCTTTGGATTAAAGATAGCTATTTGAAGACCTTGTGAGATTTTATATTTTCCTCTATGGATTTTGAAATTCTGTGAGATTTTCTTTTTGATGTTTTGATCTATGTTGACTTTGGTTTATGCTAACCAAGTTATTCAGAAGTTATGTTATTATGAGATATTTTAAATAGGTACCCCTTTTTATATGAGAGTTTGATGTCATACTTATGATTGTTGATTAATGGATTAATGGCCTTAGTGTGTTCATCCTTAGTAAGGATACAAGGCGGGTTGTAATGCATTTGGTTTAGGGCGTTATATTTCCCTTATATATACAAAAGGTTTTCAAGAATGAATGGATGAGTTATTATAATCTAGCGACTACAATTAAATTCTACCTATCACTCCAACTACTACATTGACTTACCACACCTATTAATTTAAATTAAATCTAGACAATTCCATTCCAATGACTTTTGAATAGACCTCCAAAGTTGTCCACTATATGTTTTATCTAACTCACTAAGCCCCCACTATGTCTTAATTTGAGGCTCCTCTTTATAGGTTCATGATATTCACCTACCTAATCAAATGATGTCCTCATTGCGTGCTCCAACTTAAGCCATCCTACGTTTTGCTCTTCCTCTTAAGTCCCATTTGTCTACCACTTTCTTCTCCCTTCCTCTTGCGATGCCCTTCCCAACTCTCATCCCGCTTTGCATCACCTCCATCTTAGCCACTTCATTATCCTCTATCACATTTTCCATTAGTTTTATGACTCATTTAAGCACGACCTCTCTTCAACATTGATGACAAGTTTTCCTAAAGCTTTCCCCACTAATGTTAAGCTACTGTCTTCCTTAAGTAATGTCATATTGACTCTACCATCTTCAGCTAAATTTTGCATTACTATGATGAGCTTCTTTGTTTGCCTTATCTTCTGCATCACTAAGATAAAACACTAAGACTTCTCATCAAGTAAACAAATGGAGTTCATCCTTGGAACGATGACCATGTTGATCTTTTCTAAGAAGTCCATTCTAATAACAAACTCAAAATCATCCATAGATACCACTTATATGCTCTCCTTCCCACATCAACTATCAGTGTGGAATTCTACATCTTAGCAAGTCCATATGTCGGGATTTCCATTGAATTTACTGTTTTTAATCAAAGCTTACTCTTTTCAATCCCCAACCCTAATTTTTCTGCAACATCCTTAAATATAAACAAATGTGAGGATCTCGTATTTACCATTCATTCATCCTCCTTTCATATCTACTGTTTCATTTTCTTTCTCTTTCTTCTTCCCTAATTCCAAATGAACTTAAAATAACAAAGGTTGGAAAAACTACGTTTTAATTATCATAGGTTTCACACACTGCATGCATGTATGCACATGCCTGTGTGTCAAATGCATATTGTTCTAAGCGTTTCCACGTGGCAATTGGACACTAAAACCTGCTAAGAGTGTTAAGTTAGCTAATTCCCAATACAACAACTATTTAGAGAGAGAGAGAGAAAGTGAAGAGAGAGAAGCTCTAGGAATAATGAGAAAATATCAATAAATGGATGACTTACAAATGAGGGAGTTTTCCTTATATATACAAAAGCCCTTAAAGAATGGACGATCGAGATTATTACAATCTAATGTCTACAATTAAATTCTACCTACCACTCTAATTACTACATGTACCTACTATACCTATTAATATATATTAAATCAAGAGAATTCTATTCTGATGACTTTTGAGTAGACCTCCATAGTTGTCCATTATATATTGGACCTAACTCATTAAACAATCGATAGGTCTTAATTTAGGGTTGCTCTTTATAAGTTCATGACACATGCATGCATACATGCATATAAACACAAACAACTTTTTTCGATATCACATGAGCTTCACATTTATAAAAAAAAAAAAAAAAAAAAATTAGAAAAATTTACTAGTTCCACATGATAAGTTTAGCCATTGCTAATGCAGCATGATAGCATAAGATACAAAAAATATGATTAAAAACATGCTTATAGAAAGAAAATGCGAGACTTGATACTACAGATAATATGTAGACACAACTATGACTTGCATAAACACAAATACTTTATAATTTAATAATTTGTTATCTTTACTTAATTGCATATGCTTTTGGCGTTGGCACAAATTAAACAAGAAATGAAAATACAAACATAACCCAATAAAACAAATTTTCATAATTAATTATAAGGCATTCTATACCTTATGGGTTTTATAGGGTACAAGTTAGGTGATTTTAATATATTTTAAAGCAAGTTCCAAGTCAAAAATTTAGAAATGGGTAGCCTATTACCCTTAATCAAGGATACATGAGATGAAATATAACTTACACTGGAAGTTCAAATATGTATAATTAGTTTATATTTTTAAACATCCATAATTATGTTAGCATCGATTATAATAACAATAAGAGAAAACTTCATTTACAACGGATATATTAACTAAAGCAATCAATATAAAGTTATAACTTTGAAGATCCAAAAACAGGAAGAAATATCTATGGTCCCATCAGAGGATTATCCTACCTATAATATTATCATTAATTTAATTATATAAAATAATTATTGTAAAACCTATTAAGGATTTCAACCATAGCTAAAATAGATTTGAACCATTCAATGATGTCATGAGATCAACCCTATTATAACCATTGCGAGACCATTGTAGTTTCCACAAATTGAGCCAATAATTTAAAAGTTCAATTTCTCTCTCTTTTTGGCTGACGCTTCCATGAAGAATCCAAAGAGGTGAATATTAATGTATGGAGCGGCATTTCGCTTAATTTGTGTTTCTTTTCTTCTTTAGGTTAAAAATCTGCATGCTAACGTGCTTGGGAAAAGTAGGTCGATTTAACTGCAAGTGAAAATAACTGTTAACTTCTATAAAATTTTTCTCACATATGTTTTAATTTTCGATGTGTAAGCCTAATACTCAAATGTGTTAACAGTAATGTAGACAACATTTAGAAACAGTGATGTGCAATGGTTCCTTTACAAACAAAAACTCCTCTCTCTTCCGCGGAGGAAGTTGTGATGGAGTAGATCGTATATTTCGGAAGTGGAAATCAATTTTACATGCCCATACCTGTACATGTTTGTCAGGGAGACCTTGGATGATGAGGAAGGGGAGAGAGGGAAAAAAAAAAAAAACAGAAAAATAACGGGGAAAAAAATCAAAAGATTAAAATAAATATGATTAGTCCACCTGTTTGGCTAAGTTTTATACAAGCCATAAAAACATATAGTTTTTATAAAACCACCAGCAAGAAAATATTTTACGAGGGTTTATATGCCACTAAACTATATGATTATCTATGCATTCTCATTGATTACATAGACCATCTAAAACTTTGAGAACACCATTTTCATCTAATGGAAAATGTCAATGGAGTTGTTGGCCACCTCGAGAAAATGATACATACTTTCAGCCACCAACCATTTGATGTATAAAGAAGCAATAAGCAAAGGAAAAGTCAACACCAATTGACACGCATGCTTTCCTTCAGAACCCCATACACATGCTCACCAATCAAGAGAAGCTGTATATGCATGAGAGTAATAAATGGATCCTATGGAACATGTGGTTTCTGCATTGTCATAATAATAATAATAAAACGACCCCAATTATTCCATGAAGGTTATGCGTGACGGTCAGTTGGTGTTTGTAGCAGTAACAAGACTCTAGAACAATTAAATTTACAAACCTGAAGAAATTTAAGATTAACTTCCAAAATCAATGAAGGAAAATGGGGACAGAAATATGGTTGCAAAAGAGCATCATAATTCCGCTTAAGCTGCAGCGTGCAAAGAGAGTTAATCAGCATTTAACACGCCCTAATACAATGATTAATATTATCTAATATCCATCCGCTACAGCTGAGCTTCAATCAGAATTTGAAAAATAAAGGTAAATCAAGGAGGAACGGCTAAAATCCCATATAGCATATTGAGAGCCAATCGCTTCCACACGTTTTCCTTTCAGATACATGCTTAAAAATAAATAAATAAAGAAGTGGAGGAGAAAGATGATATAGAAGTAGGAGAAGAGCAACTTACAAACACCTTTATGATTGAATCTAGGGTACAACAAACATACAATGTCGCAAGTTCCACTCGTTTAAAACTTCAAATACCAAAGACCTTGCTTGTTGAATAAAACCATGATCCAGAAGTATATTCCCTGCTTTGACATACGAATCCTAAAGAGTGAAATAGATGTATAGCTAAAACCAAGACAAGTCTAATTAATTGCAATAATATGTCGGAATTCCATCTCTTTAGCTCTTATATCAGATGCTACCCTATTTTAATGGTGAAAGTTAAATCCCTCCAGGAAAATTTCATATCAAACACGCAAAACAAAAGATTAGACATAAGAGGGAAAAAAAAGAAAGAAAGAAAAAAGAGGGAAACATAATTTCCTTAGAAGGGAAAACCATGATAATTTCATATACTCGTTTAGCTCTGCTGATCCCTCTTCCCATGTTGGAGCCATTCACCACTAAACAAAATAAGCAGATTTCACAATTGTCAAGGGTTGCAACATTTGTGTTTTATCAAAAGGTTGAGCGTGATTAGGTTTTCTAATCAGAATGACAGCTATAAATAGATTAACTATCCATGAAAAATTGGCAGGATCCATACTTAAATGACGAAGCAGTCATGACAGCATGAGCTGCGTCAAGGAGAATCTTGTGGAACTTCTCGAATCTCGCAAATCAATGCAAGACCAGCATACGACCATGTGACAATAAAATATGTGCTCTTCATCCTTCCTCCCAATCTATGTCGTCGTCGTCGTCGTCGTCGTCATCCCCTGAAACATCAGCTTGAACATTCAAGTCACCAACCTTGTAATTTTTGCTCGTATTTCCTGCTACATCGTGTACAGAAGCAAATGAGCAGCTTGATAACATAAAAGAACTCAGATCTTTGCATTCATGTAAGAATTTGGACTTAAATAGACCATTCACATTAATATGGATATGAATGGTAAGAGCAGAATCTAAGGCAAGAGATACAAATCATCCCTTAGTTGCTTTATATATATAATATATATATATTCAAATGCTTCGAAAATGGATCAGTAGAGCTCGTGTAGGGACTTAAAAATTTCTTGAAAAGATTTTATCACTATAGGTTCCTTATCTTAGGTCATACAGTGTTACTAAATACATGAGCATATCTTCATTGAAATGTAATGTTATTCCCAGATCAATAGAAGGTAGCCTTAAGAGTCCTATCTTTAAACAGATGGCAGACTCTCAGATTCTTTGACAACAGAACCATCCTATCCTTTTCAGTGGAAACAGATGAAGTTCTATGAGTAGTTTAAGTAATTTAATTAAATACCATATGAAAACTAGCATTCCGACTTAATGACTACATGGAACTGCATTTTCTCAAATGACTAATACTATGATCCTACTAAGAAAATGCCATTACATCAGAGGGTCCGCTACTAATTTCTAAGGAAAAATTAGCCAACTCATGCACAATTTAGTATCCACCATTTTAATGCTTCTTCTAAAGCACATATGGATATCATGAGAATTTGATAATAGAATGTAGATTAAGAACTCACCAGCAACTTGACACTCTTCCCACTCAACATCTTCAAATTTAGACTTTACGCCAACTTGGCGAGAGGAAGAGACATCAAGAAGCCCATCACCAATGTTGGCATCTGATGAAGGCTGCTGTTTCTTTGCAGCTTCTTCCAGTTCCTTTTGTTTCTGCAACAAAGCAGCATAGTATGCTTTCACGTATTCATCCTGCAAGAAGTTACATAGTGAAGAGTGTCAAGATAAGATAAGAAAACACTGGCATTGTGCACGCATATTTATGGAATAGACAAACACAATGAGATATGGAAACCTCTATAGTAATTTTGTAATTGATCCATTCCCTCATTGCTATGATGTCTCCTTAAAGCATCCAGAAAGAAAATGTCTTTTACAATAGTTTGTTTTTTCACTGATTCATGTCAGCTGATTTTTCTTGTGTTCACAAGGTTTGAAAACTTTTAATAATCATAGTACTAAGTTAAAAGGTTTGTAAAGAGCAGAAAGTTGAGCTTTCTGAACAGACAAATTTTGGAGTATGAAGCCAATATCCTTTTAATCTTGCGGTGGGATGAATTAGGTGTGACCCCCATTCCCGTTGTAATGACATAAAAAAAAGCCTATGAAAACTGAATAATTGTTTAAATATGATAATATCCTACTATTCAGAAAACAATTTTAACAAGAAAAATTAGATTCATACACATTAAATAACAAATTTCAGCTCACAAGCAGTTCACAAAACTTTCACAGGTAGTTATAGTTAAAATTACATGCCACAAGCTGGGAAAATAGAATCCTTACATGCTCAAAACATCTAGCTTTGGCAAGCAATTCTGTCTGAATGGACAGAGTAAAAAATTTAGTATTTAAGCTAAACAATCTTGGTATGCATGCTATCTGTTGTACTGTGGAAAAAGAAGTGTAAGAAAATCCTCTTAACAAGTTTTATCTGGGCTAACAATTTCACCAAATACAATAAAGTTTTCTTTTTCTTTTTTTTTTAAGGGTGAAACCAAATACAATAAACTTGAGTTGCAGCAGTCCCTACTTCCACAATAGAAGTCTAAAGCCTCAAACTATTTTAATTCTCATTATCGTTCCACTGCTTTATTTGAAAATTTTAATAGAATTTTAAGAATAAATAATGATCATTTATACCAAAAAGAAAAAATAATAAATAAATACTGTATCACTGGCCTGTAAAGTTTTCTTATCATCAGCTTCAATGTTGGATTTTTTTTCATCTGCCGGCCCACTAGCAGCTGAAGTCCCATCCATCTTCACCTCATCTTTAACCTCTCCAAGTTGTTCCTTGGTAAGGTTCATCCCTTGCTTAATCATCCAAGGAGGCAAAATTTTCAGAGATGTACCAGCATCTTCAGTTTTGACATCTTCTTCTTTTCCATCAGGACCGGCAAAAGCAACTTCAACCTGACATGTGATGATGAATCAGATCAAATAGATAAACAAGATTTAAATGTTCAATGAGATTTCCATCTCAGTATCCAGTTGCTAAAAAGGCAACAAATTATCCAAGACAGGATAAACTAAACGGAATAGAAACAACAATTATTGTGTCTTGAATATATTATACTTCACAGAATATGATCATAAATCAAAGAGACATTTTCAAAGTATAAGAACCTGCACTGTGCAGATAAGTAGGTAGATTTAACAACATTATCAGTACAAGAATGTTTCATTGCAGAGACATGACCAACACCAAGCCATGGATAACATATGGATTCTAACAGAATTAGATTTGAACCTCTATATACATACAATTAATTTACTCCACCTAAAAGAGAGACATGAAAAGCAATTAACCCAAAGGCATCCGTTGTGCAAAAAAGGCTAAGGAACCTCTTGGATAAAATCAGATTTTTGTTGGTAAGACAAGAAATTACAAAGATAGGGTAATTCCCCAACATAAAGAAGATAGAAACACACTAGAAACCTACAAGATCAATCAAACACCAAAGCATAAAGGGTGCAAGAATCAACAAAATGGCAATGCAATCACAAAAGTGCTCTCTCTCTCTACAAAAGAAACAAAGGCTAGATGCATCTGGATAATTCTGCAATGATTAAGACAAAAGAACTTTGGGAAGAAATCCATTAAGGTCCTGGTTTGAAATCCCACTAGGGACACTTTTAGAACTACCTATATAGCATAACCTCTACTCAACTGGTGAATGCATTAAAGTAGCAAGGTATGTGAGTGCCCTGAGGTTATCATCCATTTATTGGCTGTCAACAAGCAACAACTGGAAACCTTAATCTAAGCAGTCCCCTAATTATGACCACTGACACCAAAAGAAGAAAAGAAGAAAAGAAATGTAGAAAGCAATCGAAGCATCAACTTGAATGAAACTAGCTCGGTGTTCTGCATATACAGTATTCAAAATCAGACATTGCACTTTTGCTTGTAAAAGGGAAAAAGAAGGTTTCTCCTTGGATATATCTTTCTACTTAAGATCAAAAGGAACATGTAACAAGGTATAAAATTATCAGATAAGTTCCTCAACCATGTCATGCATGTCAAATAAACTTGATGGCTCACAAGCAGCAATAATGTATAAAAGGCCCATGAGATGCAAAAAACAAATAGAAGAGAGGAAAGAAGAAAGGGCAACAGGACAAACTACCTTAGTATCCCCAAGAAAAGGCATTGGTGTTCCACCATATCCTTGAGAGGATTTAGAACCATCATTAGAACCAGGATCTCCATGTACTAGGCGACCAGCAGCACTTGCACGAGCTTCCCAAGCTTGGAGACTTCCAAATTCTGGGACAGGCAAATCTTTTACTCTGGTCAGCTGATCCATCAATGGCTTAAGTTGTACCTGGAGTGATAACATTATCACAAACAGGAGTTCATCATTGACAAGGGAAAAGAAAAATATTGCACAATAGTCTGAAAACCACAAAACAACTGCCTCCCTGATTCAAGATGAAACTACAAATAGAACAATATCCAATCAAAAGTAACAAGTTGTCACAAACAGAAGTGCACACTGACAACTGCATATAGATCCATAGATGTACAAGCTTTTCTGATATTAGCTACTGGGCATAAGGCTTGAGTCACCAGGTTTTACTTATGGGTATAAACAAAATAAGGATATCAATAAAATAAAAGTGTCGAGGGGTGAGAAAGCTCGAGTTACCTCCATTTTTTGAAGCATGTCCTTCAAATTTTCCCGCCTTCGCCTTCTGGCATTGTCATCTCCATCACCAGCTTCTTGCCCTGCTAACTTGTCACTTTCAGCCACAAGTTCACCATTACAACTTTCACAGTGGAAGTACTCATCCTCCATAGAAATCAATCGCAAGGCATCCAAGGCTGTATATCTGAGAATTTTGTACAGTAGCATATCAATATTCATAACTACAAAATGCACAATGCCCGATCAAAAACATTAGAAGTAACATGTTGCCAGAATGGCAAGAATACCTTCTACTACAGTTAGGACATATATATTCCTGGACAGTATTCTTGTTTTCCAACTCATCCTTCAGTTTTTTCCTCATCCGATGCAATCTATACCTGACCACATCATAAATCTGCAAAATTTTCGTACTGCTCTTGTCAAATGAACAGAAGGCAAATATCTCAGGGAACAAGAAATACAACCAGAAGACAGACGAAAAATGGACGAAAATATTTGTACTCCCTTTCCATTCCAAGATTATAATTACATCTACAACAAATACCTGCGCATAGTCAAGGCAACAGTATGAATGAGTATGCAACTTGATCTTCTCATCCCCCTCCTTTACAATTTGGCCATCAGCTGTAGCTGCTACAGCAGCACTAAATATCTTTGCACCCTTAGCTGTCTAAATCATCAACAATAATCAAAGTAAATGTATAACTCCAAATAAAACAAAACATATTAACAAAATGAACAAGGTCCAGCATATTAAATCTCTGTGTGTGTGTGTTACAGGAGTTGTATATGAAGGACGTCTAATATCACATAATCACAAGAGTTTCAACTTGTTGACATTTAATTCATGTAGAATTTGAGTCAAGCCACAAGCAAAATAGAAGAATGTTCAGGATCATAAGATAAAGTCAAAAAAAAAAGAAGAGACAGAAAACTTCAAAAATAAGCACCTCTCAGCCCTCCACCCACCCTGAAAAGCAAAGAATAGACACCCTCCATCTTACTAATAATTAAAATGCCTCAACATGGAATCAAAGTTGAAGTGGTAGCAATACAGAGCACAAGTTCAACCAATGCCTAACTTTGAGGAATGTTCTCTTCTATGACTGGATTGTCAAAGAACACAGAAAAATTGCTTATCTTTGTATGGTTGTTAAGGTTCCAAATACAATCAAAGAATTTAGAGATGTGGACTTAAAATGTGCTTGAGCATAAAAGCCTTTTCCCGATGAAGCTTAGGACATTAAAATAATGCAAGGGTGTACAACCCTATAGAGTAGGAAAGTTGGGATGATGATATGGTAGTACAACAATGCTCAACATTAGTTTCAACAGCGACAAAAGAATCCTGTTGATCATTGGTAGCCAAAATACAATCAAAATCAATCACTCCATTAAGCAAGAATATGCACATGGAAGCATTTAAACTTAATGAACTCTCTCTTCTCGCTAAAAGTAGAGCACCATGATGTAGCCAATTCATCTGAAGCCACACACTAGCTGGGTTGCTCTTAAATCACTGAACTATAAATCGAGAAAAAGCAAACCTCCCGCCTATGATCTCGTGTGACTAGCTTCTCTTCCTCAAAGACCCGCAATATGCGACGAAGCTGCTTTGAGTGTAATTTTAAATCTTTTGCCAGATCTTCCTCTCTAACCCACTGTCGCCTGAAAGAGTCACATAGAGCAATTAGGACTGAGATAATCAGGTAGGAAAAGATGAAGCCCGATTCCAATATAAGATGACTACAATGTCATACAACAAACGTTTCTAACTCCACTGATGTTCAGTTATACATCCTCATTTAGTCCTATACATTACACAGCTCACAAATTTATAAGCAAATAAAGCACTACAGCACTCAATTCTATAAAGTAAACAAATATACCATCACCCACTTGAGATGCTTAAAACCAATTGCCCCAAGCATACAAAATATAAAGTCCACATCCCATCTATTTTTTCATGCCTTAGTAAGTAATGTACTTCAGCTATTATAAGGAAAAAAAATAAAAAGAAGTTAATAATAAACTGAGGAAACCTTATTACAAAATCATGTATTTGATATGTAATATACAACCTTAAGAAATTTTAGTTGCTAATACACATGTATATGCATAAATCAACCTAATGAGCATACGTAAACTTCAAAAATTTTCTCTTTCATAACATGTCTGCCTTCAAAAGTACTCCATTTACACTGACAAAGCTAATCTCATATATTCAACTAGCTCTTATCCTCGGTGCAGTAACCCATTTGTTAAACCATAAACATGTCGAATTCTACACCTCCAGGCATGACCTCTAGCCCCAAAATCAAGCTTATCCATTGTATACACCGTATATATAAAATTACCTAACTGAATCACCAGACGAGCTCCTTGAATACCTCACCATGGAAGGTTGAATACATTGTTTTTGGAAAACAAAAACACATTTTAGAAAATGAGAAATTTAAATAAACATCATAACATTGCATCAAACTGAAAAACCTTCATCATCAATGTCCATAATTCCCCTTTTTTATCAAGATTCCACCTAGCAAAACTCAGTCACTAAATATACAACAACATACAGGTAGCGCCAGCTATATGCATCCAATTTGGGCGATGCCACATAAGTCAGATGATAGCTCAATTACTAGCTACAACAATTCAATAACGCGAGCTTATATCACCACACTTGTTTTCACTAGAATTCATCCTGATTTTAGCAAAACGAAATTCCCAAACTAAAAAATCAAATCAGTAAAAGAACAAAAAGATACATATTGGAAGAGCTGAAATTAACAAAATTAGACATCAAAACTATTAACCAACCTAGTTAGGGCATCAAGTATGACCACGGCAATCCCACGGTTATCGCTGCGACCATTCTTGGGCTGATTATCACTTTTAGTTGGTATATCATCGTAGAAAGCCCTAGCTGCGAGCTTCACCAATCTTCCATAAAACAAACGAAAATATAAATAAATAAAATCTATGATAAAAGAAAACGAGAGGGTATTCGAATTTGAAGTGGAAAGAGTATAGAAGTTGAACGAACAGCTAGGCTAGTGTTTGCTTACCTATTGAATGGTTCAAGACTCATTGTTCACAGGAAATAAGTGGATCAGCTCCTTCTGTTGTTTTGCATTCATGAGAGGGTGCGTGGAGAAGGTCGCGAGTGATTGGAACCTTGACCCTCCGTTTGAAGGAAGAAGTAGGATGGTGAGAGATTAGTGAATTTAATTTAGGGCTTTTATATAATCATCTATTTGTACGTCCCTTCTCTTTCTCTCTCTTTCAGTCATGGAATTCAATTTGGAACCTTCATTCGGTAGGCTTTAATCCGAATCCTCAATTGAAAAATAGTATTAATCTATTACCTGCTATGTTATGTAAGTTTCTTCTTCTTTTTATAATTAATATTTAATCTAATGGCCAAAAAATAATATTTAATCTTACTTTCTTTACTTTTCCCTTATTTATTTTATTCGCTATTGATTATTAATATTAACAAATTTACAACTGCAATACATATATCAAAATAAATATGTAGTGAGTACAATAATATGGTAGGTTTTTAAATAAAGAATACAATTTTATTATTATTTATATTGCCCTAAATATCTATCTATCTATCTATCTATATATGTGATCAATATGATAAAATTAACCATAATGTGTTGTACATAACAATAAAAACAACAAACTTGTATCTCTTGATTTAATATTACAGATGATATATATGCATAAATATATTATTATATACATATATACATATTTAATAGAACCATATTAGTGTAATGTTGTGAGAAAACATTTTCAATATATATTTTATCTCTATTTTTCCTGGGAAAGTATTTTCTTATATAGTTATAGCGTACATAAATATATCATAACCATCAACACGTCAAAGATGTAATAAGAAATTAACATATTTACAATCTATGCTTATGACATCATAAAGTATACTAGCCATCATTTATGAAAGAGATAATTAGTATAAATATTTGTTTATGTAATTTAGTATTACATTGCCCTATTACATATTGAACAATTGAACAAAGTGTCTATAATTTAATATAATAGATAATTTTGTTAAATATATTTTTATAGTGTTATATAATATATCAGTACTTTAATCTCAATAAAATAATTTTTAATATGTTTTATAATTTATTATATATTTATTGCATATATTTTATATTGCGACTAAACAATACCAATGTAATATAATGTAACAAAAAAAATCTATATAGGTTTTATTATAGATTTATTGTTTATATTTATAGTATATTTGATACAACATATTGATAATATAAAATAAACAAAAATATTTTATGTTTTGTAATATGTTTGGTTTATTGGTCTGACGTTGATTTTGGCATTTGCTTTATGTTTGTTTCAATCGAACTATTTGTCAAAAATAGATATACAGATCGAATATAGATAAGATATAAATACATATTAGATACTAGTAAGATGTAGATAAAAAAACAAACCCACATGTACTACAATGATACATATCAAAATATATATTTGTAATGTAATATCACTAAAAAAATTAATAAATGATTTCATATGTATAGTTATAATGTAAAAACATATCTTGCATATTATACATCATATTTAGTACCCATTTTCTTAAATAATCACTCCACATATTGTTACATTATATTTGAATAATGTACCTATAATCTAATATCATAAAAGACGATTTTTAGCATACTTTATATGATATAACGATTACTCATTATAAAATGTTACATGTTAGAAAAAATATTGATATTACTTTATAACTTACATTTAATATTATATATCATCCATAGTATGGACTATTATAAGTTATGGTATCTCTATAAAGTATCATGCAGAGTGATCCTTTATTAATTAAATTATTGTGTCTACTAATATTTTTTACTTATAATGAAATTTTAAGATGTTATGTGTTGTATTGTATTACTAATTAATATTTTGTGAAATAAACTAATATGCATTTTGCAATATAAATGTTGCTTTAATTGCTTCTGACCACATAAATTCTGAAGAAAAAGAAAATTTTTGTTGAATAGCTGTAATGCATACTAAACTATTATATAACATACAATGTGCCAGTAATATATCATAAGTCGTTATTACTTTCTATACGGTTTAGATATTTTATAAGTATCATTTTAATTATAATATGATCTAAGATATTTTAGAATTGCATACTTTTTTAATTCATCATACAAAATATTACATTTTTAATGTAAAATAAATTATTTTATGTTTTTGAAATAATTACATTAAATATAAGTATCTTCTATTAATTGAGAAAAAAAACATTAATTTCTCATTGGACAATAATCAATTATCAATTTCTTTATAACTTGAGGTATTTTATTGTAATTGATACAAAATTATCTAATATTGGGACATATGAGTTTACTATTAAAAGTATGAGAAATTCTGTGGTATTGTTTATTATTAATAAGCAGCGGTTACCATTAATAGGCAGTGAGTTTAGTATTGACCAAAAGTACATCAAGTTATATAACTGATAATGAGTATTGTTTATTATTAATAAGCAGCATTTACCATTAATAGGCAGTGAGTTTACTATTATAGGTCGCACGTAATTCATTGTAAGCGAAGGAAAATATCCTATTAAACACATGTCCTTAGTGTGCACGGAGTTTCAGTTAAGTTATATCCTATTGTCAAACCCCGTAATTTTATAATATTAAAAATAGATAAAGCCAAGTCTAATTTTTAATTAGCTCATAAAATATCAAAACACCAACGGCCCGTTCACTTCACTGAATGGAATAAGAGAGAAATGGAATTCCAATTCAAAGAGAATGTAACTATTACAATGTTTATTTAGAGTTAAAAGTAAAACAAGTAATTATTAGAATAACAGATAAAATATCTATAATGTCTCATGTATTTATTACATAAAATGAATAATTATATGGGTGTTATTTTCAAGATAGGAGTATTTATGAGAAAGCTAGAAAATAAACTATTGAATGATAATTCATGACTTGAGAATAAGAATTGCTATTCATCATTTTAGTAATAGCAATTTTTATGAATTGTTATTCCTTTGAAGTAAACAATATAATATCAGTTTTACATCGAACGATGAAGGAATAAATAGCTATTCATGTCAAGTGAATTGATCATAATAACTTAAATCCTTAACAAGTAAAATTATAGCTTACAATAACAAATATTAAAGTTAAAAAATAAAAGTCTTAAACTAAAAATTTTAAGTATATCATAATGTTTAGAATTTTTATTTAATGTATGTCTCATCAAACTTAAAAAATATTCACATTTACCATCATCTATCTGCTTGCTGCCCAAGTTAATTCTTTGGGAAGGAAATCGTTTTAGTCAAATCGTCTTCTCTACGTTTAGATTTCGTCCATGGAAAGCTAATCGCGCACACACAGCATACGCAAGTCTCTCTCTCTATATATAAATATATATATACACACACAGGAACTCCATTTCTAGATGCTCCTGTCCCAGTTCAATTGCTTTCATTCACCTATTTATTTTTTTTTTCTTTTTAACTTTTTTATAGCAAAACACTTACAAAAACTTCTAAATTCTATAACTTTTACATATATCAACTATTTTAAGTCCAAAAGTCACGTTGAGATCGTGAGAAAGTGCTCTTCAAAACAAGACTAGATTTAATAATGTTTTATCCATCCTAAAAAAAGTCTCATTTGAATCTTACTATTATAATTATTATAAAATTATATTTAACAGTATTAACTATAAAAAAATATTTATTTTATATTTTAGGTGAAAATTTTGAATTTTCAAATCAATTGGAGGATTATTTTGATTAAATGAAGACAAAATGAGTGAGAATTTTCTATGATTTACCACTTTGTTTGTGCTTGCTATAATTTAAGTTAAATTATTTGATGATACTAAGATTATACATATATTGTATGATTTTGAGTTAGAAAGTGTTTAAATTCACTTGTAATAAAACTTTAAAAAAAATTATAATGGTAATGTTGGAACCATTCTCGCACAGAGGAACAAACATGAAAAGAATCCTCATTCAAAAAAAAAAAAAAAAAAAAAAATTTAAAGTTGCCCCTCTCTTTATCATTAATTGGCTTGGCAAATATTAAGGTACCTATAACTAATTTCGATACTCCGAGAGGTTCTGTGCCGCGACCTTTCCATTTTCAGATGAATTAAAATTAAAACCATGGAAAAGTGGCATTTTTCTAGGCATTAGTCTGGCAATACATAAATGCTGCGCTCCACATGTGTTAAGGCTTCCAAGATATGGTTTATGTGAACATATAAATATATATAAACTTTTGAATACAATACCATAGTATTTGAACTAATTTGTTTAATATTATCATATATTATATGATACGATGTTTATGAAATAAAAAAAAATTAGTTCAATATTATACTGTGATTTGTCTAGAGTTCATTAACCATAAAAAGTATTTGTTTGAATATTTATTATTGAATTCCATCTAAAACATATAATAAAGACTTGTGACTGTTGATTTGGAATCATTCTTGCTAGATTGGTGAATTGTTTGAATGCTGACTATTTTATTAAAAGCATGTATTTTTGCATTTTATGTGAATTGTTTGGATTATATTTTGATTGGTCACCAAAGAACCTATTAATTTATATTGAGATATAATGAAACCCGATATGCGTTGCATGGTATCTTGCATTATTTAATGGCATCACTATCATATGATGGATAGGGAGAAAACTTAAGCTACTCCAGACTGCAGTTAAGGTATCCGTAAGTATTAAAAAAATTATTTTCGAATATATGTTTCATTGAAATCTTATTATAAGAACTTTTAAGTATTTCTATTTTGATAACACGAACAAAATATTTAGGGAAGTCGCGTATTATTAAAGCATTGAACTATCCATTGTTGTGGGTCCTATCATGAGTTTTAGGGACTAAGCTGCATTTAAGGTACCCTAAATTGGTTCAGAACTGCAGTTAATATATCCTAAACTATTTAGGACTGCATTTAAGGTATCCGAGGTATTAAGAGAAATATTTTGGATATTTCATCTTAGGACTGCATTTAATATATCCTAAGCAAGGCTGCATTTAAGGTACCATGGAACTTAGGTGGTAAGAGGACTTGATTTGACGATCTAGACACTGATGGAGCTACTAGTTCCCTAACCCTAGGTCAAGGGGGTGTTTTATACCCTAGACTTCATGTTGGTTATTGGAAGAATACATGAACACGAGTTCAATATATTATTGCAGTTTGCTCCAGATACTTATTGAGATAGTGATGAGCTAAAGAAGCAGACTTTTATGGCTAGGTTAGAGCCCAGTTTTCAAAGGAGACTAGCTGAGTTTGAGATTGCCGATTTTACATCCATGATAGAGAAAGCTCAAATCATTGAGCGTGTAAAGAAGTATGAGGTTGAAAGATATAGGAAACATGAGCAGACAGTTGGTAAGAGAACTCATGATGATGTAAGAATAAGTTTCGTTCATAAGAAAAAGAAGTTCTTTAAAACTATGGGAAATGCGAAAAGTGGAAATATTGAAAGAAGTAATGTTTCATGCTAGAAATGCAAGGGTGCCCATTACTCAAGAAATCGCCCACGCCTTTAGCAAAAATTTTATTATTGTGGTGAAAATGGACATATAGTTTCCACTTGCCCAAAGAAGAATGGTGCGACTTGTTTCATCTGTAGAAAGGTCGGATACATATCAACTCATTGCCCACAAAGGGTGAATATAATGGCTAGACCTTCACAATCTAAAGGAGTAGTCAGTATGACAGGATCCAAAAATAGGTATACTAATGCTAGCAAAGCCACCACTGCATCTAGGGTCTATGCTATGCATGGAACTCTAATTGAAGATGTGGAGATAGAAGAGGAAGATGAAGGAAATATATGGGAAGAAGCCGACCCTAATGATTACGGTCTCATTGCAAGTATGTAGTTACATATTTGCTTATCTAAAGTTATAACATTAGACACCAACACGATTAGATGCACAATAAATATAGAAATAGCTATAATTAATAAATGATAAAAATGAACAATACAAGTGAGAGATAGATTGCAGATGCTTTGTTTGACATGGAAGCAACGTATTTTTTCATAAATGATGGATTAGCAAGATGTATAGGATTACCAATTGAAACCATGAGTAAGGAATTAGGAGTTACTATGCCAATAGGAGATCTGGTGATAAGTTGAGAGATGATGAGAGGATGTCCACTAAAGATTGGAGATCAAGAATCATTTGCTGATATGATCATGGTAGATATGCAGAAATATGATGTTATTCTAGGTATGTCTTGGTTAACTGCTATAAATGCGAAAGTTAATAGTCATCTCAAGACAATATATTTTGTTAATGATCAAGGAGAAAGAAATGAGTATGAGAGTAAGATACTTAAAGAAGTCAGGAGTATGATAATGGCAATTGAAGTTGAAAATGATGTTAAACGGATGTATACTTGGTGCTACAGAGAGTGAATCAAAAGGATTGGATATACATACTATAAGAACATTACGTGAATATCATGATGTATTTCTAGATGAATTACTTAGATTACCCTCACACAAAGAAGTGAATTTTTTTATTGACTTGATACTTGGAATTGAATCAGTATCAAAAGTCCAATATCGAATGACACTTGTTGAGTTGAAAGAATTAAAAGTGCAATTACATGTTTATATGGTTAAAAACATAGCATCTATTTAATAAATGGAAATTATTCAAACGGCTTTATAAATTAAATAAATTACTTTATTTTATTAATTATTATTTTTATCATTGGACCGTGGAGCCAATGTATAAATTGTTAAAAATAAAAGAGAGTGCAAACAGGAAAAAATAGTAAAAGGGCAAGCCCATATTCTGAATTGACCCTGGTCATGGTAAAATTCCTTTTTCACTGGATGATTTCCCTTCCTTAGCACTGCCCTTTACCTCCATTTCCAAAGTCCTAAGTTACTCGTCTGTCTCTGCGCATAGGGACCTCGTATTGATTTCACCATTGTGAGCACGAATAGCATCGAGATGCTGACATGAAGCATTTAAGTATGCGTCTCTCATTCAACATGTGCGTACTGTTTGATTCTGGCCAACTTATTTTACGAAAGGATTATTAATACCACTGTATATTCAATGAACTTTTTGGTTGTTCTCCGCCCTACTTCGAGTTGTATGTGCAGTATTTGAATCTAAAACCGTGTGTAGATTAGATGCTCGACGAAATGCCTTGCATAGAATTTCGACAACTCTGATGGAAATTATCCATAAATGTCCATTCTTTTTAACTCGTTTTCAGTATTTCGGATTCGGTATGGATTTACATTTAAAAATAGGAAATTGGCAGTGGGTGAGTCACTTGACAGTCGATGTACCAACTTTCCATTGTCAAACGAAATAGTTTCTTTTCTTGAATACTCTGGGCTGTTATGCTACTAATATGAGTGAAAAATATGCTCTTTGTTTCTACAGATTAACCGGTAATAATGTTGCTCTTTTTGGGTGCAAGGAGAAGGAAAGAGTTTCACTGGAATCCCATTCATATTCCCATCAATCAAATCATAAGCAGTGTCGGTCTCTGGCCAATTATGAACCGTCATGTATGTATGTGGTTTGTGGTTGATGGGTACGGAAGGGACATGGATAGTAACTTTATCGAAGGAAACTTCTGGTATATAGGCCTCTTTGGTTAATTCCATAGAATAAGATCCCATGGAATCCAATTTTTTAATATTTTTAAGGAGAGTCAGGTGGGGATGTGAGGGAGTTGATCACGAAATGTTAATTATTTGTTCCAGTTTCATGAAATCCTATTCCAAGAATTAGAATTTAGATGTAAAGATATGATTGTTTTTTGATCCTCATTTCACATCCTCGCTAAACTCTTGTTAAGAATAGGAGCAAATTGGATTTTATGGAATTCCTATTAGTAAATTTGACTAAACTATCCTCTAGTGAATTCATCTCGACTCAGCTTAGACTGCTTCCTCTAGAACAAGCCACTACTTATAGGAAAATGGAAGGCAAATAAATCAGTAGTTCAAGAAGTAGATTTAGCTGAAATTTGAAATTTTGCCTGGAAAAAGTATAAACATTAATCTTATAAAATTTTTTAACTTCTGATTTTGCATTTTAATGTTACATCATCATGTACGTAGAGTTGAAGCTGTTTGATACATTAAGGTAATATTTGCCTGCATAAATTTTCATGGTAATGGACCCCTTTTTTTTTTCCCTCTTTGGTTAAATTTTATAGTACTGGACTTAACGAAGGTTATTATACCATGTTTGATTTACAAATTGTATTTGAGACGAGATAAAACTTTCTTTATGGTACTGGAGAAACGTAAGATTTTTGTCCCTTGAATTTAATGGTATAAAAATATTGGAACCATACAAAAAATTAAATCCCAATATAAATACCAAACTAATATGATCACTACTATCTTAATTTTACCACTATTCTTACTATCACTGTCTCCACCATTACCCCTGCCATCATTGTTTCAAAATATTGCATTGTATTAGTGTTTATACAATAATGGACAACACATGAATCATGTTCACTGAAACGCATTCTCAAAAATGGTACATGAGAATTGTGTCCAATACTCCTTATACTATGCTATCCAGGTATTCTTATCTTGTCAATTTTTTGCAACTAAATGCTACTTGAAAGTCGTTCCTGGTAAATTGATGAAAAAAAATATCATGCTGCTTTGTCTAGTCTTATGCAATTGGAAATCTCACAAGCATTATACCACTAAAATTCATTTCATTGCATCAATACCAATTACAAAGTATGAGCTTCTCTTTTAAAAGGGGGAGAGGAGAAGAGAGATAGAGTCTTCTTTTCAGTGATTTCATCCTATAAAATTTTTTGTCTCCTATTGTATAAGATGTTATTTTTTTTTGTTTTTGATTGTTGCACCGTTAAGTCTAGCTAGACATTTGATGTTGAAATGATTATTAGTTTATTACAGCGTAGATACAACATCCACAATGTGGATAATAAGGGACAAACTAACACTAGTGTTTTTAGTTCAGAAAAGCCATCGATGCTAGAATCATCCAAGCATTAATCTATCAAATTGAATTATATCCTTATTTTGAAGAGCACTTGTCTTTTTAGCTGGTGGATATTACTAATGAGATCGTTTGCTTATATTGTTTTTACAGCTATATTTGATAATCTCCAAAATAATGCATGTGCAGTTTCTTTTATATCCTTGTATCCCTTTTTGTTTGCTATGCTATGATTGTGGTTGAGATATTGAGTTGTACACTCTATGTTCCTTTGTAGGTCTAAGGGGAAGAGCTTTAAGGGAATTTTTAGTCTGTAGGGAATCCACCAAAGCTTGACTGCATAAACCAGACCTGATGTTACGCCATGCAAAGTTTATATGGCGATTGGAACAGCTGAGGATAACTTCGGAGTCACCATGGCTTTCTTTATCTCTGTCCTCATATTCGGATACTGCTTACAGAAAGGCTAAGCTTGCTCCTTTGCAGGTATCTCTCTCTCCTTTCTCTCTATCTTTCACACACACACACATGCACATGCATTGATGTTGTCAACATAAATATGTTTGAATGATGTTTGGCCAAAAAAAAAAAAAGTTTGATTGATGTAGTTTAACATGTTGTGTTTGTTTGCCTTTGCAATTGCCTTTCAACTTCGTCTGTATATTATCTTTAGAAAACTAAGATTGCATTTAGTTTTTGGATGAGATTAGGTAAAAACAATATGATCTAACATAACATTTGAAATGTGATTTAGAGATGAACTAGTTCACTTTATGTTTTTATAAAGTAGTTGAACTGTGAATGACAGCTGAAGCTGAAAGTTTGGGTTGGTTATTCTTGATGGAATAACCTAGTCATTTTTCCTTCTATCCTTTGTTACATATATCTATAACTTGCTGGAGTGCCCTGCACATCATAAAATAAGATCTTCAAAGGCTTGCTGTTGAATTCTCCAAGTCTTTCTTATAATGTCTTTGGTTGCTTTTTATTCGTCGAGTAGTTTCTAGGGTATAATTTATTTGTAGGACCAGTTGGTCAACTGTCTGAAGTTTGTTAATGCCTTTAAGAGAATGCTTTATGACAAAAGTTATAGTTGGAAAATGTTGAGAAAAAGATACCAACAAATTTATGCCTTAATATATTTTTGTACCATTGTGTTACCAACTAATTATAGAATGTCTCTTGAACATAACCAATCAAGACACACACATATAGATTGTGCCCGAATCAGCTTTTACCTGTTCATTTTTGGTTGTACATCACCAAAGGCATACCATTCTTCTCTTAATTTTACTACTAAATAATATCTTTGTTTATTTTTTATTAAGTGAATATATGCAGCTGTATCGTAAACTGAGAAATCCTTGACATGGTAGTATGGTGGTTAATGGTTCCCTAATTATTCCATCTAAAATCCTTTTTTATGCATTGATTTTTAACAGTGCGGCATTAACTTTAACGTGTGCTACTAATAAGGTAGTTTTACTTATCTCTAAAATTCATAATCAATTCTTTCCTAGAGTCTCTTAGCGTGCATTAAATTATTTAATGGCACGTTGATTGGTGGAAGATAAGAATAAAATTACATGTTTTAAGAAATGGAACAAAGAAATAACAGCCATTTCTTATATTTAATTTGAGATTTCATGGGTAGATATGGAAAGATGTCAAATAAAATCAAAGAATAGTTGTTCCCTTGGTCTTATAAAGGCATCGCAATTCCTCATTTTATAGTTATAGCAATTTTGCTGAAGAGCTATTTCGCCATCCAGATGCAAGAATAGGTCTGCAGGGAAGGAATAACTATTTTATTCCACCCTTATGAAGTCAAACATACGTGTCATACAAGAAATGTTGGCAGTTTGGTGGAATATTTACCTAGGAGGAAAGTTATGATGGCATGTAAATGTAAACCTTCTCTGAAACATCTTATGAAATGGTATGCACTTTCAGGCTGCACTTGGTTATGATAGTATAGGCATTTTAAGTACCACATGTTGGGCTGGGTATAAAATTTTAAGATTGTCTTTATGCTTGATTTGTTAAGACCACCCTGGAGAACCTTGAGATTGCCTTATTAATATATTTGTTACAAAAGAACAACAATTAATGTTATGCACACATTTCATTTATCAGGAAAAGAGTACTTGATGAAATATTGGGAAAATTACCTCTGAAATTGATGAAATTGTTCCTTAACAGAACATTCTCCTTTTTTGGTCGAACTTTTCTAGAGTCCCATAGAACTCTCAACTCCATAAAAACTTATGGCATTGCTTCAACACATTCCCTTTGAGCTTATTTCTAATTGTACTGAAGTTAAATTTTGGTTTCTTTGCTGGACTGAAGTAAAACGTGTAAACAGATGTTAATGTCTGAATATACGAGATTTAATTGCATTTTTTTTATTGGAGGAAAGGAAAATGAGAGACCGCTTTAAACTCTATGCTAAAGGAGGTGATGGTGGCAATGGTTGTTATAGTGTTCGTCATAGCCGCCATGATCGCCGGGGCAGACCTGATGGTAGGTCTTTATTGCATTGACTACAAGCTTTTGTTTCACTAGCAATTAGTCTGCTGTTTTCTGCAGATTCTAAGAGGACAAAGTACATTTGTTTATTCTCATCAAGCTTTTTGTCCAGTTGATACATTGACTTGATAAGAAAAGCTCGATTCATTTTAGTACTGCTTCTTATACTCTTATGTGGAAATGCAGGTGGAAACGGTGGAAGAGGAGGAGACGTGATTCTAGAATGTTCTCCTGCTGTTTGGGACTTCAGCAGCTTGCAGCATCATGTTGTGAGTAGACTTGTTTTTTCAGTTCTTTTTCCCTTGTCTTGTCTGTAATGAATTAAAAGATAATTGCAATATTATTAGTTTTGAAAATTGTAAATTGAACTTGTTAAATATAGAGATAGGTTAAAAGAAAATTAATTGGTATAAGTTGAATTCTTCCCAAAGATATTTTTATGGTTTTCCAACTCTCTGTACTCAAACTATTGCCCTCTAAACTCAGAAACAATTACCCATAAAAATTTGCTCTCCATCAGACGAACTCATACGTAGATATATTTATACTTACTATTTATACTGCGCCTACGGAATCTGCTTGCTGAACTCATACGTTAAGGTACTGTACGTGTCCTATTTCTATCATCTCAATGCTTGATTTCGATTTAAAGAGTTTTGAGTTACACAGTATAATAATTACCGTTTTGAAATTGCCATGTGATTTCTTTTTAATATTTCTGTGCAAGTTATCATCAATTACAATTATGATACTATGACATGAGATTCTCCTTTAATCTTTCCATCGTTTGCCGCATTGAAATTATTATTTTACATACTAAATTCAGCCATAACAACTCTACTAATATTATTTTATAAATGTATATTTATAGCACTTGAAAGTACCAGTTAAGAATTTCGTTATCATCCTGATTCCTCATTGCTAGTAAAATAATGTATTATTATTCTTGTTACATATACATATTTATTTAGAGTAGTAATTAACGGGGTGCATGTGTGCATATATATATATATATAATCACTAATAACCTCATACAAATTTTAAATATATTCCGTTATCATATTGTTACTATTATTATTATCACAATAGATTAATATTTTGTTACTTAGTCTATATTTTGTGGCAAAATAATGATATCAAACCACTAATTAATCTCTTAATTGAGCTAAATTATTTATGTTATTTTGCTTTAAAAAAAAAATTTTACAAGGTTGCTCTTTTAATTAATAATCTTTTTTTAATGCCTTTAGAATGTTTGGAAAAATAAATACAAGAACTAAATGAATACGTCGGTTCAGTTCTATATAAATGCTGAGAGTTACAAAGCAAAGACATAAATCCACAATTATAAGAACATAAATGTTGGGTGTTACAAAGCAAAGACAGAAATAAAAACGTAATCGAGATGCTTGAAAATCAGAAGGCCAAAATATTCAATTTCTCACTTCCCCATCCCCTCCTCTCATCCAGGAGCAAGAAAGTAATTTTCTCTCCTTATTCTTCAACTCTTAACACCTCAAACCGCTTGTGTCCTTCTATTTGTCCCTCTTAAGACCTCACTTCTATTTTCTTTTTCACCCTTTTTTATTTTAATCCAAATCAATTTTGTAGTATATGCTTTTCTCGCTCCGCCTATATGTGCAATTACAATATATAGATTTTAAAAAAAAAAAATTTCTCCCTTTGTAGTGCTATGTCTGTGCATAGGTAAGTCAGAAAGATCAAAAGTCTATGCTTGCCTAGAAAATTCACAAGCGGAGTAATATTTGTTACCTTGTTCATTGAGCTTGGATTGCTTAAGCTAACCATGTCTGAGCCAAAGAAGCAGATCCTTACAGGTTAGTATATTATGGTTGTTTTTTATAAGTATATAAATTGGGATTTATTGTTGCTAAATTTTCTTAGTATGTGATGTAGGGGGTTGATTAACTAGGGTTTTGACTAGGTATGGTATTGACTTGAAACCCCAGTTAAGTACTAGCCTTTGCATTGAATAGATGGCAGTTGTAGTTGATTATGATACTCTGGAGCTATTCTTTTATTTAGATTTGAGTGTAAGATGATAACCTCTTCTTAACAATAATAATGGTGCTAAGACGTTGCGTTTCCATGGCGGGCATACATATGATGGAAATAATGCAAACTATTCATGTGAAGAATTTTTTTCTATACTTATACGTCACTAATTAATTCACATGATGTGCTAGCACTATTGAAACATTTCTCGATAAAGTATGATAATTTGCGATCCATGTGTTAGAGTTACGAAGTCTAAGTGCATCGTTGAAAACATTACCGTGTTATTTTTTAAAAATTTATCCACATATCAAAATTTTACTAATATTCATATATTACTAGTTAATTCATATATTGTGTTAGTGTCATTGAATCTTTTCTCTAGTTACAGTGGTGTTGGATTGATTATGATATGTTTTTGTGTAAATATTAGGTATAGAGTAGTATATTTAATTTTTCTACATTTTTTTTATTTAAATATGTTTCTTCCTAATTTTTAACAGGCTACATTCCATAAGATATTATCATTGAAATACTTTCCTGGGCAAGCGTGAACACTTTATTGCGTTTGCAATACGTCTGCAAGTTATGGAAATCCTTAATCTCCAATGCTTTTTTTTATTAGAAAGCACTTAGATCACTCATCTTCAATGGATAACAATCATTCATGATATCATCTGGTATATACCAATTGGAGGCAACTAATATCTTTATCATTCCATTCATTATTGCATTCCAAAAATTATATCTTGACTCCTAATTCAACAAGGCATGTTTTACAATTGGACATGACCCAGTATAAAGATATTGTACCAGTGGGTTCATGCAATGGATTGGTGCTTTTGTTAAGTAATACTCCATTCTTCAAACTCTTATTATGGAATCCATCAACTCGAGAAATTAAGGAGTTGACTCCTTTTCATCATTATAAGGATGGTCCACTACTACACACATTTGGGTTAGGCTTTGATTCCTTTTCAAATGATTATAAGGTGATTGCGATTTGCCATTGTTGCAATTGGTCCGATGGACATCAAACACAACAGCTATGGATGTATACTTTGAAGACTGATTCTTGGAGAAGGCTTCAAGACTTCCCTTATAGAATTGGAGTAACGAAACCTGCGTCATATCAATTTAGGTTTGTCGGTAACGTTGCTTTTTGGCTTAATGCTTGGCGAAAAATACTTATCTCTTTTGATTTTGTTAAGGAGACATTCCAAGAGCTTCCACTACCTGAAGATAAAAAGTTTTCTAACCTGTTGGAGCTTACACTTGGTATATCAACTAAAAATCTCTATTTACTTTACAATTATTGTTCATATGTTCATATATTGACTTTTTGATTTGGTGAATATTTCTAGATAGGTATTCGGAGTAGTAAAGTTTCATTCATTTGCTGTCTTTACCAAGTCAATAAATAAAGTAAACGTTATTAAAAAAATAGTAAAAATAACCATAAGTATAGATTAGGTTAGAGTTAGGTATTCGGATTTGTAGTCAACTGCCTACCCAAAAAATTTTCAAATAATTTGGTAAGAAAGAAGTAAGTTTTAAAATAAATCAACGCCAAGTATAGACTACATCTTGACACTTAGCTTACATCGATTGTTGGGAAACTTAGTTTACAAATCTTATAAATTGATAATGAAAATCATCAGATAAAAGAGGAATGAGAATACAAATGTTATAATCCTCTAAAAGCAGCAATGGAGAACTAACTCTTTCAATTCGCTGCCTAGTGTTGTTTCGAAGCGATAGTACAAGTGTTAAAAAAAGAAGAAGTAAAATAAAATAAAATGAAATCAAGGAATCAAGAATAAGATGATGAAAAATAATGGGAAAATTACCTTAACACAAACAAATGTTTGAAAAGGTCATTCGTTTGAGTTTAATTGTTTCATAATGATGACTTAGACATTCATCCATTTAATAATACAAACGTTATAATAAACTGTCATTAATCTAACCAATAAAATAAATATAATAAATGGAATATTAATTATTTTAGTGATTCGGCCCCATTAAAATTAATGGCGGGACTATAGAATTTTCCATAAACTTAATGCAACTAAATATGATTATAATTGTAATTGATGATGACTACTCAACAACTAAATGAAAAAGAAGATATTTTTGGTGATAAAATAAATTTACAATCAAAATAAGATACTAGTTCAAAGGTTTAAAATAGAAAACTTCTATAGTTTCTAAACTAATTGCATACTTCATGAAATATCACATGTATAGAAGAAGAAAAAAAAGGAAAAACACCTCTTAACTAATACCTTTAGGGCAACTATGAGGATATTCAATTAAGCAAATAGCTTCCAATAAGTGCACTGCTTACATCCATAGATACTCAACTCTTGAGGGGAACCAGGCTATCCACGTATGGATAAGCTGTTTCAAGCCAAAAGTCTTCTTGAGATATTGTAATCCTATTCGTACCCTTTCGCTTGTTATATATGACTATTCCCTTTTCGTAACCCAACATAACTTCATCTTGAGATACGTGCAAAAATTTTGTATGGTCTTCCCTTCATCTTTAATCTCTTGAGCGAGTACAAAAGTGAATTGCTTATACCAGGATTGTTTACCACAATACTCATCCATTGTCAATATATCAACATATGAACAATAATTGTAAAGTAAATGGAGATTTTTAGTTGATATACCAAGTGTAAGCTCCAACAGGTTAGAAAACTTTTTATCTTTAGGTAGTGGAAGCTCTTGGAATGTCTCCTTAACAAAATCAAAAGAGACAAGTATTTTTCGCCAGGCATTAAGCCAAAAAACAACGTTACCGACAAACCTAAATTGATATGACGCAGGTTTTGTTACTCCAATTCTATAAGGGAAGTCTTGAAGCCTTCTCCAAGAATCAGTCTTCAAAGTATACATCCATAGCTATTGTGTTTGATGTCCATCGGACCAATTGCAACAATAGCAAATTGCAATCACCTTATAATCATTTGAAAAGGAATCAAAGCCTAACCCAAATGTGTGTAGTAGTGGACCATCCTTATAATGATGAAAAGGAGTCAACTCCTTAATTTCTCGAGTTGATGGATTCCATAATAAGAGTTTGAAGAATGGAGTATTACTTAACAAAAGCACCAATCCATTGCATGAACCCACTGGTACAATATCTTTATACTGGGTCATGTCCAATTGTAAAACATGCCTTGTTGAATTAGGAGTCAAGATATAATTTTTGGAATGCAATAATGAATGGAATGATAAAGATATTAGTTGCCTCCAATTGGTATATACCAGATGATATCATGACTGATTGTTATCCATTGAAGATGAGTGATCTAAGTGCTTTCTAATAAAAAAAAGCATTGGAGATTAAGGATTTCCATAACTTGCAGACGCATTGCAAACGCAATAAAGTCTTCACGCTTGCCCAGGAAAGTATTTCAATGATAATATCTTGTGGAATGTAGCCTGTTAAAAATTAGGAAGAAACATATTTAAATAAAAAAAATGTAGAAAAATTAAATATACTACTCTATACCCAATATTTACACAAAAACATATCATAATCAATCCAACACCACTGTAACTAGAGAAAAGATTCAATGACACTAACACATTATATGAATTAACTAGTAATATATGAATATTAGTAAAATTTTGATATGTGGATAAATTTTTAAAAAATAACACAGTAATGTTTTCAACGATGCACTTAGACTTCGTAACTCTAACACATGGATCGCAAATTATCATACTTTATCGAGAAATGTTTCAATAGTGCTAGCACATCATGTGAATTAATTAGTGACGTATAAGTATAGAAAAAAATTCTTCACATGAATAGTTTGCATTATTTCCATCATATGTATGCCCGCCATGGAAATGCAACGTCTTAGCACCATTATTATTGTTAAGAAGAGGTTATCAGCTTACACTCAAATCTAAATAAAAGAATAGCTCCAGAGTATCATAATCAACTACAACTGCCATCTATTCAATGCAAAGGCTAGTACTTAACTGGGATTTCAAGTCAATACCATACCTAGTCAAAACCCTAGTTAATCAACCCCCTACATCACATACTAAGAAAATTTAGCAACAATAAATCCCAATTTATATACTTATAAAAAACAACCATAATATACTAACCTGTAAGGATCTACTTCTCTGACTTAGACATGGTTAGCTTAAGCAATCCAAGCTCAATGAACAAGGTAACAAATATTACTCCGCTTGTGAATTTTCTAGGCAAGCATAGACTTTTGATCTTTATGACTTGCCTATGCACAGACATAACACTATAAAGGGAGAAAAAAAATTTAAAAAAAATCTATATATTGTAATTGCACATATAGGCGAAGCGAGAAAAGCATATACTACAAAATTGATTTGGATTAAAATAAAAAAGGGTGAAAAAGAAAATAGAAGTGAGGTCTTAAGAGGGACAAATAGAAGGACACAAGCGGTTTGAGGTGTTAAGAGTTTAAGAATAAGGAGAGAAAATTACTTTTTTGCTCCTGGATGAGAGGAGGGGATGGGGAAGTGAGAAATTGAATATTTTGGCCTTCTGATTTTCAAGCATCTAGATTACGTTTTTATTTCTGTCTTTGCTTTGTAACACCCAACATTTATGTTCTTATAATTGCGGATTTATGTCTTTGCTTTGTAACTCCCAGCATTTATATAGAACTGAACCGACGTATTCATTTAGTTCTTGTATTTATTTTTCCAAACATTCTAAAGGCATTAAAAAAAGATTATTAATTAAAAGAGTAGCCTTCTAATTTTTTTTTAAAATTTTTACCGAAATAACATAAATAATTTAGTTCAATTAAGAGATTAATTAGTGGTTTGATATCATTATTTTGCCACAAAATATAGACTAAGTAACAAAATATTAATCTATTGTGATAATAATAATAGTAACAATATGATAACGGAATATATTTAAAATTCGTATGAGATTATTAGTGGTTTTATATATATATATATATATATACATATATGCACACACCCTGTTACTAGTCTAAATGTGTCAACGAAAAATAAATGTAAATAAATATGTATATGTAACAAGAATAATAAGACATTATTTTACTAGCAATGAGGAATCAGGATGATAACGAAATTCTTAACTGGTACTTTCAAGTGCTATAAATGTACATTTATAAAATAATATTAGTAGAGTTGTTATGGCTGAATTTAGTATGTAAAATAATAATTTCAATGCGGCAAACGATGGAAAGATTAAAGGAGAATCTCAGGTCATAGTATCATGGTGTCCTTAAGCTTGCACAGAAAGTTTAAAAAGAAATCACATGGCAATTTCAAAACGGTAATTATTATACTGTGTAATTAAAAACTCTTTAAATCTTAAGAAATCAAGCATTGAGATGATAGAAATAGGACATGTACAGTACATTAACATGTCATGAACATTATCCGGCAGCATTAATTGCGGATTCATCCAGCAAGCAATTCCATAGGCACCCATGCGGCACAAATAGTAAGTATAAATATACATACGTATGAGTTCGTCTGATGGAGAGCAAATTTTTATGGGTAATTCTGAGTTTAGAGGGCAATAGTTTGAGTACAGAGAGTTGGATCTTAATATTTCTATTTTATTTTTCCATCCATAAATAGTTTTTATGGTGCTAAAACCATCAATAGATAAATAATAATAATAATAATAATAAAAGTATTAGTATAGCACTCCTGCTATTTGGATACTGTGGCACATTAATACCAAGACCATTAATGAGCCTCCAAAACTATTATAGGAATCCAAGAGGTGTCCCATAATTAATACTAGAGAGCCTCTTTTTTTGCCCAACTTTAATACAAGGTATGTTTCTAAACTCACTTTATATTTGTAAAGTTAATTATGTCAATATATATATTTATATATGTTTAGCTGTCGGTCATTACCGTCAATTAATTCCTTGCTTATATTTTACGTTAATGACATAATATTTTAAGAATATAATATTTGATAATTCCAGTAATAAGATAATTTATAAAAAGATGTTTGGTTTGTCAAACCTGCTCACATCAATTTAAAGATTTCCACTCAGTAGTTTGTAAAATCATAAAAATATCTTTGGGAATAATTCGACTTATACCTAGTTAAAGCCCTAGTTAATCACCCTGAATGCCACATAGTAAGAAAATTCAGCAATAATAAATCCCAATTGACATACATATAGAAAAAAAAGCTATTATAATATACTAACCTGTGAGAATCTGCCTCTTTGGTGTGGACAAGGTTATCTCGAAGCAGTCCAAGCTCAATAAGCACAGTAGCAAATATTTCTTCTTTTGTGGAATTTCTAGGTAAGCATAAACTTTTTTATCTCTTTGATTGGCCTGTGCATCTACATGCCCCAGAAACGAGAAAAAAAAAAAAATAATCTATATAAAAAATTGATATGATTAACAAAAAAATCGAGAAAAAAATAGAAGCAAGGTCTTATACATAAGAGACCAGGGGCGGTAAGGATTGGAGAATCAAGGAAGAAAATTACTGACTTGTTCTTGGATATGGAGTAGGGTAAAAGGGCTTTGGATATTTCAGTTTCTTAAGTGTATTGAATTAGGGTTTTTCTTTGTTTTATGGACTTGTGTTTACATTTTTATAATTGATGAGATTGGATATCTTTCTTTGCTTCTTATAGAAGAAATGGCATATTATGGAAATATAATGTATATCCAAAATATCATGATTTTGTGTTGTGCCTATAATTTATTTCTCCATGGCTAACTGGGTATTTTAATATGAATATACTAGTAGAGGAGCTTTCGTGCTGCAGGTGTGAAAATAATTTTTATTTTTTTATTTTAATATTTTATTCGATAGAGTTATCTATACTATTAAAGCAAAACCACATTTTTGGTATTTTTAATGTAAATATTTTTAATATAATGTTTTTAGCATATGGACATAAAATATTTTTCATATCCCTGAAATCATGAAAATTAAATAGGGTTTGAATATAATTAAATAGTTTTGAATAGATATAGTCTTTTCATTTTTTAGTATACAAGTGTAAAATATTTTTTGGCATATTTGAAATCATGAAATTAAATAGGGTTTGAATAGAATTAAATAGGGGTTGAATAGACATATTCTTTTCTGCGTAAAATATTTTTGGTATCTTAAAATCATGAAATTAAATGAAGTTTGGATAGAATTAAATAGGGGTTGAATAGACATAGTCTTTTCCTTTTTTAGCATATGGGTGTAAAATATTTTTGGTATCCCTGAAATCATGAAATTAAATAGGGGTTGAATAGACATAGTGTAAACCCCTAAATTTCCGGAATCGGTTTAGCACAAAACCCTAACCGGAAGTCAAACGGAACCCTAAAGGTCAACAAAACCCTGGTTTACCGTATCCATCAAAATCCGGCATTGCCGTTTTCTTTGGCCCGGAAAAACGAAGTTGGGTTAATTAGCTAAAATAGTCCGTAATAACCATAGGTTTCATAAAAGTTTCAGTTTCGCAAAATTCGGGTGTCCTTCGAACCCGATCGGGCACAGTTCTCGAAAAACGTGTCCGGAAGCCCGGAATAGTAAAAATATTCTGAATATACCGTTAACTCGTAAAAATATAAGTTTTCCAAAAATATCAATTTCGTAATTTTTCGGTAAGTAAAAATAACAGTTATAGCTATTATACGCTTATTTTCTTACTACCGGTACTTTAATTGTCACATCTACTTTACATTACACTATTCATTACTATTCTACACTATTCTTTTATCTCTACTTTTTCTTACACCTACTCTTACACTCTATAAAACCTATAATCTTAACTTTTTACCTTTCTCATAACTTTATATCACATCTACCTTACATATTACATCTTTTATTTCTTCAAAAAGTCAAAAAAATAAAACATCTACCCCTCCCCCATGCATGGCCGGCGCCCCCCCTCTCTCTAATGCCCTCAATTTGTTTTAATTTGTATTTATTTTAATCACACAAAAATCACTCCTCAAAATCCTATAAATACCCCCCTCCTCTTTCACTTCTTTCACATCTCTTCTACACTAAAATTACTCTCTCAAAATCTCTCTAGAAATTCTCTCCAAGAAGCTCTTCAAGAAGTTCTCTTTAGACTCATCTTCTTTAGGTAAAAGTTCTTCAAGAAGTCTCCATGTTCATCTACTTAGTATGAGCTTAGTGTATGTTTTCTAAAACCATGAAGGTTAAGAAAGCAACAATAGGTTCATACTTTGTTTTTGTTCATAACCACAATTCCTTTATGATCATGTTTCCTTTATATATTCATTATGTTTTTCTTATGTTCATTATGTTTCTTTTATGTTCATAACTATCTATTATATCTATATAGCTATATATACTAATTAGAGCATGTAAGCTCATAATCTTGCAATTTATTTACCTTTCATGCAATTTATTTACTTCAATGCAGTCTATTTATTTCAAGTTGTTTATAAGACTAGTCTCTAGTCTTAGACTTGTCCTAATCAAGTCAAAACAAGTTTTTTCTTCTTTCATTTTATTTCTTTATGGGACTAGTTCATTTCTTAGTCCCGGGAGCCTTGAAATAAAAGCTAAGACTCCAATACTTGACTTTATTATTATGCTTTATGTTAATTTGTTTATTATTATTCTCATAATCATGTTCATTGAGATTGTTGTCCAAAAGTTTTATTTTCTAAAAATAATCAAATAAAAGAAAGCTTTTTGTCACTTAGGAATAAGTTCATGTGAAACATAAAAATATAAGATAACGAAAATAAACTCATTCATTTCCAAGAATTCATTAGGAATTTAGAAACTATTTTTACTTAAAAAGCTATTTAAATCTTTGTTTTCAAAAGAAAATATCTTTTTGACAAAACGGTTCTTTTCATAAGATGGAAGACTAAGGAAGTTTTTTTTTTTTTTTAAAGACCTTTGCAAACAAATAGGCAAAGAAAAATTGTAGTTTGAAAATAATAAAGTTATTTCTTTTCAAGTTACAAGAGGAAATTAATAAGATTATATAAATTAGTTTTTCTACAAAAAGTCCTTAATTGTTCCATATTGTTTTTATGAAGAAAACAAGTTTTCATACATGGATAATTATTTTTGAAAAAATATGAGACATGAGAAAAAGAATGAGAAATGTCAAGTACGGATTTTTGCAAAACAAGTAAACAAAAGAATTTATATAAGAAAAATGAAGAATAGCATATTTCCTAAGAAAACTTCAAATATAGTATTAATGTAATTTAGAAAGGAGGAAATTTTATTTTCAAAGGTCACTTAGAAAAGATAAATGAAACCAACATAAAACGTTTTTAGAAAAAGAAAACAAGGTATTCGTTTCAAAGGATTTCACAAAAACAATTTCCGAAAAGCTTCAAACCAACATTGTTTTACCAAAGAAAAATAATTGGGACAACAAGACACTTGAGCATGCTTAAATATGAGTTATATAGTTATGAAAAGAGAATTTTCCAACTATATAGATAACTAAGTATTTATCAAACAAATTTTGATTTCTTGAGCCAATGTTGTTTTGCTTGGAAAATCCGTGGTAAATTTTGTCGCCACTTTTTCGGAGCCTATATGGCTTTGTTTGTGGAAAATAATTTTAGAATTGGGTAGATCTTTTCGAGTAGATAGAAATCGGTATATTATATGAGCAATTCCGAGTTAAAATGACCAAGTTATGGCCATTTTAAGTTGGAACCTTCTTCTATACGAACTTTAACGTTCTTTGACGTTGTTTTGTCAAAATTCAAGAAAATCTTCAAGAAAAACTCATTATAGGGTATTTTCTTTGGTTAGGTGACCCCGAGGAAGGATTTCTTCACTCGAGAACTATTACGATTAAGTGGAGTGTGTGAACGACTCATCCGCTTAGAAGAGTAGACGTCAATGGCATCGTGAGTTATTCCCCGTTATTTTCATACTCTTGATTGTGCTTGTAAAAATTAGTTGCACTAGAATCTAAGAAAAATCAAAAGGAAGTGTATGATAATATGTTGAAAGAATACTAAGTATATCGAAACTCGAATTGTTGTAATAAAGTGTATGTAAATTAGTATCTTGAAATGTCTGAAATTGATTGATCACTTACAAGAATTTAAACATAACTATTAGACCTTAATTAAAGAACTTATTCATGCACTTCATATGTTGAGTCACATCGCATTCGCTACTATACAATTGGTGGGACAAATGTATAATAGTGGTGGTAGACAGAACTGGTATATCATGTAAGTGGCGAGTAGGAGCCGGTAAGAACTACTTAAATTGATGGCTAGTAGGAGCCTGTAATAAACTACAAGTTTTTTATGGCTAGTAGGAGCCTGTAATAAACTACAAGTTTTTTATGGCTAGTAGGAGCCTATAATAAACTACAAGTCTTTGATGGCGTATAGGAGCCGGTAAGATCTATAAAATTGTTTTTAAAAAGTGGTGGCCGTAATTGGCCTGAATCCCCAACCCCGAATGAAGGGCGTAAATTCATTCAACATATGATTCCCGAAAGTCATATGTCTTGTATGCTCACGTGGTTGTTGCATTTCATATGTTTGAATAATAAACTTGATTGATAATTTTCTTCGAGTATGAATTATGGGATTTACTCACTAAGCCCATTAGCTTATACCCCGATAGATATCTTTTGCAGTTCCCTTATCTATGGCTAAGGCCACGTGGACCATGCGGGCAGGTAATCCCTTTTGAACATTAGAAATATGGTTTAAGTAAAGTTCGGTATTAGGCTGTAAATATGTATATAATAGAATTAAGCCTTTACCATGAACAAATAATTATTGTGAATCCTCTTTTATTAATGTGTTGTTATGTCTCCTTAAGCTTCATAATTCCATGTATGGTCCTCTAAAGTTGTGAAAGTACGCCTTACACTTAATATAAAAGCTTTTGGGAATGGCTAAGGTTGTCATACTTAAGCTTTAATATTGGGTGTGGCGGACTGTCACGTTTAGGGTACCCATTGGGGCGTGACACATAGTCTTTTCGTTTTTTAACCTAAGCATGAATCTTTATACACAGATCTAAACCTGTTACTTATGGAAAATACAATTGTAATTATGATTTGTAATTAATTTCTTAATTTCTATGACTAATTGAAGTTTTCCTATTCCAACCTGTCAAAACAATATATCTATTTAATTTATATATATTGGATTGTTTTATATGCACATGCATCGCGGGTGCGTCGTTTGCTTGTATTTTATATACCAAATAAAATGAATATATATACACTAACGGATGGTGCACTTGCGTTGCGTGTGTAAATTTAATAATTCCTGTAAAAAATCTTAAATATTTTATTATAAATATTAATTTTTGACTATAAAAATTCTTTCTAGATTTTGGATTCAATTCTATAATATATTTAAATGTTATTATTATCCTTATTTTACGTTAAAATGCAAATTTTTAAAAGTAAAAAAGATAAGTACAGTAGTTATGGTTTCAAAAAAGATTAAAAAGGGAGTAGTTTTTATTTTGAAAAAGAAGATATAAATTTAAATTGCTGGGGTCATTTTTTTCAAATCATATATAAAAAATTATATCTATACTAAAGACACCAAAAGTGAGTGTTTCGGCTTTAATAATATAGATATATAAACAAAAAGTTGTCACTATAAGTTTTTATTTGTAAATTAGAAAGTAAGAAATTTTACTCTAAGAAAAGAAAAAAAGAAGACATAAGGTATAAATCACCAAAAATGATTAGTATAGAGTTCAAAATTTCATTATCAAGTTATAGCATATAATTATATACTTCGGCGATCTATATATATTTATATATTGTTTGCTCACTTCCCTACATAAGGATAAGTGTAATTTAATCTTATAAACTTTTCATAATTTACTATAAAAATGTGAAAAATTAAAATATTGCTCAACCCTTGAAACAAAAGAATGTGGAGGGAAAAGAAATTTGTATTATGTTTTTGGAAACTTTTACAGCTCTATTGTTGCTAATAGTATAATTAAACAAATTATAGAGGAATTAGTATAAAAAATATATGGGCTTCAATCACGATTAAAATAGATTTGAATCATTGAATGGTGTGATATGACTAGTCTCGTTATAACCACCATGAGATTATAAAATATTCCAATGTTATTATTAATCCAAACTATTCCTAATAATAACTCCTCTAGGTATTGTTTTGTTTTTTCTTTGTGCCACATGTCACGAGCTTAGAGTTTTAGAGTGAACCCGCGCGACACTTAGCGCTCTAATCCCACCTGAAGAGGTTAAGTTTAGCCTAAAGAACCCACACAAGAACTTAGAGAGAGAGAGAGAGAGAGAGAGAGAGAGAGAGAGAGAGAGAGAGAACTCAGAGTGCAATTGTATTCACTCATTGTATGGATGATTTGCAACTGAGGGTTTACCCTTATATATATAAGTGGCCTCCCTAGATGGATGGCTTAGACTTAGGATGAATTATATAAAAAGGTTCCAACGTTTGAGGATAAGTTTATTTAAGATCCTAACATTTAAAGAAGTGAATCAATTTGGGTCCCCAAAGACACATGTCAATATAAGAGAGTATTTATTCAAAATTCAAAAGATTCTTCTCCTGTTGACACATGTCTTTAGGACCTAAATTAACCCACTTCTTCAAATGTTATGACCTTAAATGAACTTACTCCTAAATGTTGGGATCTTAAAATTTTGTTTATATGATTAATAACTTGACTTAGAAACATAATTTAGAAGTTTAGTTTACAAGAAACTGATATCTAATTTGAGTTTGAATTTAAGAATTGATATTTTTAAACAAGTAAATGAATTCAAAATTCATGGGGATTAAGGATATGGAAGTTAAACTAAAACCCAAAGGTTTAGAGATTTGCAAAACATTTAAAATGTTTATTTTAAGATTTAGGAACTTGAAATTAAAATAAAAGGAGTTCAAATGAAGGATATTAAAGAATTGAATAGTTTGATTTAGTATGAAAAGTTATTGAGGATAAATAGATGATTTAAAAAAACATTTAAAATCTCAATTTCAATTCAAATCTATTTACTAATTTAATTATGTTAAATTATCTAATCATAATTCATTGTTTGTTTTACTCGAACTATTTAACTATCTAAGATAAATTTCTAACTAAGCTCAAATTCAATACCTTAATTAACTATCTATTATACTATTTCATTAAACTATTTATAACTTAGATAGGTGAAGATTTGGGGTATTTCAATTTCAATGTACTTTTTTCTTGCGTCATTCCTCAATTTTGATCTTGTGCCCAATTTAATTAGTGCATTATTGTATTGTTTATATATATATATATATATATGGAGATATTTTATAATTGAAAATAAATATGATTTTATGACATAATTTTTTATGATAGTTGTTTTAGCACACATAAAACGTGCGTAGCGTCTGCTTGTGTATATGTTATTAAAAAATAGAAGAATTTTGGTATTGTCAAATCCTTTGCAAGTTCCTACTGTTTTAAATAAATAATCATACTTTTTGTTTTTCTTGGCAAGAAATTCATTACAGAAAATTATTAAAAATAATATAATGAGGAATTTTGTGCTTACGTGCAAGGCGAACATATATACAGTATTAATCTTTTAAATTTACAATTCTTTTTTTTTTTCATTTTTAAGTTTCCCTTTATTTTTCGTATCAATTGAGATAATAAGTAATGAAAGTTAATATATGTGAAAAATATCTCTACTTTTAGATGCTGATTTTGGAGCATGATAAGTTCAATTGTACTTCCTTTAAAGATTTAGAAGAGTAAATATTCAATCTAAAAATAAAAGGCCAATTATCGTAAAAATTTTGCTAAGATGAATGGCATTCCTAATTTTTGTGGGCTGTGGTGTAGCACCTTATTAGAATATGCTAGGATAGTAAGTGTTTTAAAAATTAAAAGAAACTTCTAATACTCTATGGTACTTGGAATGGGACAAGCTATGGCATAAAAAGTGTCTTTACCTTTTAGTTATCAATGTGGAAAAAAAAAATGGACATAGACTATAGTTTAGAATTGAGATTTTTCTTTTGGTAATATTTTATATAAAATAAGTAGACTTTTTTTAATTATATTTGTTTAATGTGATATTATTAATAGCACATTAAATGCTATAGACTATAATTAATTTCTATTGATATGGAAAATAGTATAAATATTTTTTATTTTACACTTTCTTGGAATTTTTGCACTATTTTTTATTTATATCTTAATAAATTTTTTTTTTTTTATTTTTTTGGCTAAGCCTTTCCCTTGAAGAGATCAGTTTAAGCGATAATGAACCCATCTCTACTTTTTACTTATTTATATCATAATAAATTTTCTTTTTCTTTTATTTTTAATTTAATTGGCCAAACTTATTTCTTAAATAGACAAAGTTAGTGCAAATTTATAAATCTTGTCTCTTAGAGACGGGTTTCACTTGCCTGAATTTGAGGTAATTTTTGTTCTAGTGGCATTTTTTTAATGTTGTTAATTATTTCCTTTTTCAATTTCATTTGCTTGACTAATTTATTAAAAATTTATTTGAATTGATATATTATTTTAAAAGTTAAAAGAAAATTATTGATGTCCAATAATTTCAATCATACATAATTTTTTACATGAGAAATGCAATTTTAATAAACCTTATATATTGTTCGAACGTTATTGACATCTACTTTATTTGAATATGAAATCTACTTTGTATTTTAAGACTACGTGGACTAAGTAAAAATTTTGAAATCACAACCTACAAAGCAAATGACATTCACCTTTTAAGATGGATTTTTAGATTTGGTGAATATTACTAGATAGGTCTTCGGAGCAGTAAAGTTTTATTCATATGTTATTTTTTCCAAGTCAGTAAATAAAGTAAAGGTAATTAAAAAATAGTAAAAATAACCACAAGTATAGATTAGATTAGAGTCAGGTATCCGGATTTGTAGTCAAATGTTTACCCAAAAAAATTTCAAATAATTTGGTAAGAAAAAAGTAAGTTTTTAAATAAATCATCGCTACATATAGACTACATCGTGACCCTTAGCTTACATCGATTGTTTGGAAACTTAGTTTATAAATCTTATAAATTGATAATGAAAATCATCAGATAAAAGAGAAATGAGAATACAAATGTTATAATCTTCTAAAAGCAGCAATGCAGAAGTAACTCTTCAGTTCGCTGCCCAGTGTTGGTAGCGATCAGTGTCATCGTTGATGTGGATGATTGAAACCATAATTCCTACCTTTAAAAGGAGTAACATGCTTGTTATAGTGAGACACATGTACTTCCAACGTTTTGTAGAGTGGATGTTTCGAAGCAATAGTACAAGAGTTAAAAAAAAGAAGTAAAATAAAATAAAATAAAATCAAGTAATCGAGAATGACATGATGAAAAATAGTGGGAAAATTACCTTAACACAAACAAATGTTTGAAAAGGTCATTTGTTTGAGTATAATTGTTTAATAATGATGACTTACTGGTGAGACATTCATCCATTTAATAATACAAACGTTATAATAAACCGTCATTAATCTGACCGTTAAAATAAATATAATAAATGAAATATTAATTATTTTAGTGATTCGGTGCCATTAAAATTAATGATGTGACTATAGAATTTTTCATAAACTTAATGCAACTAAATATGATTATAATTGTAATTGATGATGACTACTCAACAACTAAATGAAAAAGAAGATATTTTTGGTGATAAAATAAATATACAATCAAAATAAGATACTAGTTCAAAGGTTTAAAATAGAAAACTTCGATAGTTTCTAAACTAATTGCATACTTCATGAGATATCATATGTATAGAAGAAGAGAAAAAAGGAAAAAAACCTCTTAAATAATACCTTTAAGGCACATTTAGGGTACCCTCCGGGGCGTGACTGTAATAATATAGGGTAGTATAAAAATATCAGATTCGTAAATTTCGAGTGTCCTTCGGACTTAAATGAGATTAGTTCTCGAAAAGCATATCCCGGAGCTCGGAATAATAAAAATATTCCAATAACACCAAAAGACTCGTAATTAAACAAGGATTTAAAAAATGTTAGTTTTAGAATTTTTCGGTAACTAAAAATATAAGATATAGCTCGTTTAAGCGTATTTTTATTACTATCGGTATTTTATTTATCTAGTCTACTATTTATAGTACTATTTCTACTATTCATTACTATTTCACTATCTTTACTTTTTCTTACACCTATTTCTTACTACCTATACTTCTATTTCTTACACTTTTACATTTCCAATACAACTTCATTCACATCAAACTTTACACATCATTACTTTTCTTTACAAAAATTACAAAACAAACAAAATATCCTCTCTCTCTCTCTCTCTCTCCTTTCATGCATCGGCCATCTCTCTCTCTTCCTCTATATTATTTCTTTTTTAATTTATTTTATTACATCTAAATTCCACTCCAAAATTCTATAAATACCCCCTTCCTCATTTATTTTACATAACAAAACTCTACCAAAATTTTCTCTCAAAACCTCTCTCCAACAATCCCCTCTCAAAACACTCTCTACCATCGACTACTTTTTAAGAAAAATAACAAAACCCATTCATCTCTTTTCAAATCCTCCATTAAACTTTAGGTAAAAATCCTACTTATATTCTTTATCATGTTCATACAACTTAGCGTGAGCTTAGTGTATGTTTCTTAGACTCATGAAAGTTAAAGAAGCAACAATATGTTCATGTTCCTATTTTATATTATGTTATTATGTTGTTGTTATTATTGTTATTATTATTTGCTCTAATCTAACTTCTATATAGTATTATGTATATTATGTATAGATATTTCTATAGAGCATATAAACTCACTTGTTATTTATTTATTTTCATGTTTGCAATTTATTTATTTCATGCAATTTATTAAAACTAATATTTCTAGTCTTAGACTTGTTCATATCATGTCAAAACAATTTTCTTTCTTTTCTTTTCTCTTCTTTTGGGGCTAGTCTATTCTTAGTCCCGGGTTGTTTTGACGAAGTTAAGGCTCCCAATACATGATCGAGATACTTCGATGAAGCTAAGGTTCCAATGCTTGATCATATTTTTATTACCTTTATTTGCTTATGAGTATTTCTTTCTATCTTATTATTTATTATTCTTATTTACATTGCTACATAATCATATTCATGCATGATTAGAATGTTGTTGTCTTAAATAGAAATAAAAATGGGTTCTTTCTTAAACAAAGGAAAAGTGAACTAGATTTCTTAACAAAGGATTTTTCAACAAAAAATCTAAGTATTGTTTTTAATAAATTCTTTTCAAAAGCTTAAGTAAGTTAATCATAAGTTTTAAAATATTAGTGCCCAAGATTTTTTCAAATGAAAGGAACTCATTTCTTTTATAAATCAAAACTAGATACTCCATAAAGATAGAATTTTTAGCATTGAACTTAAGATTTTAACTCAACCATATCTTTTATAAGACTTAAATAGGTTCACTATAGACTTTGAAAATCACATACTAAGAAAGTTTCTTCAAAACTTAAATTTTATATTGTTATTTTCTTTTCAAAATTAAAATAAAATTTTTGCTAAGTTCTAATGTTAACAATTCTTTATTAAGAAGCTTTTCTTATAAACTTGTCTAAAGGAATTATTCTACCACTTGACAAATATTAAGAATAAAACAAGTTTTTCAAACCAAGGTAAAATCAACTTACTATTTTGGAAACCAACTTAGAAAAATAAAATTTGCCAAGAAAGTAAAGTTTTAAAGGTACACTTATTTTCTAAAGAAGAAAAAGAATATAAAAATAAGAGGGAAACATACATTTAACACAACTCCAAGTATTTGACCACAACAGCAACTTAAGGAAAATTTTGAAAAACCTATTTTTCAATCACTAGAAATAAAATTAGTAGATAACTTAAAGAACCAAATTTTTGGAATGAATTTACTTTTGAAAATTGAGAAAATGAAATCATAATAGGAAAACACTTACTCATAACAATTCAAATATATTTTAGTTTTCCTTCTAACAATTCAAAAAGGAGAAATTTTCAAAAGTTTTATTTTTTAAAACTCTTAAAGACGGATTGTTTACAAAATATCAATATTGAGACAACACTACAAAAATCATCCATACAATATGAGTATAAATATATGTTTAAAGGAGTTTTCAACTATATAAATATCCATATATTTTGCTTAAAGATTTTTGAGTAAAAAAAAGTCTGGAAAAATCATATTTTGTGAACTATAAATCGTAACTACTCTGTATCGTAGTAGTTTGTAACCTAAATGGCTTTTTATAACAAAAATAACCTTAGAAATGAGTAGATCTTTTCAAATAGGTAAAAAATGGTATATTATATGCGCAATTCCGAATTAAAATGACCAAGTTATGGCCATTTTGAGTTGGAATTACCCTCTATACGAATTTTAACGATTTTATAACATAGTTTTTTATAAGTACCATAGAATCAATAAGAAATACTCATTATAGGTATTCTTCTTGATTATGTGATCCCAAGGAGGAGTGTTCATACCCTGAGGATTATTTCGATTAGTAAAAATACCGATGGACTCATCCATAAGAAAGAAGTATCTTCATGGCTGAGTGAGTTTATTTCCTACCTTTTACGTACTTGGTTGTGCTTGTAGCTAGAGGCACTAGAAGTAGGAAAGATGAAAATGAATTATGTATGATAATATTGGTTGAAAGAATGCTAAGCATACCGAGACATGAATCGTTGTTAATTAACTTGTGTTTTACTATTATTATGTTAGAGTGTGTGCAAATTTTGTGATCACCTTTAAATTACTCTAGTAATATATTATGAGTTATATTAATTGATTCATGCATATCACGTAATTAGTTTCATCTCATGAGCTACTGTACTCGATGGGACAAAAGTATAGTAGTCGGGTTTGCAGAAGCCATAAATCTGCAAGATGGGCGAATATGAGCCTAAAAGAACTATTTCAAGATGGGCGAGTAGGAGCCTGAAATAAACTACATAAGTTGGATTTTAAAGATGGGTGTTAAAGAGCCTGAAACACCTAACCTTGAATGGAGGGATAAATCCATTCAAACATATGATTTCCGGTATATCATATGTATTTCTCGATCACTTGCTTGATGCATTCATATGCTTGTTTAATAACTTGTTTGAAATTATTTATACAAGTACTTGATTTGGGAATATTTTCACTAAGCTAGTTATGCTTATGCTTTGATAGACTTTTGTTTTAACAGGACCAATACTTTTATACCCGAGAACTTCATATACTCAAGTGGGATTAAGTTTTGGGGAACTTCTGGAATCTTTTGAAGATCTTAGACTAAATATCCTTTAATATCTTTTGGAGTTAGTATTGTTTCCTTGTGTGAAAGACTAAGATGATATTATGATTGTTTGGAGATTTATAGGGGAAAAGCCCCTAAGATAATGTAAGGATTATATTCTTATAATGTTGAAATGAGATGGTTATCTAGAATTCTTGTATGCTGTATTTATTATCTCGAACTACACCTCCCACCGGTGTCTCCTATTGTTGTGATAGGCACCTTACATATGGTGTTGAAACTTTCGCATGACTTTGGGAAGACATTGTTAAGTTTTAATACCGTGTGTGGTGGACTGCCATGTTTAGGATACTCTTTGGGGCGTGATAGTCCAAACCCATCATGGAAAGAAATGTTATAAGCCAATTCTGCCCAAGGCAAATATAAAACCCACTCGAGAGGATTGTCCATAGTATAACTTCTCAAATATTGTTGGAGAGTTCTCTTCATAACCTCAGTTTGACCATCACTTTGAGGATGGTAAGCTGAACTGGTATTAAGCTGAGTCCCACTATGTTTGAAAAGCTGTTGCCAAAACTTAACTCATAAAAATACTGTCCCTATTAGAAACAATAGTACGAGGAAACCCATGTAACTTGATAACCATGTGGACAAATAAAGTGGCCACCTTAAAGGCTGTATAGTGGGTATCAAAAGCTCCTAAATGACAGTATTTAGTGAGTCGATCCACAACTACTAAAATGATAGTATAGCCTTGAGACTTAAGAAGAGAAGTAACAAAGTCCATGCTTATATCTTCCCAAATCTGGTCTGGAATGGGCAAGGGATGCAAAAGTCCTATTGGATGCCTAGTAAAATATTTGATCTGTTGACAAATTTGACAACAAGGAACATAATTTTCCACTTGAGTACACATTCCTTCCCAAAAAATAAAAAAACTCTAAAGCTATCCTTTTATAAGTCTTCAAACATCCAAAATGTCCTAAATAAGAAGAATTATGAAATTTTAACAGCATGTGAGGAATAAGGGAAGATTGAGGCACAAAAATAAACGAGTATAGAAATATAATAACCCATTCTTCCATGTCAGAGGATACTTGAATGAATTCCCTTATTTTAGACAAAAATGATTTCCTGAAATGTAGGTAACTTCTGATATTCCTCCCTAAGAGTTTCAATAAAATGAAAATGTGGGGATGACCAAGCGAAACAAGTAGCTTCATCCCCAAATTGTCTGGATAAGGCATCAGCTACCTTATTATCCACTCCAGCCTTGTAAGTAATGGTGTAATAATAACCCATTAGTTTCGAAAGATACTTCCATTGCTCAGGAGTTTGAATCACCTGAGTAAGGATTTCCTTTGAGCTCCTATGATCTGTTCGAATGATAAAATGTATGCCCAACAAATATTGCCTTCATTTTCAAACAGCCTCTACAATAGCATATAATTCCCGAACATAGGCTGAAGCCTTGCGCAAATGAATGGGCATCTTCTTGCTAAAGAAAGCAATAGGATGATTACATTGAATTAACACAGCACCAATTCCTAACCCCGAAGCATCAGCTTCCACAATAAAATGCTCCTGAAAATTAAGCAAAGCTAATAGAGGAGTTGAAATTAAAGCCTGTTTGAATTGTTCAAAAGCTAAGAAGCCTCAGTAGTCTAGTGAAAAGCATCTTTCTGTAATAAATTTGTCAAAGGGCTGGCTAAAGTGGCATAGCCTTTGATGAATCTTCGATAATAGCTAGAAAGTCCTAAAAAGGCACGCAATTGTTTGACTGTAGAAGGAATAGGCCAATTACTCACAGCTTGTATCTTGGTCGGTTCTGGATGAACTCCATCATGGGACACAATGTGGCCCAGATAATCAATAGTCGAAACTCTGAAACTACACTTGGATTTCTTCAAAAAAAATGTATGTTCCAATAACACCTGAAGCACTTGTTCCAAATGAGAAAGATGCTCCAATATAGTCTTGTTATAGACCATAATGTCATTAAAAAAAAAAAAACAATAACAAACTTTCTAAGAAATGGTTTGAATATTTTGTTCATGATGCTCTGAAAAGTGGCGGGGCCATTACGCAAGTCAAATGGCATCATAAGGAACTCATAGTGTCCCTCATGAGTTCGAAAACCAGTTTTCTCTATGTCATTAGGATGCATGTGGATTTGATGATAACCAACTCTCAAATCCAGCTTAGAGAAAATAGAAGCACCATATAACTCATCAAGTAATTCATCAATGGTAGGAATGGGAAATTGATCTTTAATTGTTACTTGATTCAAGGCTTTATAGTCCACACAAAAACGCCAAGAGGTGTCTTTATTTTTTACTAATAAAACCGGGGAAGAATAAGGGCTAGTATTGTGTTGTATAGCCCTTGTTGAAGCATCTCAGATACTTGCCTTTCAATCTCAGATTTCTAAAAGTGTGGAGATCTATAGGCTCTCACATTGATCCGCTCATGACCCTCCTCAATATGAATCTGATGTTGAATCTGTTTATAGGGTGGCAATGATGAAGGTGCTTCAAACACGTGGGAATATTTGCCCAATAAAGAATCCAATTCTTTGTTGTTGGTGGTAATTTTAGATGTGTTAACAATGACCTCCTGAGCCAAAAATTGAAAACAAGAAGCTATGGCATTAACCCAAATCAACCGTCTGAACTGATGATGGGAAATTTGAGTCAAAGAGACCTTATCTCCTTGTAACTGGACTAAAAGGCCTTGCTTCTAAAATTGCATAGTCAATTGGGTATAATCAATATTAACATGTCACGCCTTGAGGGTACCCTAGTAGGAGTAGACAAGTCACACCTGAATATTATCACTAGATTACCTTCGGAGAGTGACATGTTTTTCAAAATAACAGGATCTTTTAGTTGCTTCGATAAGAAATGATAAATACATTTAAGAAATAAATTAGTAAATAACTACCATCTTAATCATAAGTATCATAGATTATTACAAACCATGTAGTCTTCTTGTAATTTTCTACATACATAACTGATAAGATAACACTAGCCAATCCAATCTAAGAAAATTATAAACCATTAATCCCAAAAAGAACCATAGGCTTCCATTTCTTAGGTCCTTACCGGAGTAATGTTTCTAGAAGTAACTAACCAAGGTCGAAGTGTAAACCTGAAAAGACTGTTGGAGTATGAGTGAAACCACGGCTCAGTGAATAACCATACATATTACACATCAAACAAGTTATTAACAAATCGTATGTAATGCAATCATTCAAACATATGCTCAGATACAAGTCTAAATGATCTAGAATCCAAATAGGAAAAAGATTTACGCCCTCTGTTTAGAGTTAAAGAACATTTACTTTATGACCCACCTGCCCAAGAGAGACTAAGTTTACAGGGAAATCAACGATTTCTCGTCTTAAGGTTATCACTTTAAATTTAATAACAGTTTTAACTGGCCATTTCCTCTATCCATCCTTAGAAAGTCCTTAAGTGTTAATCATTTCAAAGCGATACTACAGGCAGCGTTCTTCATTACCACTTGGTCCCGTAGAACCAACGGAACAAAGAAAACCTTGGAAGAACTAACACTTTAGAAAAATCAAGCATTAACAGAGAACCGAAATATTAATACGTAGCAAGCTATCACCCGTTTGTATATATAATAATGCAGTACGTGCAATGCATGACCGGGTTATTTTAATAATTCAATAGTTCTTATTCAATTTCATGGTGGTCATGCATTACACACAATCATCATCATACTACTTCACATCATCATACTATTGTATTATCACTTTTGTAATGGTAGATTAGCAATCATAAAATCAGATCACAACTCATTTCCATCAAAATATTCATATTATTATTATATTTGCATTACATATTCAGCTAATTACAAGGACAAACAGTATAATATGACTGAATTATTCACCTGCTCATAGTGACTTAATCGTAGTAATCTACTGGAAGGTTCTCTATGGTATCAGAGTCACCTATTGAGATGAATAAAATATTCATCAATATAATATAAATTATATAACTAAACTCCTATATGTGTCTAGTGTCATAAATTGATATTTGACTTGATTTCTATTACTTATTTTGGTTCTCTAATGGTCTTATGAAAACAATTATAAATCAATCTTTATTTTCATGTAGCTTGCCTTAGTCTTACTTGATATTTATATACATATATCTGGTATTCGAAAAATTGATATTTATCAAGTTTTTGTAGTTATTAATACTATTTTTACGTTATTCTTAATTTGACTTATTATAGTAACTCATATTTGTTTACCATTGCTTAGTGTTGTCGTGTTTCTCTTAATCTGTTTCACATAATTATTTTGTCATTTTTAGAAGTCACATTATTCGTAAATTAAGCTTATTTTAATTTTCATTCTTACCTATTTATCTATATAGAACAAATATTTGATAATTATAGCTGTTATCAACATTTAATATTTCCCTATAATTCTAGGGTTTTAGAAGCCATCAAGTATTAAATATACTATTATTCTAAATATTTGTATTTATTTTTCTACTTAGTAAATTCTATATTAACATATATATATAATGTGTTTATAATTATTATATAAATATCCGTCCTTGAAATACAGATTTTACATAAGGAAAACAAGTTTGTACACCGGCTCCTATACCGCCGGCATTAAAACACAGATGCCGGCGGTTTTAGGTTTTTCATTTTATTTCATATTGTTTGCATTGGCTTATAAGCCGTCAGCTTTCTCTCGTATGCCGAACTATATGCAGCAGGTGTATAATCCCAGTTAGCCGGCGTTCGTTTACTTTATGTAAGAATAAGTTTTACGTAGTTTCTGTTCCAGTGTAAGCCGTCTCTACACCGCCGGCCTACCCTCGTAAACTGCCGGCGTTCAACGTCTACATTGTCGGCTTAGAGACAGTGTTGACACTATAAATCCCCAAAATTTTTGGATTCGAATTTAAGCTTAAACCCTAATTAGAAGTCAACTGGATTTCCAAAGTCAACAAAACCCTAGTTTACTGTAACCGCTTAAATCCGGCATCACCGTTTAAGAAACCCTAAGAGAGTAAGAAAAAGTTTAGTGAATAGAATAGATCGTAATTATCCAAAAAGCCTAAAAAAATCAGTTTAGTAAAACCGAAACTCGTTTCGAACCCGATCGGACACAGTTATTGAAAAATGTGTCCGGGAGCTCGGAATAGGAAAAATATTCCAAATATACCGTTACACTCGTAAAAATATAAGATTTCCAAAAATATCAATTTCGTAATTTTTCGGTACCTAAAAATATCAGATATCGCATTTATACGCGTATTCTCTTACTACCGGTATTTAATTGTCATGTCTACTTTACATTACACTATTTTCTACTATTCTACACTATTTATCTATCTCTACTTTTTCTTACAACCTACTCTTACAACCCATACACTTATTTCTTACACATTTTCATTTCCAATACAATTTCATATCTTATTTTTAATTAATCAAAAGACAAAATAATTAATTTTTCCTCTCTCCCATGCACAAAATTGCGCCGGCCCCTCCCTCTTTTCATCTATATTGTTTTGTTTTTCATTTATTTAATTAACACAAATTATCTCCCATATTTTCCTATAAATACCTCTTCATACTTCCACTTCTTTCACACTTCTTCTACACTAAAGTTACCATACTCAAATCTCTCTTAAAATTTCTCTAAGAAGTCTCTTACAAGAAGTCCTCTTCTTCTTCTTTCTTTTAGGTAATATGCCTTCAAGATTTTCATATGTTCATCTATTTAGTATGAACTTAGTGTGTGTTTTCTAAAACCATGAAGGTTAAGAAAGCAACAATAGGTTCATACTTTGTTTTTGTTCATAATCTAAAGTCCTTTATGTTTCCTTTATGTTTATAACTATCTAATATATCTATATAGCCATATATATTATTTAGAGCATATAAACTCATTGTCTTGCAATTTATTTACTTTCTTGTAATTTATTTACTTCATTGTAATTTATTTAAATTCAAGTTGTTTTTAAGACTAGTCTTTCTAATCTTAGGCTTGTCCTTATCAAGTCAAAACATTTTCTTTTTCTTTTGGGACTAGTCATTTCTTAGTCCCGAGATACCTTGAACAAACTAAGGTTCCAATACTTGATTTATTTTCTTAATAGCTTATTCTTTCAAGTATTATGTTTCTTTATGTTTTCATAACTTTATGACTCATATTCATGCATGAATATAATGATTTTGTCTCAACAAAATAAATGGAGAAATATTTTCTTAAAAATAAAGATTCTTTTGTAGAAACAAAAATACGTAGTAATGTTTTTCTAAAAACTAAGAAGCCATCTTAAACAAACTTAGAGGAGTTCATAATAGATTTTTTTTTTTTTTTATAAACATACATAAAAAGGACTTTTTGAAGAAAACAAGGATTTTTCAACAACTTCATCTTTTCTTCATATGATAGAAATTCCTTTTTCATTAAAATAAGATGATCTCAAGAAGTCAAGAAATCATTTTTCTAAATATAGAAGTATTAAATACTTTCAAAAAGTGTTAGAAGCTAATTTTGGAAATAAAAATCATCCCTTAAGAAATTAAAGAGATTATGGAAATAAGATTTAAGAAAAGAAAAGAAATACTCATCATAAACAACTTAAGATATTTTCAAAGCAAATGAATATTTTAAAAGTTCTCAAGTTTCAAAAATCTTTAAAGACTTCACTTTTTCATAATTTGAGACAAGTTCATTAAATTCATATATTGTCATGAGTCAATAAATATATGAATATACTTTCCAAAAGTTTTACAAGTTATTACATTATCTATCTCTCCAAATAAGCTTTGGATAAAAGAAGGAAAACAAGTTTTTTCAAATTTGTGGCAAATCTGGTCGCTGCCTTTTCGGGATCCAAATGACTTAGTTTGATGAAAATAAGTTATGAAATAGATAGATCTTTTCGAATAGATAGAAAACGGTATATTATACGTGAAATTCCGAGTTAAAATGAGCAAGTTATTGCCATTTTAAGTTGGAATTTCCTCTTATACGATTTTACCGCGATTTTGAGAAAGTTTAAGATATTTAAGAAAAGAAACTTCATGAAAGACTTATTTTGGGTATTCCATCTTGTTTAGGTGGAGAAGGATCCGAGATCGTGTTTCCGGAGGATTACTTCGATTAGGATCTATCAACATGGAGTGAGTTATTCCTTTTACTAAGTTACATTTCCTTGTTTTGTGTTTGTAATTAGTAGCACTAGCAATTAAGAAAAAGATAAAATGGATAATTGTGGTGTGACTTGGTATTATGAATGATTGAATGTTAAGAATATCGGAAGCTGGTTTGATAAATAAATTTTGATTCTTGTATTGATATGATGAAAATTGTGTTGATTGCCTTTAACTTGAATTAAAAATTGTTGGTTAAATTTATATTGAAAATAATTCATGCATATCATACACATGAGTCACATTTGTTTCACTACTATTCTTCGTGTGGGGAAACGAGGAAATGGTGGTGGTGGTTGGTAGGAGCCGAAAAGTCTACATGGTGGCTAATAGGAGCCAAAAAGTCTACAGGGCGAGCATGAGCCTGTAAATCTGCAATATTGATGGTCGTATGGGCCTGTAATGTCACGCCCCGAAGGGTACCCTAAATGTGGCAGTCCGCTGTACACAATATTAAAGCCTAAGAATGACCACCTCAGTCACGCGAAGGCTTCCATACTATGTACAAGGCGTCTAACACATAAAGGAGACACATCGGAATGATACATTTTATGTTGATACAATTGAGTAATAATGTAAAGGAAATACAATCCACTATACTCCAAATACAAAACACTATACTTCAAAATACAATTCATCAAACTTCAATTACATTCATCTCAAGACTTCACTACATAAAACTATTACAAGGCAAATCGTAAAGCTTAGCCAAAAACTTCAAGCATTCTTATATCTTACCGGAATCCCGAAGTCATTCTCGGCTTCAACCCTCTCGGACCCCACTTAGAATACTTGGAATAACCTGCTCATTTAAACAACTATTGGGGTATAAGCTACACTAGCTTAGTGAGAATTCCCTTAATTTCGTACCATAACAAACATGTTATTAATGAATCATATGCTATGCATGAACAAACACATGAGCAAGCAATTATGCATGGGTATCCGGAACCCACACACAGAACGGATTTACGCCCTTCGTATCTTGGGTTAGGAATGGTATTGAGTCTACACGACCGCATCTAGTCCCCAAGCCCTTAGCTCTTAGCACTCGACTCGGCTAGGCTCATCCAAGGATGCATCCACATGCGCCTTAGTACCCCTGAATGAGCTCTAGCACCGGGCTCGTTATCCAAACGAGGCAACAACGGACCATACCGATCGACCTGCGTAGGAGTAGCATGCTACCAAATGCAATATGTCCGGTGCGATGCATGATCAATTTAATTTTTGCTTAGGCCAAAATATTTATACATTCTTTAGAGTGACCAACTAATATTAGACATATAACAGAAATAATATGAACAGTGCAGTTATCCAATCAAATCGTGGTTTCGATATGCTTTAGTATTCCTTGGCATACATTCATCATAGTCTCATCATATATCCCATCCCATTCATATCGATTTTTATCTTGTTCCTAAAATTCTAATGCGACTAATTACAAGCACAATCAAGGTAACAAAACAAGGAGAAAACTCACTCGGCCATTGGATCACCGGTCTTCTAGTAATAATAATCCGGTGGTAGGGAATCGTCGAACTCGGGATTACCTAAAAAGGAAGAAATACTCTAATAAGTATTTCAACTCAAACTAATCCAACGACTTCATACGAACTATCTAATTCGTAATTCGCGTCCTAAGCGGGAATTCCAACTTAAAACGGCCATAACTTGGTCATTTTAACTCGGAATCTCGCAAATTTTATATCGATTTCTATCTACTTCGGAAGAGCTTTCTAAATATGAAGTTTAAATCAAGTTTTGAAAATATCTAAGCCTCGAAAATGACGGATCAGATCTGTACAACGGTTATGTTGATTTCGAAAATGCGGTTTTCATGAATACAGTTGAGATTCCTAAGTACAAAATGAAACTAAATGCCATGGTAATGATTTTCCCTATCATGAATGTCATGATATGAACTCTAATGAGCCTAAGTTCCTATAAATCTTTAGACTCAAAGATTTTTAATAAAATTTTTCTTAGAAAATCATTTCATGCTATTGTTTAACACTTGGTCACACTTACTTATTACAAGGATTTTCTTTAGGAAAACTCCACTTTGCTTAAAGAAATTTTGACCCTTATATTAGTTATATCCTAAGGCCTTTATTTCTTTAATAAAATCTTCATTTGTAAACTTTTAAGTGGGTCTTTTACTAGGGTGGTTCCAAAAATTCGAATTTAGAAAACTTCATTTTCAAGTTGATTCTTTTAAGAAAAATGCATTTTATATTTAGAACTTTAAGTATTTATTTTACCTATACCCTAAGGACTTCATTTATTTAAGAAAATACCATTTTTGAAGTTGGAAAACTAGTGTTTTCTACCCATCTATCCATTATTACGAATTTGGCCTTCAAGACTTTTGACTCAAAACTTCTATTAGACTTTATCTCTTGTTTCAAATATTTTCTTTAGTAAAAACTCATTTAAACTCATGAAAAATATTATCAAACATTATCTATCACCTATAGACTTCATTTTTCTTGTAAAATACATATTTAGAAATTGATAAAAGGGTTTTTAAACTAGGTTTCTCAAGTCATCCGAATTTACACTAACTCATTTCTTGAAAAGCGTTTTCCTTTTTGGTATTATTAACTCATCTACCTATAGATCTATATACTAGGAAGGTTATTTACTAAGGACAAAAGCATTAAAGAACATTAATGCATATAAACTCAAAATGAAGATGAGATCTTAATGTCTACATGTATATGAATGGTAAAATGGTAGATCTACTATATCAAGTGCTTAAATAGATTTTGAAAACATAAAAACTACATTTTTATAAAAGATCTTTTGTTCAAAATACTTTTTGATAGATAAACATAAAGCTTTTGGCATGAAAGCTCCTTTGAATGTTAGATCTACTTTGTGATGGTTTGGTATTCTTGTTTTGATATTTCATTGTCTCTACCAAAAGATCATGGGGACATTTAGTTGAAATATCCAAGAATATCCTTGCCATAACAAGGATCTATGAGTAGAAGGAGTAGAAGTTTATTTACTTAGAGTAAAATAAGAGACAAAAGAAAGAAAATGGAAAGTTGTGTGTGTGGGTGTGTGTGGCATGAAAGCTTCGGCAAGGAGGGTGAGGGGGAGAGAAAAAGAGAGCACTTTTACCTTTTGAAAACTTTGAAAGGTGAAGAATGAAGAGAGAGAGAGAAAAAGTAGTTTATATATAAAGTGAGATTAGGTTAAAATGGAATAAAATAAAAAAAAAATTCACAAATTGGAACTTGTTGGGGAGGGTTTCACGCCAACCAATGCAAGAGAAAAAGGGGGGATTTGATTTTGATTAACTTGTTTTGATTGATTTGTTTTGATGGATGTACATAAAGTGACATAACTTGTAATAATTATTTGGAAACAAAAGTCCTTGGAAAGGAAAATGGAATTGAGTGGTTATAAGAATAGGGTGTACAAATGAGTAGTCATAAGTTGTACTTGTAAATAGTAGTGAATAGTAATCAAGACAACTTAATTACCGGTAGTAAGAAAAATACGAATATGAAGGTTAAAACTGTATTTTTCGTAAACCGAAAAATTATGAAATTTATATTTTTGAAATCCTTATTTTATTTTGATTCAAATGAGTATTCATAAGGAAATTTTTGAAATTCTAGTTCCAGGGCACGCTTTTCTGTAATGGGTCTCGGGATGACCCAGAATTGAAATTTTCTTAAAATACGATCTTTTCTTGTTTCGAAATATAATCAAGAACTATATTCAAAATTAATTTTTCTTATAAAGGTTTCTTATTTGGAAACCGAGGAAAAGTCGGGATTAGGGTTTCTAAGTCTTTCTCACAGAGCTTGAACTAAACCGGTTTAGGGTTTCATTTTCCGGTTTTCGAAGTTTACTTGATTACTAGGAAACCCGAGGTATACATTATAAAAGTAATAAGATTGTTTAATGGAATAAAATGAATAGTACAAAAGACTAATAAATTACCGGTAGAAATGAAAATACGATAAAAGGTTATAACTGTAACTTTTATAACCCGAAAAATTATATAACTGATATATTTAGAAATCTTATAAAATTACGAGTCTAACGGTACTAATGGTATATTTTTGATATCTCGAGTCTCAGGACACGCTTTTCGAAGTCTGTATCCGAACGGGTTCGAGATAGGTCAAAAATTTACCAATATGATATTTGTGAACAAACTTATATTACTACGAGCTATTCTACTTATTTAAACTACACCTCGGCCTCTAGGGTTAAGGGCGCTAGATTGCCGGATTTAAGCTATTGTATTCCGGTTAGGGTTTCCGGTTTAGACCTTTGTCAATTTGGAAACTGATATTTATGTTTATATAACATATTTAATTTGAGAGATTTATTTTAAATTTTATTTTTGTAAGTATTTAATAACTCTTAATGTTTTTGGAATTCTTGAATTGGGTTTCATTTCCGAAAGTTAATCATTATTTACTTTTTAATAATTTGTTTTTGGGCTTTATATTACCCGATTTTATAAATCGGAGTTAAATATGAAATTTTTCGTACGTCGTGGTTTTGAATTTGAAGACCACTGAGTTCTTATTTTATTTTTAAGGATTTTCATTTTCTCATGATTAAGAAATTTTTGGATTCGTTCGTGATTTAGGACTGGTCGAAATTCGGTTTTAATTTGGAGTGATTTTTAGGGTTTATTTTCGAAGTTCATTTTGGATTTATTTATTGAAATTTTTCGGGGCTTACATGTAACCTCCCAACCCTTGTCATGGAGGGCGTTAAATCTATGCTACACTTGATTTCCGGTTAATCATGTGTATTTTGTGTGTTCATATGATTGGTGCATTTTCATATGTTGTGATTAAAATACTTGTATGAATTATGGAAATATCTTATAGATGAAATTATCTCACTAAGCTAGTTTTACTTATACCCTTATAGCTTTTTGTTACAGTATGATTATCTTTGGTTGGCCCCAAGAAGCCCCGTATGCCAGGTACAAGTATAAGCTACTAGGAGTTTTTGGGAGAAGCTTTATGTATTTAAGTTTTGAACATAGGCTTCTAGGAAAATCTCTATAGTAGGCTTATTGTTATAGTTGTTATTTTGGAAGACTATTAAAGTGGGGAAATGCCTCTAAGATGATGTAAGGATATTATCATGCAAATATTATGTTTGTTAATATAAGTTCTTGCTTGCTTTTATTATCTACTTAAATGTAATACCTCTGTGAGTCTCCTACTATTTTCGAAGCATGCATTGCATGTGATATCGAAGCTCCTGCATGACTAAGGTTGTCATTCATTAGCTTTAATATTATATGCGGTGGACTGCCACGTTTAGGGTACCACCCGGGGCGTGACAAACACTGTTCATTATCTTCTCCGATGAAACAATTCATATTTCTTTAATTTTCTACGTCATAAACATTCTCAAACCATTCGTAAGTATTTCTATGGCATGTATCTATACATACGTCAACTCATAATGCATCTACATGTATGTGATCTTAAATTTTCGAATTTAGAAAAGTACAACTAGGGTTTTCGAATTTTACCTTGTTGGAGCGGATATGAACATTTTGAGCTTAGATCCAAAGTTAGTTTTGATCCTAAATTAATAGAAATGTTATTTAGATTAAAGTTCAATACTTAAAGCAAGTTAAAAGGAATTTGTCTTACCTTGTTTCTCCTTAATTTGAGTTTCAAGTTAAGGTTTTAATGGAGTTTTGTTGTTTTATTTTTTGTGTTGTTTGTGTGTGGTCTATGTGTATTTGGTGGGCTGTTAGGAAGCACGAATTGAGAGCTTTAGATGTTGTTTGGTTATAAGTTAAAGTTTTGTTTCTTTGTTCATAATGAAGTAATGTATATATATATATAATATATAAAGGAAATGAAGGTAGCAACTTGGTGTTTTGGATAGTTGAAAGAATTCTTTTTCCACCAAAATTGTGCTACTTGAAATCCTTGTCTCCTATACAATTAATGCATTAGCTGATTTCGAGTATTTCTATTGGTTCATTTATGATTTATCTTGACTTCCTTTATTTTTCTTAACCCATTTGCTACGATTTTCAGCTGGAAAATTTTTGGAAAAATATCAACCACTCATTCACACTAAATGCACCGAAAATTTGGTGAATTATTATATAATAATATTTAGTTAGTTAATTATCTTAGTTTTAGATAGTTTAATAAGTTAAACGGGTACAAATTAGCTAATATTTGAGAGTTTTTGTCAGAAAATATTTTTAGAGGATTCTACAAAATGCTTAGGTTATCAAACGATACAAATTTAAGTTTTAAATTTACGCGATTAATTGTTTTCAGAATTTTATCTCACTCGATTAAGGTTACTTAAGCTTATTGGGTCAATTTTTGTTTTAGGCTCCAATAGCTTAAGAAAACCCTAATTAGAACAATGGTGTGATTCAATTATTTATTTAAAGTCTAGATCTTTAGTTATACATCTGTTTATGTTTTTATTATGTATTTATAATCCTAACGGTTTATTTTTAGGTTATCGTTTCCTATCTATAAGCGTAATTGGTTAACTACTCGATATCGTTTTTGATATATAAGTTAAATTATCTATATATCTTTGGTTTTTGATATCTACTATGAAATCTTATTAGTAATGTTTAATACCATCTAGGAATCTTGAATTTAGGGTTTAAATCCATGTATAGGCTCATTACTACTCATTGTTCTAGTCTCAAATCATTGTTGAGTTCAATAGTAATCATTTAATATATATATCTATATTTTTCTATCTATTCTATTTGTAAGACAAGTTTCGGGGCTTTAAATTTTGGGTTTCCTTTAATCATATCTTGAATTATTAGTTCAAGATACGAAATCTCATTTTTGGTATCAATTAGGTTTAAAGAAGTTCTTTATATTTGGCTCTTAGATCTTAATCTAGCTAAATTCAAGTCGTTGATCTATTCTTAGGTTTTTATTGGATTCTAAGTTTACTAACTAGTTCATAAATTCTATTTTAGAGTCATGTACTAATGTGGAAAATTTCCAGGGTTTACATAACAGGTCCTAAAGCTCTTAGCCATTATACCTCTAAAACCAAATCGGCCCCTTGCAAAGGTAAGACATAAAAAGTATCCATAAAAGAAAGACCCTAAATCTGAAATGAAACATTCTCGCACTTGCCTTGACTAGTCATTTTTGTACCATCACCAATCAAAACATTAAATGTAGGAGAAGAAGTAATTGTAAGATTAAGATGCTTCAATAAATGACTTTGCACAAAATTGTGCATATTGCCAAAGTCGACTAGAATACTCACAGACTTGTTATTAACAAGTCCAGTAAAGCGAATAGTTTGAGGCAAGTGATTACCTGCTAAAGCATGGTAACTAATGGTATAAGCATCCTCCAAAGCTGGGCAATTCTGCTCCTGGCTAATATCCGGTTATAGAGTATACTCATCCTCATTATACATCAATAGTAAAAATTTAGCCTTACATTTGTGAAATCTACTAAACTTTTCATCACAATTATAACACAACCTTTGCTCCCTACGAGCATTCGTTTAAGCTAAAGTTAAGCGTCTGATAGGTAAGGTTGGTTTAGAGTGAGAAATAGAGGAATTAGTCTGAACTAGATTAGCAGGCAAACTTGGCTTAGAAAATTGTAAAGTATTAGAATGAGAAGTAGGTTTAAATGTATTAGAACCTTTACAAAAAGAGGGTGTATCCTGAAATTTGGACTCATACATCTTAGCGAACCAAATAGCTTGAGTGATATTAGTTGGTCTAGCAATTCAAACTTCCCTTCGAAGATAAGGTTTCAGATTAGATACAAAACAACTCAAAAGGAAACTCTCTGGTAAACCACAAACTTGAGTGGATGAAGATTCAAATTTTGTTCGATAATCATCCACAGAACCCCTTTGAATTAATTTAGGCAACGTGCCTTGAACATCATCAAACTCAGAAGGACTGAAATGAGCCTCTAATGATTTAAGAAAAAGAGACCAAGTACTAATTTGTTTATTTTGATCCATCCACTGAAACAATTTCAATGCTCGGCCTTCCAGAGAAAAATATGCAATGGTTAAGCGTTGTTTATCAGGAATATGATGAAAATTAAAAAATTTCCGAGTTTTGAAAATCTACCCTAAAGGATCATCACTATCGAATTTGGGAATTTCCAATTTCATTTCTTTCAACAATTATCAGAAAGAGAATGATTCGAAAATGAGGAACTATGAATAAGGGTAGAAGGATTACTAAAATTAGTCTGATTTGGATCAATTTTGTCCACCTTGCTTTGGAAAGAGGTTAATGAATTTTGAAGGGAATTCATGTTGTCTTGTTACTGAGTATTGGTATTCACGTGTTCTTGAAATTGTATCCGTATAGCTTTTACTGATTCAACAATAGAATATACCACGGATTGCAATTTAGCAATTTCTTCTTACGAGCGGGTAGCCATGGACGAGAGCAGCAATGTTAAGAAATGGGTATGATTTTCGAATGTCTCGTGGGTTGGGTTCAAGAATATTACCCAAAGTATTTATAGGACTTAACCCAGTATGCAAACCCTAAAGTTGCCTTAATTTAGATATGTTCTCTCTCTTCCTCCTCTAACTCTCTCTTTTCTTTCTTATTGTTTTACTTCTACTCGAAACCCTAACTCTAACAGTGTCTTCTTGATTTATGTAGGTAATACAACATGCAAGGTTTGAGACTATTTCAAGTAAGTCTCCACCTCCTACTACACATATGATTTATCAAGGTAAGGGTAAACACCCTTTTCTGCACGTACTTGTATTTATATCTTTGTTTCCTTGATACATATGTTTTGAATTTGTGTATTACAACTATTCTGTACTATGAGATGTATAGATCTGTATAGCTGTATATTACAACCGTCCTATGCTATGAAATGTATAGATATGTAACTATCCTATGCTTACTCGTATGGATCTATCATACAACTGTTTTCTATACATGATGTTCTATGTTGATAGCTGTATTTGTAACTTTAAAACAGTTGGTTACAAGTTTAGTGCTAAGGATTTTGAATATTTGTTTCATAATCCTTATGCCAGTATGGCAATGTTCGAATCTTCGGGTTCTTGTGTGTAACAACAACGTATTCTTTCATAAATGATGGATTAGCGAGATGTGTAGGATCACCAATTAAAACCATGAATAAGGAATTCGGAGTTACTACGCCAATGGGAGATCTGGTGATAACTCGAGAGATGATAAGAGGATGTCCACTAAAGATTGGAGATCAAGAATCGTTTGCTGATATGATCATGGTAGATATGCAGAAATATGATATTATTCTGGGTATGACTTGGTTAACTGCTGTAACAGCGAAAGTTGATTATTGTCTCAAGAGAATATTTTTTGTTCATAATCAAGGAGAAAGAAAGGAGTATGAGGGTGAGATACTTAAAGAAGTGGAGAGTAGGATAATGGCAATTGAAGTTGAAAATGAAGTTAAACGGATGTATACTTGGTGCTACAGAGAATGAATCAAAAGGATTGGATATACATACTATAAGAACATTATGTGAATATCCGGATGTATTTCTAGATAAATTACTTGGATTACCTCCACATGGAGAAGTGAAATTTTCTATTGACTTGATACTTAGAATTGAACCGGTATCAAAATTCTCATATCGAATGATACCTGTTGAGTTGAAAGAATTAAAAGTGTAATTACATGTCTATATTGTTAAAAACATAGCATCTATTTAATAAATGGAAATTATTCAAACGGCTTTATAAATTAAATAAGTTACCTTATTTTATTAATTATTTTTTTTTATCATTGGACTGCGGAGCCAATGTATAAAGTATTAAAAATAAAAGAGAGTGCAAACAGGAAAAAATAGTAAAAGGGCAAGCACATATTCTGAATTGACCCTGGTCATAATAAAATTCCTTTTTCACTGGATGATCTCCCTTCCTCAGCACTGCCATTTACCTTCATTTCCAAAGTCCTAAGTTACTCGTCTGTCTCTGCGTATAGGGACCTCGTATTGATTTCACCATTGTGAGCACGAATACCATCGAGATGCCGACATGAAGCACGTAAGTATGCGTCTCTCATTCAACATGTGCGTACTGTTTGATTCTGGCCAACTTCTTTTACGAAAGGATTATTAATACCACTGTATATTCAATGAACTTTTTTTATTGTTCTGCTCCCTACTTCGAGTTGTATGTGCAGTATTTGAATCTAAACCCGTGTGTAGATTAGACGCTCGACGAAATGCCTTGCATAGAATTTCGACAACTCTGATGGAAATTATCCTTAAATATCCATTCTTTTTAACTCGTTTTCAGTTTTCGGATTCAGTATGCATTTACATTTAAAAATAGGAAATTGGCAGTGGGTGAGTCACTTGACAGTCGACGTACCAACTTTTCCATTGTCAAACGAAATAATTTCTTTTCTTGAATACTCGGGGCTGTTATGCTACTAATATGAGTGAAAAATATGCTCTTTGTTTCTACAGATTAACCGGTAATAATGTTGCTCTTTTTGGGTGCAAGGAGAAGGAAAGAGTTTCACTGGAATCCCATTCATATTCCCATCAATCAAATCATAAGTAGTGTCGGTCTCTGGCCAATTATGAACCGTCATGTGTGTATGTGGTTTGTGGTGGATGGGTACGGAAGGGACAGGGATAGTAACTTTATCGAAGGAAACTTCTGGTATATAGGCCTTTTTGGTTAATTCCATAGAATAAGATCCCCATGGAATCCAATTTTTTAATATTTTTAAGGAGAGTCAGGTGGGGATGTGAGGGAGTTGATCATGAAATGTTAATTATTTGTTCCAGTTTCATGAAATCCTATTCCCTTTTCTTTGTAGCTAATCAGATTCCAAGAATTAGAATTTAGATGTAAAGATATGATTGTTTTTTTATCCTCATTTCAAATCCTTGCTAAACTCTTGTTAAGAGTAGGAGCAAATTGGATTTTATGGAATTCCTATTAGTAAATTTGACTAAACTATACTCCAGTGAATTCATCTCGAATCAGCTTAGACTGCTTCCTCTAGAACAAGCCACTACTTATAGGAAAATGGAAGGCAAATAAATCAGTAGTTCAAGAAGTAGATTTAGCTGAAATTTGAAATTTTGCATTTTAATGTTACAGCATCATGTACGTAGAGTAGAAGCTGTTTGATCCATTAAGGTAATATTTGCCTGCATAAATTTTCATGGTAGTGGACCCTCTTTTTTCTTTTTTTTCCTTTGGTTAAATTTTATAGTACTGGACTTAACAAAGGTTATTATATCATGTTTGATTTGCAAATAATATTTGAGACGAGATAGAACTTTCTTTATGGTATTGGACAAACCTAAGATTTTTGTCCCTTGAATTTAATGGTACAAAAATATTGAAACTGCGCAAAAATTAAATCCCAATAAAAATACCAAACTAATATGATCACTACTATCTCAATTTTACCAGTATTCTTATTATCACTGTCTCAACCATTACCCCTGTCATCATTGTTGCCTCCACTATCATTAACTATAATATTTTTACATAACAATATGAGTTATAATTATCAAAATATTGTATTGTATTAGTGTTTATAAAATAATGGACAACACATGAATCATGTTCATTGAAACGCGTTCTCAAATATGGTACATGAGTATTGTGTCCAATACTCCTTATACTATGCTATCTAGGTATTCTTATCTTGTCAATTTTTAACAACTAAATGCTACTTGAAAGTCGTTCCTGGTAAATTGATGAAAAAAAATATCATGCTGCTTTGTCTGGTCTTTTGCAATTGGAAATCTTACAAGCATTATACCACTAAAATTCATTTCATTGCATCAATACCAATTACAAAGTATGAGCTTTTCTTTTAAAAGGGGGAGAGAGGAAGAGAGGGAGAGTCTTCTTTTCAGTGATTTCATCTTATAAAATTTTGTTCTCTTCTATTGTATAAGATGTTATTTTTTTTGTTTTGGATTGTTGCACTGTTAAGTCTAGCTAGACAAACATTTGATGTTGAAATGATTATTAGTTTATTACAGCGTAGATACAACATCCACAATGTGGATAGTAAGGGACAAACTGACACTAGCGTTTTTAGTTCAAAAAAGCCATTGATGCTAGAATCATCCGAGCATTAATCTATCAAATTGAATTATGTCCTTATTTTGAAGAGCACCTGTCCTTTTAGCTGGTGGATATTACTAATGAGATCATTTGCTTATATAGTTTTTACAGCTATATTTGATAATCTCCAAAATAATGCATATGCAGTTTCTTTTTGTATCCTTGTATCCCTTTTTGTTTGCTATGATTGTGGTTTAGAAATTGAGTTGTACACTCTATGTTCCTTTGTAGGTCTAAGGGGAAGAGCTTTAAGGGGATTTTTAGTCTGTAGGGGTCCACCAAAACTTGACTGCATAAACCAGACCTGATGTTACGCCATGCAAAGCTTATATGGCGATTGGAACAGCTGAGGATAACTTCGGAGTCACCATGGCTTTCTTTATCTCTGTCCTCATATTCGGATACTGCTTACAGAAAGGCTAAGCTTGCTCCTTTGCAGGTATCTCTCTCTTTTTTCTCTCTATCTTTCACACACACACACATGCGCATGCATTGATGTTGTCAACATAAATAGGTTTGAATGATGTTTGGCCAAAAAAAAAAAAAAAAAAAAAAAGTTTGAATGATGTAGTTTAACATATTGTGTTTGTTTGCCTTTGCAATTGCCTTTCAACTTCGTTTGTATATTTTCTTTAGAAAACTAAGATTGCATTTACTTTTTGGATGAGATTAGGTAAAAACAATATGATCTAACATAACATTTGAAATGTGATTTAGAGATGAGCTAGTTCACTTTGTGTTGTTATAAAGTAGTCGAACTGTGAGTGACAGCTGAAGCTGAAAGATTGGGTTGGTTATTCTTGATGGAATAACCTAGTCACTTTTCCTTCTATCCCTTGTTACATATATCTATAACTTGCTGGAGTGCCCTGCACATCATAAAATAAGATCTTCAAAGGCTTTCTTATAATGTCTTTGGTTGCTTTTTATTCGTCGAGTAGTTTCTAGAGTATAATTTATTTGTAGGACCAGTTAGTCAACTGTCTGAAGTTTGTTAATGCCTTTAAGAGAATGCTTTATGACAAAAGTTAAGTTGGAAAATATTGAGAAAAAGATATCGACAAATTTATGTCTTAATATATTTGGGTACCGTTGTGTTACCAACTAATTATAGAATGTCTCTTAAACGTAACCAATCAAGACGCACACATATACATTGTGCCCGAATCAGCTTTTACCTGTTCATTTTTGGTTGTACATCACCAAAGGCATACCGTTCTTCTCTTAATTTTACTACTAAAATAATATCTTTGTTTTTTTTTTATTAAGAGAATATATGCAGCTGTATCGTAAACTGAGTAATCCTTGACGTGGTAGTATGGTGGTTATTGGTTCCCTAATTATTCCATCTAAAATTATATTTTATGCATTGATTTTTAACAGTGTGGCATTAATGTTAACGTGTGCTTATAATAAGGTAGTTTACTTATCTCTAAAATTCATAATCAATTCTTTCCTAGAGTCTCTTAGTGTGCATTAAATTCTTTAATGGCACATTGATTGGTGGAAGATAAGAATAAAATTACATGTTTTAAGAAATGGAACAAAGAAGTAATAGCTATTTCTTATATTTCATTTGAGATTTCATGGGTAGATATGGAAATATGTCAAATAAAATCAAAGAATAGTTGTTCCCTTGGCATTGCAATTCCTCATTTTACAGTTATAGCAATTTTGCTGAAGAGCTATTTCGCCATCCAGATGCAAGAATAGGTCTGCAGGGAAGGAATAACTATTTTATTCTGCCCTTATGAAGTCAACCATATGTGTCATAAAAGAAATGTCGGCAGTTTGGCAGAATATTTACCTAGGAGGAAAGTTATGATGGCATGTGCATGTAGACCTTCTCAGAAACATCTTATGAAATGGTATGCACTTGCAGGCTGCACTTGGTTATGATAGTAGAGGCATTTTAAGTACCGCATGTTGGTCTGGGTATAAAATTTTAAGATTGTCTTTATGCGTGATTTGTTAAGACCACGCTGGAGAACCTTGAGATTGCCTTATTAATATATTTGTTACAAAAGAACAACCATTAATGTTATGCACACATTTCATTTATCAGGAAAAGAGTACTTGATGAAATATTGGGAAAATTACCTCTCAAATTGATGAAATTGTTCCTTAACAGAACATTCTCCTTTTTTGGTTGAACTTTTCTAGAGTCCCATAGAACTCTCAACTCCATAAAAACTTATGGCAGTTGCTTCAATACATTCCCTTTGAGCTTATTTCTAGTTGTACTGAAGTTAAATTTTGGTTTCTTTGCTGGACTGAAGTAAAACGTGTAAACAGATGTTAATGTCTGAATATACGAGATTTACTTGCATTTTTTTTCATTGAAGGAAAGGAAAATGAGAGACCGCTTTAAACTCTATGCTAAAGGAGGTGATGGTGGCAATGGTTGTTATAGTGTTCGTCGTAGCTGCCATGATCGTCGGGGCAGACCTGACGGTAGGTCTTTATTGCATTGACTTCAAGCTTTTGTTTTACTAGCAATTAGTCTGCTGTTTTCTGCAGATTCTAAGAGGACAAAGTGCATTTGTTTATTCTCATCGAGCTTTTTGTCCAGCTGATACATTGACTTGATAAGAAAAGTTCGATTCGTTTAAGTACTGCTTCTTATACTCTTATGTGGAAATGCAGGTGGAAATGGTGGAAGAGGAGGAGATGTGATTCTAGAGTGTTCTCCTGCTGTTTGGGACTTCAGCAGCTTGCAGCATCATGTTGTGAGTAGACTTGTTTTTTTCAGTTCTTTTTCCCTTGTCTTGTCTTTTTTTAAGGTTGACCAGAGCAACATAAGGTTCACATCTGGTGCCTGGGACAAAGAGGTGATCTGCTATTATTTTTGCAGAATGCAGGCAAAGGGGGGCATGGGGCCTCAAAGAACAAGATTGGCACCCGGGGTGCAGATAAAGTATATCTAACATACTTTTGCTTTCCCATACTAGAAACCATCTAGTTGTGTTTTCTAGCAAGATTGCTGTATCAGGATGTGAAGCATCATTAATGAAACCGTTATTGTAGGTTGTCCATGTACCTGTTGGCACTGTTGTTCATCTATTAAGGGGAGAAAGTCCATGTGTAATAGAAAAATCTTCATCTGCCAATCCAGATCCATGGGAGCTACCGGGTTCACTAGATATTTCTTCCAAATCTAATGATCCTGGTGTAGTAGAAGAAGCTGAATCTTTTAATGTTGTTGGGCGACCTCAGAGTTATCTTAGAAGAATGGTGGAAAAGACTGAAATTCCAGAGCTTTCTACTCAAGGTACTAGAAATAATGCTCGCCATAGCTTTCCAGACTCCAACAGCAGGTGGATTAGCACAGATATGGAGATGGGGGAAAGTGAAGAGGATGGAGAAATAGGATGCAATACAGAAATGGAGACAGGGAGAGATGAAGAAATAGGATATAATACAGAATCAGAGATGGGGGAAGATGAAGAAATACAGTATAATGTTGCAGAGTTGACAGAGAAGGGTCAGCAAATAACTGTTGCACATGGAGGGGAAGGTGGCCTGGGTAATGTTTCCTCTGCAAGTTTTACAAAGAAACCAAAACTTTCAAAAGGCGAGCTGCATAAGAATGATGCTTTTGATTTTGAGGAATATGAGGCCGCTGTCTCTGTTGGTTCACCTGGTTCTGAGTCTGTCCTTATACTAGAGCTCAAGAGCATTGCTGATGTAGGCCTTGTTGGAATGCCAAACGCTGGTAAAAGCACCCTGTTAGGAGCTATTTCAAGAGCTAAACCTACGGTCGGCCATTATGCCTTCACAACCCTGAGACCGAATTTGGGAAATCTGAACTTCAATGATTTCTCAATTACTATTGCAGACATTCCAGGACTCATAAAGGGTGCCCATAAGAACCGTGGACTTGGGCATGCTTTTTTGCGTCACATAGAGCGCACAAAAGTTCTGGCTTTCGTGGTTGATTTGGCAGCTGCATTGGATGGTAGAAAAGGAATCCCACCTTGGGAACAACTCAGAGATTTGATTTTAGAGCTTGAGCATCACCAAGAGGGATTATCATCTCGTCCATCCTTGATAGTAGCAAACAAAATTGATGAACATGGGGCTGATGAAGTATATGAGGAGCTGAAGAAAAGAGTGCAGGTAGTTCCGATCTATCCTGTATGTGCTGTTCTGGAAGAAGGAATTCCAGAGCTGAAGGATGGTCTTAGGATGCTGGTGAATGGTGGAGAGTCAAACAAGCTGAACATAAAGGACATTGTACTTGACTAAGTCTTGGTGCTCCAGTCATCCAAGCCATGGTTAATGAAAGGGTGGCACGAATCACCCAGAGAGCTGATTCATTTTGCCGTGCATAACAATTTCTAACATTAAACTCCAACTCCGTTAAAACAGGCAGCTCAACCGTACATCCCTGTTGAAAGGTATGGGCTAATGTAACAATGAGTTGCTATTGTAAGTTCCTTGGCATGAGTGGATCAACGCACTATGATGGATAGGTTCATGTGTTTCACCATTCATTTCTTTTTCTCTTGCTTTAGGCATTTTATAGCCCTTTATATATATATATACCCCAACTTGTTTAGGATGGGGATACATGAAGGAAAGGTAAATATTTCACTACAATATTCAATTGAATTTAAAAAGACATAATTAATTTCTAGCTGGTCCAGTCTCCCCGGTTAAGACTGTGGGTCTGGCGAAAAACATAATGGTGCAGACAGATTTTATTTTTAACTAATTTTATTTATTTATATCATGACGTATTATTTTTCATCTCGCTGATATAATTTGCCTGTGGATGTCCAAATAATATAAAATATATAATAATGGCCATATTACTGTAGTACTTTCGATGTATTTCTCCATTTTTTTTTAACTATCTTTTTAAAGTTTGCACCATTTTGCTTTTCTCAGCAAGACAAAAGCCTTGTCTATCTCTGCCTAGCATAAGGATTTGAGAAGATATCCAAATCCGTAGGGTCGCTATGCGCCGTGAAGTAAAGAGGACATGTTCATGAGAATGAGATAACCGTGAGCATGTGTGCATCTCGTACGATACAGTATTATTTGTTGTCCAAGAGACGGAAAATTTGCAGATCCCCTTCTTTTACCTAGTTTTTTTCCTACTAATTGCATATTGTTATCTTGTTGATTGGGAGTAAATGCAAGAACTACTTCCCATATTTATTCAATTTCATTACTGCTTTTAAATTCCGTGGATATGGAACTTTCAATTTACATTTTCCCCAAACATTAATAAAAGTCTCCTAAATCTTTGGATATCAGAATAAAACAGTCTCATCATCTCCAAATATTAATGGAATTTCGATTGAAAAGTCTTAAAATATGGCATTAATTCATAAAATCCTACTATCAAATCTATTAATCAATTATCAAGTCTTTGTAACAATCACTCTAGCCACGACGAACAAGATCGTTTCTGTAATAATAATAATAATAAAAATCAATGTATTCTTCAATTTAGAGATAACAGCCTAAGTTGATGTGCTTAGGAATTCCAACAAGGAATCCAAACACGATCCAATCATGAAGCATGGAGTGAGAAAGCACCCTGATGTTGAAAGAGAGGTACGTAAGAGGTATAATCACTAAGCTAAAACCTACAAAATCATCTTTATCAAAGCTATCATTGTACCCTCCGATGTATAAATTGCAACTCAAGTTGGTGTGCCAAGAATTTTAACAAGGAAGCCAAACATATTCCAATCATGAAACATAGAACTAAAAGTGCAATTTTTGTCTATTCATCAAGCATCAATTCTCAACAAGTACTCATGTAAAATCTTGTTTCTTTGCTTAATTAGTTGTTTAAATGACTTTTCATCTTTAAGTTTGTCCAATATGGAAGTGCTGCGCAAACATTTCACATTACATGTTTAAATGTTTTTATTGACGACAGTTATCTAGCCTGTCCAGTTAACTCTCTAAGTAGCTTTTTTTTTTTTTCATTTCTTTTTTTGTTTAATATGTATATTATCTTCCCAATATGTTGACATCAACATATATTGAGAAAAATATTATAAAAGATGACAATTCATACAATAATTCATGTTATGATAAGTTCTTTGGCTATCTCATTTGAAGATTGGTGAATTTGAAAATTTCCATGGTTATTAATGTCTATTTAGGTCATATTTCAAGTTAATATGCTAATGTTTTATAGTCATTGAATTTTTATATTTGTTATATTTAGTCAGACTTCACTAAATTTTTAAGTTTAGTTATGTTTTTGTAAGTGTTAAGACCCTGTTCTAATGTTATTTATATAATTGTAGAAATTAAATTTGTTATCATCCTTTTTTAAAATACTTTTTGTAAATTTGTTTATAGCTTTTGATTGATAAATGGGTCAAATCTAGGCATAGGATATGCTAATTGAAGAGGTTAGTTCAAATTTTAGGTTTTCATAAATGATTAATAAATTGGTCATAGTGCTGATTGGGATTTCTCGAACAAAATCTTGCTTAGATACGAATACAAAACATAATACGATAACACAAATTATCAGCTAATTTTATTCTCATATGCACATTCTATTTTTTCCTGCTTCATTCTTTTCGTTTATTCTTTTCTTCTCCCCTTTGCTTAATATTGTGATACTTGTCATCAAAATAAACCACTAAATTCAACTATTATAAATAGTAACTGACATCATGGAGATATAACATCTCAACCAAGAGATAAAGTATTCCACCTAATAAAAAAGGAGAAGAAAAACAAAAGCAATAAGCATTTCAACTAAAATAATTTCTTTTAACTTTAATTACTCTACTCAAGTCTTGACATATGCTTTAAGTATTCCTATGGTAAAGAATGAGTGTAAACCTCAAGATTTTTCATACTTGTTAAAAGTAATTAGAAATATTAATATACAAAAATAGAAGGTCAATGTAAAACTCAACAAAGACCCCTTGAATAAGATTACAAGTAGTAATGAACTTATATATATCTTTAAACCCTAAAACAAAGTCCTGTAAATAGTAATAGATACTAAAGATAATATTTCATAGTGGGTATCGAAAACTCAAGTTATATAAATAATTTAGATAAGATTTCAAATTCATTAAAGAGTAAATAACCGATAAAGCTTGTTGAGGATTCTCTGCCTTAATCTAAGACGTACCATAAATGCATTCTTTGACCATCAATTAAATGCACCCTTTGACCAATCATTTATAGGAGTTTGAATGGCTGATTCTTTCATTTATTTTGTAATCAATATTTATGTGTATTTATTCTCTTATACCATCTGTAAACATATATATATATATATATATATGAAAGGCTCTCACCACAAAATAGTGTGGTGGTTTCAAAACACTTTCATGGTACCAGAGCATAATTAGGATTAACATCCCTCGATCCCAAAATGGCCTTCGATTCTTCTCCCACCCTCCTTCCCTTCAACACCATGATTCACATGGTCACAATCAAACTCTCCTTCTCTAACTACGTCTTATGGAAGAGCCAATTTCTTCCTCTTCTTGAGAGCCAAGGTCTATTGGGTCATGTAGATGGTACCCTTGAGCCGCCACCTCCATTTGATCCTCCTACCTCTTCTAAGGCTTCTCCTCTCCTCTCTCACAGAGGAAGCCATGGCTGAAGCCGTCAGCCTCTCTACATCTTGCGAGGTCTGGACCGCTCTCGAAAATACCTTCAACTATCGCTCCGAAGCCCGAAAAATACACCTCAAAGATGACCTCCAATTGATGAAGCACGGCACTCGTCCAGTCACTGCCTATGCCCATGCCTTCAAGACCGTTTGCGATCAACTTCATGCCATTGGTTGCCCTGTTGATGAAACTGACAAAGTTCACTGGTTTCTTCATGGTCTCGGACCCGATTTCTCCAGTTTCTCTACTGTTCGTGTTATACTCTCTCTTGCTGTGACCAACAAATGGCCTCTCCGCCAACTTGATGTGAAGAATGCCTTTCTTAATGGTCATCTTACTAAACCTATATTTATGGAACAACCTCCCAGGTATATTGACCCTCACTTTCCCAATCATGTTTGTCTGTTGAAGAAAGCTCTTTATGGTCTCAAACAAGCTCCTCGTGCCTGGTTTCAACGACTTAGCTCTTTTCTTATTCAACTTGGTTTTTATTCCAGTCGTGCAGACACATCACTTTTTGTCTTTCACAAGCAGTCTGACATTATTTATTTGCTCCTTTATGTTGATGACATCATTATTACAGGCAATAACTCTTCTCTTCTTGATAGATTTATTCGTAAGCTTCATTTTGAGTTTGCTACTAAGGATTTGAGTTCTCTTAATTACTTTCTTGGTCTAGAAGGTACATCCACCATTGATGGTCTATTTATCAGTAAGCTCAAATATGCACGGGATATTCTCACACGAGCTCAGTTACTTGATAGTAAGCCTGTTCATACCCCCATGGTTGTCTCTCAGCACCTGTCTTCTGACGGTTCTCTATTTTCAGATCCCACTTTTTACCTCTCTCTAGTTGGTGCTCTTCAGTATTTAACTATCATGAGTTCCGATATTGCTTACGCTGTAAACTCTGTCAGTCAATTTCTACACTCTCCAATTGAAGACCATTTTCTTGCTGTGAAACGTATTCTTTGCTATGTTAAGGGCAAACTGCATTTTGGCCTCACTTTTAGTCCATCTGCTGCTCTTAGTGCTTTAGTTGCTTACTCTGATGCCGACTGGGCAGGATGTCCTGACACTCGTCGCTCGACTTCTGGTTATTCTATTTTCCTTAGCAACAACTTGGTTTCTTGGAGTGCCAAGAAGCAACCTACTGTTTCTCATTCAAGCTGTGAGTCTGAGTACTGTGGCCCCGCTCTTACTGCCACTAAATTTCTTTGGCTTATGCATCTTCTTCGTGACTTTAGAATTTCTCTTCCACAGCAGCCTGTTCTTTTCTGTGACAACAAAAGTGCAATTTTTATGAGTTTTAACCCCATCTCTCACAAGCGAGCCAAGCATGTCAAGTTAGACTACCATTTTCTTCGTGAACTTGTTATTGATGGTAAACTTCGCACTCAGTATGTGCCCTCTCACTTACAGGTTGCCGATATCTTCACCAAAAGTATACCTCGGCCTCTTTTTCAATTTTTTCCGCTCCAAGCTTCACGTCTGCTCAAATCTAACGCTTAACTTGCGCCCGAGGCGGCCGGGGGGGGGGGGGGGGTGTTGAGGATTCTCTGCCTTAATCTAAGGCGTACCATAAATGCATTCTTTGACCCTCAATTAAATGCACCATTTGACTAATCATTTATAGGAGTTTGAATGGCTGATCCTTTCATTTGTTTTGTAATCAATATTTATGTGTATTTGTTCTCTTATACCATCTGTAAACATATATATATATATATATATATATGTAAGGCTCTCACCACAAAATAGTGTGGTGGTTTCAAAACACTTTCAAAACTTATAGTTAGAAAATGATAATTTAAGGATAAACCGTTACGGTTATAAATACACAATAAGAACAAAAACAGATCCATAACTAACAATCTAAACTCCAAATGAATATTTGAATCACACCATTAGTCTAGTTAGTGAATTCTAAAGTTTTTAGAGACAAATGTAAATTAGCCTATTAAGCTTAGAAAATCCTAATTGCATAAGATAAAATCCTAAAAAAAAAATTAATCGTGTAAATTTTAAATTCAAAGTTGAACTAAAAAATAATCTAGAAAATTTGCAGAAACTTTAAATAAATTTTTGGAGACAAAACTCTTAAATAACTGATATATTTGTATCCATTTAGTTTAATAAACTATCCTAAAATTAAAATAAATAAATAATTAAATAATACTATATAAATTATTGCACAAAATCAATGCAATTGCATAGAACATGCGGTGGAAAACTCCTCAAATTGTTGCAACCGAATTCTTGAGACAATTGAGTTAACATAAGTAAACAAAGTCAAGGAAAAATTGTTGGAAATCAATTAAAACAACCTAACTCAACACCATAATAAATGTATGAGATTACCTGCATATATAACTTGACATTCAGTGAAGACAATGTGCTTCTTCTTGGCTGAATTCCTCTTCTTGAGAGTTGCCTCTATTTGTTTTTTATATATACCCTTAATGCACAACAAACAAAACTAATAACATACACAAAAACAGGACAATAAAACACATCCAAAGGCAGTTAAAATTCGTCCTCCATTAGCCTCATAAACCAGCAGCACAGCTAACAATCGAAACTCATCATCGTAGTTCTCTTAAATAAGCCATAATAAGAAACACAACACAAGCTTAAGGAAAATCAACAAAGAAAGTTAAGTGCAAATTCGTTTTAAGTAAGTTATGTATTAAACATTAGTTTAAACCAAGTTTCTATTAACCTAGTTTTGTATCAAGCTTTGGGAGAGGGTTTAACACTTCGATATCAGCCCATACAAGGTATTATCTAAACGTTAAACCCTATCTATGCATTACAATATTTACAAGTTGGAAAATCATAAGTTTTGATGATTATGAATGTTATGTGTTAATATGTCATTAACAATAGTTAGTGAAATATCTCAAACCTTCACATATATTAGAAATTGGGTTTAGATAGATTTGAATGAATTAAATTAATTATAGGATTTAAATAGACAAGTTGATATAATTTAATTAGCTAATAATTAAGTTGGTTTGAGATTTAGTTTCAAATTCCCTAAACACGTCATCAAAGTATTTAGAGAATTCCTAAATCCTTGATTCTTAGCCTAAATACTAATTCCTAAATCTCAGTAAAATTTGAGTTCATTTGCTTATCTTAAAATATTAGTTCTTAAACCCGAACTCAAATTAAATATCTTTTATCTAAAATAAATTCTCAAATTAAGTTCTTATTGCAAGTTCTTAATTTCTAACATATTGGTTCCGAAATAAACTTTTAAATACTCTTGAAACTATAGATATTTGATCTGATAGTTCTAAACCTATACCTATAATCCTTATATTAATTTTAATCCCCATCCTTTTCTTTTTAAATCTCTCTAATCCTCTGCCTCTCTCTTCCCTCACTTTTCCCTTTCTTTCCTTCTATTTTTTTTCAACGGATGCTTTCTCTTCCCTTTCCCTTTCTTCTTCATTTTTCTTTTCTTTCTCTTCAAATCTTCAACAAATCTCAAGATCAAAGCCAACAAGAGGATGAATCAAGATTAGGAGATGAACTAGATAGAGAAAACCAAGCTAGAGGATGAAGCTTCAACTTCTTTTCTTCTCTAAGGCTAAGTATACTTTGTAAATTGTTATTTTCTTTATGAATTAGAACTTAAATGTTGTATTAATGTTATACATGAGTTGAGAAGTGTTGTTTAAGTTTGTATTTGTAAAGTTTATGGTTGATGGAGTTGGTTTATTCAGGAAGAAGATGAATAGTGAAATTGGGGTTTGAAGTTGTTTATGATTATTATAGTGATGTTTGATGGATTGAAGTGGGAGTTTATGTTTATTAGATTGTATTGAGATCAAATAACAAGTTTTAAGAAGCTTAAATGAATTTGGAGGAGTTTGAAACATTTTGAACGAATGTTTTTTGCAAAATAAAAACAAGGGAAAATTTGACAGCAGCGTATTGCATGTACGCTGGCATTCAACGCTGCCGGTGTTGAATTCTACGCTGTTGGTGTACGTGTGAAATTTGGCGGTGTTGGGAGTCATACGGTGACCAGAATGCTTAACCTCTAATGCCGGCAAATTTAAACTTTACTCCGCCGGCGTTGAACACCGGTGTTGGTTTTGTAAATTTTCCCAATTTCGTAGCCTCTTCGTATTTTAGCATAACTTTTTCATACGACCTCTGATTGAGGTGATTCAAGTTGCGTTGGAAAGATAAGAAAGAGATATACAACTTTCATGTTTTAAGTTTTTGCAAATTATAAAAGTATCAATACTTAAATTTTAATTATTTCCAACTAATACATTTTTCAAGCTAAGCTAAAAACTTGTTATAAATTGTTTTATATGTGTTTACTTTGACAAATGGATCTTTTTGACCTAAAATGAAATAGATAAATAATATTTGATGTGTAATGATGATTTAGTGATATAATTAAACATGACTTAGATAGATTTATAGATTTAATGAATAATTGAGTTAAATATGCGAGTTTAACATAAAATGAATCTAGTTACTTAATCTAAGTTCAACTTGACTAAATAAACTTGAATAGGATAAAATGAATTAGATTGAGTTAGTTTAAAAACTTTGTCTTATTAAATGATTAGGTTTAACTTATTTGGCTAAGGTTAAGCTAAAATGGGTTAGTAACAAATAATAGAGTTAAATGAATGTGTTAGGGTGATCTTTAAATAACATAAGGAGTATGTTGTTTTGTATATATTATATATATTGTTATGGGAGTAACGTGTTGTTATATGTATATATATATGTTGTTTTGTATATATATATATTGATATGTGAATAATAGGTTGTGATATGGTTTATATTTAATATGAATGAGTACTAGCTTAAGTTCTTATGTGAGTTCAATTTTTTGAAACAGATGTTTGGTTTTGGTTTTGGTTTTGGTTCTGATTCTTTTGGATTGGCTTTGATCAACCTTCTAAGGCTCTGTTTGGGGATTTTATTTAAAGGTACGCAGTAACTTACGTGTTGAATGTTAGGATAGGCATTCTAAACTGATTAAGACTTAAACTCGGCTTTGTAATTGATGAGTGTTGGTTGTGCTTTACGTCGTTGAATCCGGATCCGGGAAGCGACAATCTTGTCATGATGCAATGACATGTTAGTTAAGCGCTTAACCAAGTCATGATGCAATGACTTTACCATGATGCAATAGCGATTCTTTTTGGTTAAGTGGGTAACTGATAGGGCGAATAGTATCTGAGTGACGTTTACTTAAACTTAGGGGGAAATACCATGGTTTAGTTCAAAGATTATGGGAACTTGTAAACTAGGCTCATGTTATGGACTGAGTTTAAGTAGAGTCGGGCAACGACTTTTGAACCCTAAATAAAGCTATTTTCTTTATCGGTTAGATATAGGAGATATGGATATCCGGTCTATCTATATCAACCCCCTGAGCATCTGCTGTTACTCAGGATCCCCAAATTCTCATGGCATGATTCGGAGTGTGAGTGCTTCTGTGATAGTTGTTTATTTACTTTAAAGAAAAGATAATAATCTATGGCTATGCATTGCATATAGTTTAAGTTGTGTGCCACTCCGTGTGTGATTGTGTTACTGTGTACTGGGTTTCGGTTCATTATTGTTGTTGTTATTCTTTTTACATGTATTGTTGTTGTTGATGATGTTGATGAAGTTGATGATGATGAGTTCTTGTTGATGTTGTTAATGTTTTTGATGAGGATGGTGATGATGATTGATGTGATGATGTTTGACCCGGGTTTTGGGTGATTCTAAAGATATGGGAGAATGAGTGAAGTGTGATAGGATCGAAATATTACTTGTATTTTGTTTCTTCTTTGCTTTGTTTTATGAAGACTGGATTTATTTATAAATTGTATTTTTTTTAAGGGCTTGTTAATGCCAAATGATTGTAAATGATTATCTACCCCTAAGAGTAGATCATAAAGTGTTTTTATAAAGTTAGTTTCTTAGAAAATTGGTTTGCTCTGTAGGAAGTAGAAGTTTATAAGTTGTTTTATAAAATTTGATTTTCTGCTGCTGAATCCAGTTATTTAGAAATCTAACTAAACGATTTCATAAATTCTAAAATTGCTTTAGCAATGTTCAACATAAACACATTCTTTGAAGACAACCTTACGTATAATTCGTCAGAGTTATACGTGGTTGGGGACTTGGTGTCCTTAGTTTTAGAATTAAGCATGTCGGGTCTTTACAGTTAGGGATTATGTAGAAACACTTGAAATATTTAAAACATTAAATATAATACATACAAATCATAAGAAAAATAGAGTTCGAACTAGGAAAAAGAAAGAAGACGATGAATAGTGCTTATATCAACTCTACGCCAGCAGTGCAAACAGCATACATCGGCAGCATACATGGATAGGCCGGCGACCTTCATACCAGTGTGCAATGGAATAGAAGCTACGCAATTTTATTTTACGTAAAGTGAATGAATGTAGACGGCGTAGATTTCTATAACAGCAACATACATTATAGCACTGGCCGACAAACTTGAGTTCACCACCGGCGGCGTTAGATGCCAGCATACGTGCAATTTCACCCTGGATGAAAATCTGTTTCATAACAGGTTATATATATATATATATAAGAAGAAATTGAACATTAAACATAGTAAATAAATAAATATAAATATTAGTATGTTTAATACTTGATTAAGAGATAAACTTTGGTAACTATTGCAAATAAAATACTTTTGTATAATAAAAGATTAAAATTACGATAATTGTATTATATAGGTATATACATACAAGAATGGAAAACGTAAATAAGCTAAAATTAAAGATAATGTGATACCCATAAATAATAGATAATAACATGAAAAAAGATCAAGAGAAACATAATAAAAATAAATTATAGAAAATAAATATTAGTTATCATAATGGGTCAACTAAGGAACGATATAAAAGTAATAATAATAGTAATGATAAGATACTGATTTACTAAATACAAACTCTACATCTAACTGATAAAAATATAAATATCAAATAAGATCAAGATAAGCAATATGAAAATAAATATTAAATCATATATCCATATTGGACACTTAAGCACTCATAGGAGTTTAGATATATAATCTATGTTGTACTGATGAATATTTTTATTCATTTCATTTGGTGATCTTGATAATATTGAGGACTTTCCAATTGACTTTTATGATTAGCCATCATGAGTAGGTAAGTAACTCAGATCTATTACATTATTTGTGTTTGTAACTAGTGGCATATGTAATGCGAAGATAATAATATGGTTGTTGTGGAAATTTACTGAGTATGTATTGTGTGCTGTTTATTTGGTTGACAAACTAAGATAATAAAAAGTGATTATACATATTGTTTGATGATTTAAGAAAAGCATGTTATATGTTATGTGTGTAATGTATGATCAACATAAACTGGACTAAACATTATTAGCCTTATAATTAAAAACCATCATACATTACATAAACTGCATTATTACAAATACTAAAGGGGTGACAGCCAGCTACGTATTAGTATTTAGATTCTCTATTAATGCTTGGTTTTTCTAAAATGTTAGTTCTTCTAAAATTATCTTTGTTCTGTTGGTTCCATGGGAATTAGATGGCAACAAAGGATGTCGCCCGTGGTATCGCTTTGAAATTACTAATACTTAGGGAGTTTCTAAAGTATAATGCAGGAAATGGTTAATTAATATATTATAAAATTAAAGTGATAATCCTAAAATGAGAAATTGTTGATTTTCGTGTGTACTTAGTCTCTCATGGGCAAGTGGGTCATTAAGTAAATGTTCTTCAACCTTAAGAAGAAGGTGCAAATATTTTTTTTGTTTGGATTCTAGATCATTCAAGCTTGTTGCAAGCCTCTAGATTTTATGCCACGGTTTATGTTTAAACCCTAAATCAAAGGTCAACTAAAAATCCCAAAGTCAACAAATCTATAATAAACCCTAGTAAATTTAGATTTGGCAATCTTGCGCTCTTAACCCCTAAACAACATAATTGAGATAATTATGGATTATAGTTTATAATAATATAGGGAAGCTTAAAAATATCAAATTCATTAAATTTTGGTTTTTTTCGGATTTGAACGGGATTATATTTCGAAAACAATGCCTTGATACACCGGATAGTAAAAATATTCTGTCAATACCGTTGACTTGTAAAAATATAAGGAATTCAAAAATATCAGTTTTATAATTTTTCGACATCTAAAAAATCAGATATAGCCTAATTACAAGTATTTTTTTTACTATCGGTATTAATTTGTCTTATCTACTATTCATGGGATTATTCTACACTATTCATTACTATTCACCTATTTCTACTTTTCTACCACCTATTCTTATACTCTATCATATCTATTTCTTACTTTTTACTTTTCTCATATAACTTTATTACATCATACCTTACAAATTATTACATTTAATTAATAAAAATATAAAACAAAATCTCTCTCTCTCTCTCTTCCCTCTCAAACCGGTGCCCCCCTCTCTCTCATGTATCTATTTTTTTCTTTTTTAATTTATTTTATTCACACAATTTTCTCTCCATAAAACTCTATAAATACCACATCTCACTCTATTTCTTTCACACAATCATTTATCTTAACAAAACTCTCTCAAAATTACCACTCAACTTTTCTATCCAAAAATCTCTTCTCATCTTCCTACATTTCCACCATCTTCGTACTACCACAACTTCTCTTTTTCTACCATCCATACTTCTATCTTAGGTAATATTCTTACAAATACTTTCTTACCATTTTATATAACTTAATATGACCATGGTGTATGTTTCCTAAACATCTAAGTGTTATGGAAGCAATATTATGTTCATGTTTTGTTTTTGTTCATGAATAAATATCATCTTGTTATTATGTTGTTTTATTATTGTTATATTGTTACATGTTATCATTGCTCTAATCTAACATCTATATATTAGTAAATATATATATATATATATATTTCTCTTAGAGCATATAATCTCACTAACATAACCGTTATTTATTTATTTATACTTTGCAATTTATTTATTTATTCTATGCTGTTATATTAAGACTTGTCCTTCTAGTCTTAGACTTGTCCTCATCAAGTTAGAACAAATTTTCTTCTTTCTTTTGTTTTTCTTTTTGGACTTGCCCATGTCTAAGTCCGAAAGCCTTGATTCAAGTTAAGACTTCCAATATTGATATTTATTATTTGCTTATCCTATATTTTCCATCTTTCTTATTAATTATTTTTGTCATGTTACTTAACTATAAACCTGTATTTATACATGATCATGTTGATTGTTGTCTTAATAAGATTTAAAAGGTTCTTTCTTAAGTAAAAAGAAAATAAGCTCAACCACTTTAAAAATGTGATTGTATCACTTAGGAAAAGTCTAATTGAAATTTAGGATTTTATTTCAACAATAGTGCTTTTCAAAGAATTTTAGACAATGTCACTATAGATTTTAGTATTATTAACATACAAAGACTTTTTCAAAAGTTAACCAAGAAATTCTTTACTCTCTTTTTTAAACTACCATTAAAACCTTAATGTTAATAATACTTTGCTATGAGAAATTTTCTTAAAATTTTGTTTATAAAACCCTCACTGACATTTTGGTAAATACAAAGATCAAAACAAGCTTGTCAAATTAAATTAAAAAAGATCAAAACAAGTTTGTCAAATTAAATTAAAAATTAACTCACCAAGTAAAGTCTACTTAGGGAATAAAATTTGTAGATAACTTGGAAAGACTAAAATTTTTGAATCAAAACTATCTTTTAAGAGTTAAGGAAAAATAAAATTATATCACATATTTAATGATTCAAAAATCTTTAGTTTTATTTCTAAACAACTTAAGATAACTTTGTCAAACTTCACTTTCTCAACTAGTAGGACAAGTTGTTTTATAAAAAATCATTAATTAAGACAACATCATTAGAATCATGTGTATAATATGAGTTGGATATATATTAAAAGGATTTTTCAACTATATATATATTTATATGTTTGCTATGGGATTTTTGGGTAATAAAAGGTTTGGAAGAATCATGTTTTAGGGCTGGGATTTTCGTGTTGGGAATTCCTTAATTGATACAAATTGTGATTCGGATCTTGTCGATATTTCGATTCTAGCAAATGATGATGCTATAGCTTTAATTCGGTTATTCTTAAAAAATTAGTATTCGCAATTTGTAAGCAACATGTTCAATGTGGTAACATCTTCCTTTACAATGGTTAAGGATAGTAAGCTCATTGGTCCATACAGTTGTCCATGTCCCAGTAGAAGATTCAGCTGCCACTGCAGCCCTTGCTTCCTCAGGCGAAACTCCGAGTTGAGGAGTTACTCAGAATGCTGCCAAGATATCAGTATCTTTGTTATGAAGATTTGCTGGGTAGCTGGCCCTCTTAGTCCGTTTTTGCAAGAGTAGAAGCATAAGATTTCATCTTTGGAAATCAAATTTCCCTTGCTTAATGAATAACCCCTTGTTACTAAGAGTAGAAGCATAAGATTTCATCTTTGGAAATCGAATTTCCCCTACTTAATGAATAACTGCTTGTTACTAATGAGTATTTTTTTCTCGTCTTCAATGCCAAATTGAAGTGATTGGATTTGCACCAATGGAAACCATAAATTTCATACACAACACAATAGAAGGATAGATTTTGTACCATATCTTTTTGGAACCCAAATCACCTTTTATGATAAAAATAACTTTAGAAATAGATATATCTTTTTGAGTAGGTAGAAAATAGTATATAATATGTGAAATTTTGAGTTAAAATGAGCAAGTTATGACCATTTTAAGTTGGAATTTCACTGCATACAATTTTTGATGAACTTAGAAAAATAGAATTTGCAAGTTTAAGTAGAACTTTAAGAAATACTCATTTTCGGTATTTCTCTTGTTTAGGCAACGAAGAGTCCGAGTTTCCTTATCCAAAGGACTACTTTGACTAGGAGCTTTCTACTGCCATGGCTAAGTGAGTTTAATTTCCTACATTCTTGTATTTGTGTTTTCGCATGTAGATTAGCGGCACTAGAATTAGAAAAAGATAAAAACATGAAGGTGCATGTGTCTTATATATATGGTTGAAATGGTGTTAAGCATATCGAGGCGGGAATTGTTAAATAAATAATGTTTGATTTAGTATAGAAATGATATGTCTGTAACTCTATGATCACTATTAAAACATATAATATCATGCCATGATTACTTTAAAAAAATGATCCATGCATAACATGTAGTGAGTCACATTGTATTCATTACTATACCCTTGGTGGGACGAGGGCATAGTAGTGAGATCCGTAGAACCCGAAAATCTACTTTTATGGTGAATGTTCGCCCGATTAAAATGGTGAGTGGACACCCAAATTAACTACATTTTAGCAGCTAGTAGTGGCTCGTATAAAAACTACAAAAACTTTATTTGTGAATTATGGCCTCATGGCTCGAAACACCTAACCCTAAATGGAGGGGTAAATCCATTCAGCATATGATTCCCATAAAATCATATGTATTGTTTGCTCACGTGTTTGTTTGCATTTCATATGCTTGTTTAAATAACTTGTTTGAATATTGTTTGTTTGAGTACTTTATTTGTGGAAATAATTCTCACTAAGCAAGGAAGCTTACCCCCTTTTAGATATTTATTGCATCACCCCTACTTTTGGTACTACCTTTTGGATTCAGGGGTTTTTGGATGAAGTCAAAGATTAGTTGTAGACTTAGACTTCTAAGTAAATTTCCAATGTAATTGTTCTAAGATAGACTATGTTGGACTTTATCTTTTGATAGGGGAATGCCCTTTTAATATTTGTAAGACTCTTATATTCTATATTTAAGGTGCTTATGTTGTGATTTCCATTTTTAACCACTATTATGAATGTCTTCTTAAACAACTTATTTCAAAGTTGGTTCTCTGTGATCATGAAGGTACGCTTTATACCTGATATCGAATCTTTTGGGATGACTAAGGTTATTATACTTAAGCTTTAATATTGAGTGTAGCGGATTGTTGTGTTTAGGGTACCCTTTGGGGCGTGACACTTGTATCTGTGCATATGCTTGATTGTTGCATTACATATGATTTGTTAATAAACTTGCTTGATGTGTAATATGCCTAGTTATTCACTGAGCTCGTGGTTTGGCTCATACTCCTAAAGACCTTTCAGGTTGATACTACAACCATGGCTAGTATATTCCAGGAGCATGGCTCTTATAAGACTTTAGAAGTTGGATTAGTATTTGAAATATCAGTTTATGTATTTTGGAGCTTTATAGACTAGAAAGTTAGTTTGTAATATTATATTACTCCAGACTTGCGATGACAATTATTTTACTAATTTATGACTTACATGTATTTGTCATTTCTTATCGAAGCAACTAAAAGATCCTGTTGTTTGAAATATGTCATTCTCTAAAGGTAAACTAGTAATAGTATACAAGTGTGGTTTGTGTGCTATTACTAGGGTACCCTCGGGCATAACAGTGAGAAATCATGCTAATTAGTTATGGATACCACCTAAAACCCTAATATTTTCTTTCAACATTCATGAATTTTTTAGTAAATTTGAATTAAAGTCTGTAAGAGAGTGAGATTGGATTTACCTATAAGAGTGGCATGGACATCAGTTTTTCAATGGAATAGATTAGGCTTAATTACTTCCTCTCCTAACAATATTAAGCGATAGTATATAGAGAAAAAATTGCAGCTTAATTATTAAATGGTATAAATAATTTGATACTTAAATAAATTTAATATAATGTACTAAAATAAAACTCTAAAAAACTACCAACTTCTTACAATACCATATTCTTTACTCGCTTCTTGGGTGAGTAATTTAATAAACTATACTTGAATTAATTTAGTAAATATTTTTCTTATAGGTCGTGGCCATCTTCCTTTTAAACCGACATGCTCCACACCATTTATCACTAAAAAGTAAAACTTATTATTTCCTCCCTACTTTTCCTCTTTCGCATCATCCTCTTGCTCATAACCTAACATATATATGAAATCAAACACTTGTAATATGTTTTGAACATGCTCATTGTATTGCCCTAATCTGAATGCATTATAACCCGCCACGCATCTTTACTTGAGATGGACATGCTAAGGCTGTTATTCCTTTAATCTACAAATTATAAACCATATAACATCAACTCTCATAGAAAGAGTAATTGTTTAAAATATTTTATAATAACAAAACTTCATAATAACTTAGTTGGCATAAACCAAAGCCAACATAAATTAAACTTATAACATTGTAAAAAGTCTCATGAAACTATAAATTTATTTAAGCATATAAAACTTCTTAAGTTCTTCAATTTTGTCTAACTCCAAATCCAGATTATCTAGATATCAGCAGGAAAGTTAGGTCCATTATCATCTTTCCGATAGTCCACATACACATCATAGCCTGATAAATAAAAGATTACTAGATCTTCACCTGTTCCTGCAAAATAAAAAGGAATGGTCATAAAAGCCTAACACCCCATACCACAAACACATGCATATGTACAAGCATAATACAAATTCACATACAACTTAATATCTAATGCAGCAGCACAGGTTATTATTTTTTATTAATGAACAAACAACACAGTTTAGAGTTGTTGGTCATTAATACCAAACTTGGAGTAACTCATGCCTCCGTAAAAACAACCATATAAAAAATAGGTAATATATACATATACTGATGTTGGGAACTATAAATCCCGAGAATTTTCACATCAGTAAAAATAGACAAAAATAGAAAAAATAGAAAATAGAATGTTAATATAGGACTTAACTAAGGCCTAGAATAAAACCACAATTTGTAATGAGCTTATATATAATTTCAAACCCTAAAACAAAGTACTACAAATAATAACATATAGTAAAAATAGATTTTCATAACCAGTATCGAAAACTCAAAGTATAGTAACAATTTAAATAAGACTTCAGGAGTATTAAAAAGACAATAATCAATAAAGCTTATAGTTAGAAAATGATAGTTTAAGAATGAACCGTTAGGATTATAAATACACAATGGAAACATAAACAGATCCATAATTCATAATATAGACTTCAAATAAATATTTGGATTACACCATTATTTTAATTAGGGTATTTTTAAGCTATTCGAGGCTAAAAGAAAAATTGGCTTATTAAGCTTAGAAAACCTTAATTGCGGGAGCTAAAACTCTAAGAATAATTCATCGCGTAAACTTTAAACCTAAAGTTGAACTCAATAATGATTAATAAAATTTATAGAACTCTAAATAAATTTTTAGTGACAAAACTCTTAAATAAGTGTCATATTTGTACCCGTTTAGCTCAATAAACTATCATAAAACTAAGGAAATTAATTAATCTAATATTATTATATGATTATTTGCACAATTTTGGTGTAAATTGAGCACAACAAGCAGCTAGAAATTCCTAGAAACTGGAACAGCCGAATTTTTAAGAGAAATTGACTCAATTAAGTAATAAAAGTCAAAAAGAAATATGAAGAAACCAATTGAGATACTCCAAATCAACAGCTCAATAAATGCATTGCACATCATGCATACAAATGAGAAATTCAGTGGAACAAAATTCATCTTCTTGGCTGAAATAGAGTTGGAGCTGCTACCTTCTCCTTATATATACATGCTCATTTATTAATTCGCAAACAAAGTTACTAAAGCGCATGAAACCGGCCCTAGAATAGCAACACAAAACATACTACATCAATTCAAATAACAACATAAAACCTAGCCAACAAATTATATAAACTTAGCTATTAAACAAGCGTTGGAAATCAACAAAAGAAGGCAAGGAAAGGTAAGTGTAAATTTTTTTTTTAGTTAGTTATATGTTAGACCTTGCCTAAATAATGTTATTGTTAACTTTAGTTTCGAATCTAACTCTAAGTGGGAATGTAGCACCTTCCAATCAGCTCAGACAAGGTAATATTTAGTCTTAAGGCTCCATTAATGTGTTTTGTTATATGTTAAAGCTAGAAACTAGGTTGAATGATGATCACAAAAAGTAATATGTACTGATATATCACATACAATACATGTAAAGTGTAAAAAAACACTTGGAAATAGTTTAAATGCAAGTATAATACACATATATTAAAAGAAAATTTAGTTTCGAATTGTGGAAAATTGGAAAAGATGATGAACAGTGTCAACACTACCCCTGTCACACCCCGAATGGTACCTTAAACGTGGTAGTCCGCCGTACACAATATTAAAGCCTAAGAATGACCATCTCAGTCACGCGAAGGCTTCCATACTATGTACAAGGCATCTAACACATGGAGGAGACTCATCGGAGTAATGCATTTTATGTTGATACAACTTGAGAACAATGTAGAGGAAATTCAATTCACTATTCTTCAAGATACAACTCATAAAACTTCAATTACAATTCATCAAAAGATTCTACCATAGAAAACTATTACAAGGCAAATAATAAAATCTAGCTAAAAACTTCAAGCATTTTCATTTCTTGCCGGAATCCCAAAGTCATTCTCGGCTCCAACCATCTCGGTCCCCACTTAGCATTCTTGAGATAACCTATTTAATCAAACATCTATTGGAGTATAAGCTACACTAGCTTAGTGAGTGAAAACTTCTAGGATTATATTTATAACACATCATACAATCAAGTGATTAGTTAGACAAGTGATATGCATCAAACACGTGAATTCAACAAACATATGACCTGCCGGAAATCATATGTGGATGGACTTGCGCCCTCCATCCCGGGTTAGCAGATTAACGAATCTTGCGGTACAACACCGTTTAAAGCTCACGGCCAATTGAACTATAAGATCGTTTATAGTACAATGATAAACTAACAAGAATCGTTTATAGTACAACGATAAACTAATAAATGCCAATGCTCCATCCCCATCCCCATCGTGATATGAATGAGTTCAATTTCATTTTCAACTCCGAATACTCAATTATACCAATTTTTTTAAGTGATCAATCAATAATCGCAGGCAATCAATCCTAATTCATATATACAAGCAATATTTAGTCACTCGGCTTCGATATTCTTACATTCCATTTCTCATATCATCAAAAAGCATACATAGTCCCTGTTTCTCCCCATCATGCATATCCATTTTATCTTTACCAAATATCTAGTGCAACTATTATTACAATCACATACAATAAATGAATCGGAAGTAATACTCACTCGGCCATTGGATCACCGGTCTTCTAGTACAAGTAATCCGGTGGGAGGGAATTGTCGATATCGGGGTCACCTAAAAAGGAGGAAATACTCTAATAAGTATTTCATCACTTAACTAATCCAAACTATCTTATACAAACTATCAAATTCGTAATTCTCGTCTTAAGCGGGAATTCCAACTTAAAACAACCATAACTTGGTCATTTTAACTCGGAATCTCGCAAATTATATATCAATTTCTATCTACTCGAAAGATCTATCTATTTCTAATATTATATTTAAGTTTTGAAAACTTTGAAGCTTCGAAAAGGTCGGACAGATTAGGGCAGTAACAATTTCAATTTCCGAAAAATAGTTTTGTAGATGCTTAAAATGTTTCTACTTGTCAATTCAATTATACATGCAATATGAATGATTTCCTAACATGAATGACATGAGATGAGCTTAATGTATGCATGATCTTAATGATTTTTGCTAAAAGAAAGTTTTACAATTTTTTACTTTGTAAGACCATAATAACAACTACTTATGAAAAGTCTAGTTTTCTAACTTTGATCATTTTCATTTGTCTTGGATTTATTACTTAAGAAAATATAATTATCTTTGTTAAAATTGAGTCTTCATCATATATATTACTTATGACCTTCATTTCTTCATAGAAATTTCTATTTTACACTTTGTAAGCATGTTTTCAAATGGGGTTGATTCCGAAATCCGAATTTTATAGAAATTTGTTTTTGAGTGATTCCTTCAAGTAGAAATCATTTGATATTTAGAAAATTAGGGCTCAATCATACATAACCACTAAGGACTTCATTGTTACACAAAAATTTGCATTTTACACTTTGCAAATATGTTTTACTCAAAAATCCGAATTTTAGAAGATCCACTTTTTGAATGATTCTTTTGGGAAAAACTTGTTTAATGCATTAAAATTTAAGACTTCATGGTACCTATTACTTAAGGAATTTATTTAGCACATAAAACTTGAAATTTGAGCTCAAATACTAAGTGATTACATATGCATCATTTGAAATTACGAATTTGACAATTTGATCACTAACTCAAAATTTTTCATTTTAATTCTATTACTTGTTTTACACATTACTCATGCTAAACTCATTTTAACTTGTAAAAATCATTCCTTAAAGATACCTATTACCTATACCCTTCATTTTTCACATAAAAAATGAGTTTTGGAGTTGATAAATGGGTTTTAAAAATTGGTTTTGATTGGGATTCGAATTTACAAAATTCATTTTTGGACATATCTTTTGATAAAATCTATCTAAACTTATGAAAATCCATTCCTTACATATCCTATCCTAAGAGCCCTTCATTTATTGAATAAAACTTTATTTTTGAGTTGGAAAACATGTTTTTAAACTAGGCCTTGGCCAACATCCGAGAATAGAACTTTGTTTTGAAAATTAATTTTTGAAAATCATCTTTGAACCATATAAAATGAAGTCTTGATGCTATATATATATTAAGCCTTCATTTTCTTAAGTAAAAATTACATTTTGACACTTGGAAAGTGATTTTTAAATGGAGGTTTTGCCAAAATACGAATTTCACAATTTTTGTCTAAGTTCAAATCTAAGATTTACACATAATATGAACATACACCTAAATGAAACCCATGAAAATAAAATTTAAACTCATAGATCTAAACTTTGCTCATGAAAATCTTTCATTTATGTTATCTATACCCTAAGCCCTTCATTTTAAATGAAAAATACACATTTTGAAGTTGAAAAACAACTTTTCTAAATATGGTTCCATTTTCATCCGAATTTTCAACAATGATTGTTGTTGAAAATAAAATAGATCTTGAGTTTTCTAAAACATTCCTACTATCATCATGCTACTACAAGTCATCCATGAACATAAAACAAAGTCTAATGCATTTTATGAACTCAAAAGTCTAGATCTAGTTTTCTAAACTAGTTTTAAATGTATGAACACATGTGAATGAGAAATATATGCATAAATCATAAGAGATAACAAAAGTAGTAACTCAAATAGCAAAATCTATGGCATAAACAAAAATTAAAGCTACAAAAAGTTAGATCTACAATATATATCAACTTTAAACAAGAAAATAATTGTAATACAAGATAATAAAAGTGGAGAAAAGGAGTGTTTCATTTTTGGCATCATCATCCTAAGCTTTTAAGCTTATGGAAGGTCATTTGATGCATGAAACTTCCATTATACTTTACCTATATCACCTGTGGAGCTTTGGGAAGAAGATTTGCTTAGAAATCTTTAAAAATATGTGTGGGAGGCTCAAGAATGGAATGGGGGAAGCTTGTTCCTTGAAGAAACAAGAATAAAAAGAAGAAAGAAAGAGAGAAAAATGAGAGAGAAAAGGCTAAGGAATGAAAGAGGGAAAATGAGTAAAAGAGAGAGAGAAAATGAGTATATTAAATGTTTTTGAATGAATTGAAGGAGTAAAAAATAAAACAAGAAGAAGTTTGGGGGGGGGGGGGGGAGCTGTCACGTGAAGAGAGAAGAGAGAGAGGAATTTGTTGAAAATTTGACTTGAAATTAAATTGTGTAATAAATGGTGTGTGTAGCTTCTTTAAGAAGGAGTGGAATTTATTTATTTTAGTCGAAATAGGAGAAATCAAAGGACAATGGCAGCCAAAAGAAAGAAAAATATGCCATGAAGTGATATAATAAAGTGTAAAAAGATTGAAGTGAAAAAGAAGTGATATGTGAAAGGTGTACTTGAAAGTATGGGTTGTAAGAGTACTTTCTTAATAAAATAAAATAAAATTAGAAAATTTATTCCAAATATTTGTAGAAGATTTTTCATAATTAAAATTAAATAATTATTTGAATTATTTTAATATTTTAACGAATATGTTACCGGTATGATCAAAATACGCGAATATGGGCTATAAATGATATTTTTATAACCCGAAAAATTCTAAAAAATTATTTTATGAAAATAAAAATATTTTCCAATTATTAAATTAATTTATTTTATGTTTAATATATGGTCTTAAACAGAATCTGATCCCGTAAAGACCCAAAACGAACTAAATTTTAGAAAAACAAAATTTTCTATAATATATAAAATATTTATCTAAGAATATAAGGCTTTATAAGAGTAATAAAATTTTGTAATGAAATAAAAATGAATTGTGCAAAAGACTAATCAATTACCGGTAATAATGGAAATACGATAAAAAAGTTATAACTGTAACTTTTATAACCCGAAAATTATATAACTGATATATTTGAAAATCTTATGAAATTATGAGTCCAACGTTACTATTCGTATATTTTTGATATCTCAAGCCCCGAGACAAGCTTTACGAAGTCTGTATCCGAACGGGTTCGAAATAGGTTAAGAATGTACCAATCTGATATTTTTAAACAAACTTATATTACTACGAGCTATTCTACATATTTAAACTACATCTCGGCCTCTAGGGTTAGGGGCGCTAGATTGCCGGACTTAAACTATTGTATTCCACTTAGCGTTTTCAGGTGATTTTCCCGTTTAGATTCTTGCCAATTTGGAAACTGATATTTTATGCTTATGCAACATATTTAATTTGAAAAATTTATTTTACATTTCATTTTTGTAAGTATTTAATATCTTTTAACGTTTTCGGAATTCTTGCATTGGGTTTCATTTTCGAAAGTTAATCGTTATTTACTTTTTATTAATTTGTTTTTGGGCTTTATATTACCCAATTTTATAAGTCGGAGTTAAATATGGAATTTTTCGTACGTCATGGTTTTGAATTTGAAAACCACTGAGTTCTTATTTTATTTTTAAGGATTTTCATTTTCTCATGATGAAGAAATTTTTGGATTCATTCGTGATTTAGGTCTTGTTGAAATTCGGTTTTAATTTGGAGTGATTTTTAGGGTTTATTTTCGAAGTTAATCTTGAAATTATTTACTGAAATTTTTCAAGGCTTACAACCCCTACGCCGATAGTGTAAGTGCTCAACGCCAGCGGCATATACAGGTAGGTCGGCAGTGTTGAAACGGCTTACTCTGGAACAGAAGTTACGTAGAATTTATTTTTACATAAAATGAACGAACACTGAAAAATTTGAATTCAACGTTGGCAGCGTTGAGCCGGCATACGTTGTACACTAGCGGCCTTTGAAGCCAGTGTACACTAGAACATAAGACATGCAAAAATAAACGAATGAAGGCATCTAGGTATCAATGCTAGCGATGTTGAAGCCGACGTATACGCATAATTTCCTTGTGTGAAATCTGTTTTACCCAAACAGATAATAATAATAATAATAATAATAATAATAATAATAATAATAATAATAATAATAATATAATAATAATAATAATAATTGAGAAGTATTAAACCCTAAGAACTATAAGAAAATATTATTGTTATAGACACCAATAATTGTTAAATACTTGTTTTATGTAGATAAATATATAAGAGTGGAAATCTAAATAAGTTAAAATTATGACTAATGTGACTTCTAAAAATGACAAGATAATTATATGAATTAGATTAAGAGAAATACGATGAAACTAAATAATAGTAAATAAATATTTGTTACTACAATAGGTTAATTAAAGAACAATATAAAAGTGATGATAATGGTAATGATAAAATATCAATTAACTGAATATAAATTCTACAACTATCCAATAAGAATATACAAATCTCAAACAAGATCAAGAAAAGCAAATTGAAAATAAATATTAAATAATAATTGATTATTATAGGACCATTAGAGGACCAATATAGTAATAGAAAGAAAACCAAATACCAATATAGGACACTTAGACACTCATAGGAGTTTAGTTCTATAATCTATGTTTTGTTGATGAATATTTTATTCATCTCAATAAGTGATTTTGAAACTATAGATGTAAACCCCCAAATTTTTGGAATCGGTTTAACCTAAAACCTAAAACCCGAAGTCAACCGAAGCTCAACAAAACCCTAGTTAGACGTAGTAGCTTAAGTCCGGCACTCCCGAATAAGAAACTCGATGAGAATAAGTAGAAGTTTAGAATGTAGAATAATGCAGAATTATCTAAGGCAACATAAAAAGATCAGATTAGTGAAATTGCAACTCGTCTTGAACCCAATCGGACGTGGTTCTCGAAAAACGTGTCAAGGATCCCGAAATAGTAAAAATATTTTGAATACACAGTTAGATTCGTAAAAATATAAGGATTTCAAAAATATCAATTTTGTAATTTTTCGGTAAGTAAAAATAACAAATATCGCATTTATACGCATAATTTCTTACTACCGGTACTTTATCAATCATATCTACTTTACATTACACTATTTATTACTATTCTATACTATTCTTTTATCTCTACTTTTTCTTACACCTACTCTTACACACTCCATAACCTATAACCTTTAATTTTTATTTTTCCCATAACTTTATTTCATATCTACCTTACTTATTACTACATTTATTTAACAAAAAAATCAAAAAAATAAAATCACTCCCCCTCTCCATGCATGTGGCCGGTGCTACCCCCTCCCTATCTCTCCTCAATTTGTTTCAATTTTTATTTATTTTAATCATACAAAAATCCCTCCATATTTTCCTATAAATACCCCCCTCCTCTTTCACTTCTTTCACACAATTACTACCCATAAATTCTTACTAAAACTCTCTCAAATTCTCCTCTCAAAACTCTCTCCAACTACCATCCCAAAACTCTCTCAAATTTATTCGAAAATAACTTCTACCTACAACAAAAACCCATAACCACATACTACTACCAAAATCTTCTTTAGGTAACCATCTTCTATTGTTTTCTTCTTCTTCTTCTTCTTCATATCATGTAACTTTACATGACCATAGTGTGAGTTTCCAAAGACTAAAAGTTATGGAAGCTACATTATGTTCATGTATTGTTCTTGTTCATGAAAAATCTATTTATGTTTATGTTATTATTTTTGTTTATATTATTGTTACTATATCTAAGTATTATTATCTATATATATATACATATTCTTTAGAGCATATAAGCTCACTTGCAATTTATTTATTTTATGCAAAGCAATTTATCTATTATTCCATTGCAATTTATTTATTCCATCGCAATTTATTTATTTATTCCTTGTTATAAGACTAGTCTCTAGTCTTAGATTTGTCCTCATCAAGTCAAAACAAATTTTTCTTTCTTTCATTTTGTTTTATTTTGGGACTAGTCTGCATCTTAGTCCCGGGAGCCTTGAAAAAGCTAAGACTCCAATGCTTGACTTTATTACTTATGTTATTTTACTTGCTATTATTTTCTCATAATTCATGTTCATTTAAATTGTTGTCCAAAGTTTCAAGTTATAAAAATAATTGACAAAAAGGAGATTTTGATACTTAGAAACAAGTTTATGTAAAGTAGAAGATCTATGGTTTAAAACAAAAATAAAGTTATCTCTTTTCAAGTTACAAGAAGAAACCACTAAGATTTTAGAAACTACTATAAAAAGTTTCTTAAAACACTTATTATCCAACCTTATTTTTATCAAGAAAATAAATTTTTATGCAAGGATAATTTCTATGAAAAACATAATATGAGGAAAGAATGAGGAATTTTCAAATAAAAGATTTTTGTAAACAAATAGACAAAGAAATTTGTATAGGAAAAATAGTATTAATATAGAAAACATAGAAAGAAGAAAAGTTATTTTCAAAAAATTACTTGGAAATATATATATATATATATATCTATGTCAACATAAAACATCTTTGGAAAACAAAGGAAACAAAATGTTCATTTCAAGAGATTTACAAAAGAGAATTCATGTAAACTATATTTTTCTAAAAACTCCAAAACCGACATGATTTTTACTTAACCAACATGAATGGACAACAAACACTTGAGCATGAATGAATATGAGCTAAGTAACCATAAAAAGAGAATTTTTCAACTATATAAATAACTAAGTATTTATCAAACAAATTTTGATTGATTAAACCAAAGTTGTTTTTGCATTAGAAAATCCGTGGTAAATTTTGTCGCCACTGTTTCAGAGCCTATATGATCTTGTTGTTAAAAATAATTTTATAAATGGGTAGATCTTTTCGAGTAGGTAGAAATCGGTATATTATATGCACGATTCCGAGTTAAAATGACCAAGTTATGGCCATTTTAATTTGGAACTTTCCTTTATACGAGCTTTAACGTTCTTTTGACATTATTTTATCAAAATTCAAGAAAATCATCAAGAAATACTCCTTATGGGTATTTTCTTTGGCTAGGTGATTCCGAGGAAGGATACTTTTATCCCAAAGATTATTTCGATTAAGAGGAGTGTGTGAACAACTCATCCGCGTAGAGGAATAGTCGACATGGCATCGTGAGTTTATTTCCTTTAAATGCTACACTTGTTATACTTGTAATTTAGTTGCATTAGAAATAGGAAAAGACAAATGGATATGTATGTAAAATATTCTTTGAAAGAATCCTAAAAGAATATCGAGGCCGGAATTGATTTAAATGATTGTTTTAGTATAACACTTACTTTGTATGAGATACTTTGATCACCATAAACTTGATAATAATAATGATTCGATATCATAATTAAATGGATCCATGCATACCACGAAGTGAGTCACTTTGCATTTTGGGTTATTATCCTTGGGTGAGAAGGATAGTAAGCTCATGTCGAAAGCAACACTTGGCAAAGGATCCGAAAGCGATTGCTTGGCGGTGTTATGGAAAAAGGAAATGCTTGGCGGAAGATCCGAAAGCAAGGCTCAATTCAAATAAGACTTCATGTGCTTGGCGATATTGATCGAAAGCATAAAACTTTTTATTAAAACTACTTGTTTTGAGGTTATGTATCACCAAACCCCGAATGGAGGGCGCAAATCCATTCAACATATAGTTCCCAAAAAACTATATGCCTTGTTTGCCCACGTGTATGTTGCATTCCATTTGTTTGTTTAATTAACTTGTTTGAAACTTTGTTACAAGAAGTTATTTATGGAAATAATTCTCACTAAGCCTGTTAGCTTATACCCCCATAGATATCTTTTTCCGTTTCCCTATTTATGGTTAAGGCCACGAGGACCCTACGGTCAGGTAATTTCTTTTTAGATAAAGGAAATTCTAGATGAAGTTTAGTATTAGAAATGATGTACAAATATTCTTGTAATAGATTAGTGATCATAGGAAATGTCCCTAAGCTTGTAAAACCATTGATATGAGTAAATGATTATTATGAATCCTCTTTTCTTAATATGTTATTATAACTTCTTAAGCTTCATAATTCCATGTATGGTCCTCTAAATTTGTGAGAGCACGCCTTACACTTAATATCAAAGCTTTTGGAGTGGCTAAGGTTGTCACACTTAAGCTTTAATATTGAGTGTGGTGGACTGTTACGTTTAGGGTACCCCTTGGGGCGTGACAATAGAGGATTTCCCAGCTAACTATTACGACTAGCTAGTATGAGCAGGTGAGTAACTCAGTCTTATTACATTGTGTGTGCTTATACCTTAGCTGATCTTTAATGAAAGATAATAACCTGAATATGCTGTATGGGTTTATGGGAATTGTTTGCTGTATGAATTGTTGATTGCTAAGTTACTCTAATGATAGTAATAATAGAATTATATATGATCTTATTACTTATATAGTACGCTGCTTGTCTGTGAGATGATTGATCACCTTAAACCTGATTAAAAACTAATGGTATCATAAATGAAATGAATATGCATTGCATGATTTGCATAAGTAGTATTTGAGTAAGTGATAGCCTACTACGTGTTAGTGTTTTAGATCTTTGGTAATGCTTGGTTTATCTAGGCAAGGAAGCTATTAGTTATTCACAAGATTACCTTTGTTCTGTTGATACCATAGGAACTAAATGGTACATGAAGGATGCCGCTTATGATATTGCTTGAAATGACTAACACATAGTGGAGTTTCTAAAGCTAAAACATGAAATGAGTGTTAAAGACATGATAAATTTAAAGTGATAATTAAAGTGAGTATTGTTGTTTTCTTGTATGCTTAGTCTTTCCTAGGTAGGTTGGCCATAGTATTGTGTTCCGTCAACCTCGATGAGAGGGCATAAATCTTCATCCTGCTTTGGATTCCAGGTTATCCAGCCTTGTATTTGTGCATATGCTTGATTGATGCATTTCATATGATTGTTAATGACTTGTTTGATATGTGGTAAGTTTTGATTATTCGCTGAGCTTGTGGTTTCGCTCATACTCCAACAGTCCTTTTAGGTTTACACTTAGGCCATGGCTGGTCACTTCCAAGAGTTTAGCTCTAGTAAGAACTTCAAGACTGAAAGTTAAATGAAGACTATAGGATAAGTTATTTGCTTTTATTTTTAGAGTAAGCTAGTTAGTATTTAAATTATTAGTTATGTATTTAGAGACTTTTAGAAAGACAACATGGTTTGTAATATTATATTCATGCACTAAGATGATGGTTATTTACTAATTTGTGACTTACATGTATTTGTCATTTCTTATCAAAGCAACTAAAAATCCTGTTGTTTGAGAATATGTCACTCTTCGAAGGTAATCTAGTGATAGTATTTAAGTGTAGCTTATTTACTACTAGTAAGGTACCCTCGGGGCGTGATAGGAACATCTCACACACGTAGTACCGTACTTGTACCACTTTTAGACTAACGGAATCATCTCTATGCATGACTCTACTTGAAACAACGACACACACAGATCATCAGGGCGTTGTCCTATGAGCATTGGTCCTCTCAATCTACTAGACCAAGCCATAAACAAACAACACATCAAATTTATATACAATATAGCATTAGATTCATTTGCAATTTCTAAACTTACAATCACAAGCAGCAAACAACAAAGGTCGTACCTGAAATAATTTTAAGAACAGGAACCCTAATTTCATCAACAACATCTGATCATATAATAAAAAATAATATCAAAACATGTCTTCATAAGTTAACCCTAATCCCAACATCATCTAAAACCCAAAAAGAAAAACAAATCTTAAATCCACAAACACCTTTTTCGCTGATTTGTAAAATCTCAAAATTCCACAAATTAAGGTTTCCTCCAAAATTTCTCCCAAATTTGATGTCTTTCAAAATCCACTAAGAAATTTTAGAAAAGATTACTTTTACATTATTATAAGGATAGAAAAAGATTCATATTTACCAAGAACTTTGAACTTTATTCTCTTTAATTATAGAACACCAAAACTCCAAGACTCCCTTCAAAAATCCAAAAGAAAACTTTAGGAAGAGATCAATTTCTTTAAATCTTTAAAGAATTGAAGAGGATCAACTCATCTTGATCCCGATTCTTGATCTCCTTTGATGCCAAGATCACTTTTAAAGAGGTTTTGAGAGAATTCTATGATTAAGGGATGATTTTAGAGAATAGGAAGCCTAAATTATATAGAAAACAAAGAAAAACTCTTAATTTTTTGAATAGGAAAGGCTGCCGGCTTAGGAAGAAAAGCTGGTGGCCTAAAACTCTCGGACATGATTTTAGACCATGTAGGTTGGCTATAAGTTGGCGGTGAACAAATGCAAGGCTAGCGGCATTGGGTTGAAGGTTGGCGGCCTTTAGCTAGCTTAACTCCTGCGTCTCTCCATCTTCAATCACATATCTGCCATTTGACAAAACCCATAATTACATATTAGGGTAGACCATAGAACCTTCTTTTTTTTTTAATTAAATGACACTTTTGCCCTTCATTATAAAACATTTATCTTTATATTACACTCATCTTTTCATTCCTCTTTATTAATAATATCAAGATTGATGACCTATTGAGATGAAATGCTAAATAATACATTAAAAAATAAACCGTGTGATTGATTTTTTTTGTATAATAGATATACTTCAAAAATTTTTAGATATGATTATGTTTCTATAACTCATCTTCCCTACAAAGAAAGCATTAAGAAACCCAGAAAAGGAAAAGAGAGTTTTATGGCCATGAACAAACCTTAATTTTTAAAAATACAAGCAAAAGTGAAAAATTAGAAAAAAAAAAGTGTAATACTAAGCTTGGAAAGCACTCAATAAGTGTATGCAAAGATGAATTGAAAAAAAAAATAATGAGAGAGAGGTGAAGAACAAAGAATAGCTTTTAAAATTGCAACCCAGGTGCAAAAATAAAAGCACAATCACTCTGAATAAGCAAAAATAATATAATTGGGTGTGATATTAGATTATTAAAAATCACATGAAACAATGTTGTTCATTTCTCATAGATACTTCATTTTTGTCCTCTAAAAAAGAATAAAAAGTAAGTTTAAAAAAATAGAAAAATAAAAGAATAAAAATTTGAAAACCCATGTCCTTTAGGTTGGCAGGTTTAATTATAAAAATAATAACAAATACGAATGTAGATAAAAGAGAATTAGAAAGAGAAAAAAAAAATGGATGCATATGTATAGATATGTATATATGTACGGTTAGGTGTATAAGCCCTGTTAGATTCTCTTAAAATAGGTTTCGATGATAACAAAAAAGTAAAAATGATTACTAATGAGTTTATTAAGTGTGTAGCATCAAGTTAAAGAGAAAGAAGAAAAATGATGAAGAGCATTCGGAATCCAGAATATTTTCCAGAAGGTTACTTTAAGGATAAATTTTTTTTCCAAAAAACTAAAACCTTTCACAAAACCTTTCACAACGCTTTTGACAGCAGCTCTATATCGCGTGATTTCACTATTCATCTTCTCCAACTTGATACAAATCATTCCAATTCAGTACAAAAATGAATCTTGAAGACCTAACTTTGAGTAAATGAGTTTATTTGGGTAATATACTCATTTATTCCACCTAAGTTGGTTAATATTCAAGGTGATTTAAAGATTATCTCAAGTTTTTCTCTCTACAAACAAAAGAAAAATCTTCATGAACAGTACCAGAACTTCTTCAAACAGCTACTATATGTTTTTCTCCTTTCTGACAAGCTTATTCCAGTATCTACAATGTTTCACGACAAGGATTAGTCAATTACTTACCTAATTATGTGGGATTCTACCATGAGTTCAAGAAGGAACATTATCTTTAAAGCTGTTGAAATGGATAATGAAGAAGATCATATGATGTTGATTCGATTTTCAAATTTCAAATTGTAAGATAAGGATGTATCACCACAAAACCCGCGAGCCTATCTACAGGAAATGGAAAATATCTCTTCCATCTTATCTTTTACCCAATTGAAGAATTGGAAGAATTCAAATTTGAAAAAGAGAAGGAACAAAAGATATTTTGGAGAGATAAACAGGAAAGATTTATACTTATCTTTTATCCATTTAAAGCAATCGGTTGAAGTTCATATTTAAAAATAAAGATAAGGGTCTATAGATTTTTTGAGCCGAGATCTTTGGGAATGTTTATCAATTTAGTTTGAACGTTAGAGCGTGAACAAAAAAATATATTATATAGAAGACAGAGAGAAAAAGAAGAAGATCTAAAAAAAAAAAGAAGCTGATACTATTCACAAAAAAAAACTCTTTTTTCTTACTAAGTATATATAGAACAAACCCAGGAGTTTCATTTTGCCTAGAATATTCATAATTTCTTCTTACGTTTCAACAAGCGAATTGATCTCTTTGCAATCTTTCTTTTTCCTTTTTGATCTCAAAAATTTCTTTTCTTTTTGTAATTGAAGGAACGTGTTGTTGCCTTCTTAGTTGGTAGTTCAATTACAGGATACTCTATAGATCGGTTGTAGCTAGATGATAGCTGTGAGAATCGAGCAGAGAGGATTGCACTATCTTGTAATTTGAATTTGTTGGATATAGTGGAACAAACCTGTAGGATAACGGGGTCTCCGGCTTAGAGTTGGAAGAGTGCATTGATACACAAGGCGGAACCATTATGAAGAGCCGCTTGATCTTCTTTTTTCCCTAATCTTTTATTTTGAGCAATTTTCATTGTTAAGTCATTTAATTGATATATTCTTCTGTATTTAAAACTCAAGGGATTATTTTTAAAGGCAAAAATTTATAATAATGAATTCAAACCCAACCTAACCACCCCCCCCCCCTCTTTCTTGATTAATATTTGGGACCAATAAGCCCATTGCTATTTTAGTTAGGGTTGTGAAAAAAACCAACCAAATTGTAAACCGAACCGAATCGGAGTAGACAGACCAAACTGAACGTTGGGTTCTTTTTTGAAACGGTTTGGTTTACGGTTTACTTCGATGAAGAGCAAACAGTTTGCGGTTCGGTTCAGAATCTTGAACGGAACCGTTTGGTTCAAACCGAACCAAACCATTATATATATATTTTTTAAAAAATTGAACATATTATTTTTAACCCTTAATTGTTTTATTAAAAAAATTAATTATTTTTAAAGTTTGTGACATTTTTAAAACTTGTGACTTAGATATGTATTATTCATAAGAATTGAATTAGATTTGTCATATTATGTTTTAATTATTATGTTGTTTGCAAATAAGATATATTTTATATTTTAACCTCTAGTATTCTAACTCCTGAATATTTTTTTCCCTTTGTCTTTCTAATTAATCTACTTTTATTATTTAGTTATCTACTGATTTATATAATTGATAATATGTTAGTTAGAAACATACAACGAATTAAATTTTGTTTCTTATATTGTGATAAAGTCTAGTGTATTATTATAGTTCAAGATAATTCAAAAAAATGAGACTAGTTACAATTATAATTTTATAATGGATAAAATCCCATCCTTTCTATAAGTTTTATATGTTTATTTGGTAAATGATTAATTTTAGATATTGTTGTTTATATTTGCATTAGTAATAAGAAATATGTAATGGAAGTTTTTTAATAGAATATGTTTTTTATTTTATGAATAAAAATGATTCGAACCCCAAATTGAATCATTTTCTAGGCCCAAAAAAATTACGAACCGAACCATATAATTAGGTTAAAATTAAAAAAAAAATGAACAGTAAAATATGTTGCGGTTTAACTCGAGGAGTAAATCGAATTGAATCATACCCTACACACCCCTAATTTTAGTAAGTGTAGACACCCCATTTTTGCTAAATTTCAGTTTAGTAGTAAAAATTAATTTAGTGGCTGAAAAGAATTAAGTTTTTCATATAATATGACTAGGAGTTAGGATAAATTAAAGTAGGAATTTAGTAAGGAAAAAAAAAAGAAAGGAGAAAAAAAATTTGTATTTAAATAAAAATTCCAAAAAAAAAAATCTGGTCGCTTACATCAGCATGACATTAGTGATAAATAGTCTCACCTTCAACCTTGGACAGTAAGAGCACACCCAAAACCTCCAATTTGCACTTAGTTTTGACCTTGTTTCAAATTCAGATTTACCAAATTAGTGGAGGAATTGGAAACTAGGTGTGGAATAATTTGAATTGATACCAATTTTGCAAGTTTTTATAATCGTTTGCTCTATCCCATCCGAGCTTAAACTTTGGGAAAAATAAGATTCAGTTTTCCAATTTTGTAGCGATCTACGTCAAAAAATTCATATTTCAGACAAGTTTGCAGATATGGAAGGCTCCAAAAAAGTATGGACATGTCTAATATCTCATTTAATTGGAAATTTGTATCTTAATTACATCATTTTGTCAAATTCGTTATGGAACTTGCTTAAGAAACCTAGATGCAAAATTGGATGAAATTAGTAAGTTATGGGAGGCAATAAACAACCCTAACACTATAAATAGTCTCCTTCAAATGGGGAAGAAAGTCTGTTCACTCTCGATTTTTCTTAATTTTCAAGTTTCATCCTTAATGTTCTAAGTTAGGGTTTCAAGTTTCCTAACTTTAATTTTTATTCTTTTGCAGAAGGAATTGGAGCAATTGGACATCGTTGAAGTACTCAGGAGATTGAATTCTACAAAAGCCCTCACTCAATCACCTTCAACAACCACTGTAGCACCTTAGTTGCTTCGACGACTACCATCATCGAAGAAGTCTTAAACAATATTTTTTGGTCTGTTGCGGTTGGATCTGGCCTTACCAGACTGCTCACCACCCCTAGAAGGTTTAGTCCGACCACCCCCCATCGGCCATGCCACCAATAACTAGAGGTGGGTAAAAAAGCCAACCGAACTGAACCAATCCAAACCGAAAATATGGTTTTTTTAATGGTTTGGTTTAAACATTTTTCAATCTGAACCAATCCATAAATTTATGGTTTTGTTTGGAACATAAACCAAACCAATCTGTAAAACCGAACTAAACCGTTTTAGAAAAATATAATAATATTTTACCATATGTTCATATGAGTTTATTTGATATTTATTATTTGGTGAATATTGATTAAAATCAATTTGTTCATTTTTAAATTTTTTTTAGGCTCATAATATGTATTTTTTTGTTGATGATGAACTATTGTTTTTTAATAGCTTTTGACTTTATAAAATATGAAATTTATTTATTCAGTTATAAACTCTTATTATGTATTAATTGTTTAATATATTATATTCGTAGATCATTTTATTTGTTGATGAATTTTGTTGATAGATGATGATGCACTCACAACCGATCGTATCAAACTTTAAAATTTATAAACCTAGAATTAATCCTACGATCTAGCAAAGGCAAGTATACCTATTCAAAATAATATATGATTAAAATCAGGGATCGTCCTTAGGGATCTAAGAAACAATTACTAGTGTTACCCTTTCTCCACTATTTAGTCTAGTTCTTAAATTAATATGTATTATCATCAACTACTAATTAACTAATTTAATTAACCCTAAGATCCTTATGAAAGCTTTTAAGAATTATAATCAATCACAAGATATGCAACATACCCCTCATCTTGTTCCACCCTACACCCTAACTTTTCATATAAAGATATATTGATTAATGACTCATTCACACCTTGTACTGTATGAACTTTCTATTAAACTAATTACTCCCTCGAGTTAATCAATTTCTAATCTTGCATGAATTAATAGACACCTCTTCCTAAATAATACCAATACAAGATCGCATTAAAGATCCTATTTCATAAGTAAAGATTAAATCATTATTGTAGCAAATCAAAGTTTTTCTATCTCTAGATGAAACATGTGACTTTCCTATTCATGAAGATCTAACTTACTAGATAAAACCTCTTCCATCTAATAAGAATCATGCATGTAATTAACTTTGCATATAAATCAATCACAAAACAATTATAATACATGAATAGATGCAAAAGTATGAACTTCTCATTAATCAAGGCAATTCAATTCATATTGGGTTTAGGGTTTCACAAGATTTAGGGTTAGGAGTCTTCTCCTCCATGGAGTTTACAAGAAAAACACAATATCTAGAGTAGTAGAATAAAAACATGATGTAGAAATACAACCCATGATTGATCTTGTGATATCTATGATGTCCAAACAATCTTTCTCTTTGAAGTGCGTCTTTTCTCTCCTAGGGTTCCCAACGTACGGTCCAAGATCCCAAACAAATCAACAAGGCAGCTATTTACAATATAGGGAAAATTCATGTGTGCATGGGGGGTCTGCATGGCCATGCTCGGGCTCGTGCATGGCAGTGCTTGGGGCCGTGCAAGGTGGAAAAAAATGGATTTTTGACATCTTTAAGTTTTGCACGGCCGTGCATGGGGTTATGCAGAACTCTAAATCTTCTTTTTCTTCTCGGATTGAGTTATTTGGTTTTGCACTACCTTGTGCACTCCTTGTTTAGCTGCTAGAGCACGAATTAAGATACTTGCTGGTCACCTTTTTTCCCTCTGCACAAGCATCTGAATGGCCATGCATGAACCTTGTGCACACTTTGAAAATCATCACTTTGTAGCCTTTGTTAAATCTTTCCTTGTGTTTGCTTAAATCATCCATAAATCTTCCAAATGAGTACTTGAACCCTGAAAAACAAATATTCAACACTTAAGTATCTTTCTCTTAAGAATTTCACATAAAATTAATGCAAAATTATATCAATTGAGTATAGAAAATATGGGTCTTTTAACACTTATCAAACTTCCCTACACTTAACCGTTTACTTGTCTTCAAGCAAACAACTAAGAACAATGAAGATCTGTCATCAAATATGTCACGCCCCGAGGGGTACCCTAAACGTGGTAGTTCGCTGTACATAATATTAAAGCCTAGGAATGTAAACCCCTGTTTTCTAAGCCCTAAACCTTAAGCCGGAAAGTCTACCGGAGACCTTAAGTCAACAAATCTTGAATAAAACCCTACAGTTTAGATCCTGAAAACCCGAGTTCGCAAATCGAGGAGTCGAAAAATAATTAAAGTGTTTAGGATAGTCCGTAATAATATTTGAATTATTAAAAATATCAGATCGGTTCAATTTCGGCTTATTTCGAACTCGTTTAGATACTGCCTTGGAAAGCGTGTCACGGGGCTCGGAAAATTAAAAATATATCTTTAATATTTTTAGACTCGTATTTTTATAAGGATTTCAAAAATATCAAGTTTAGAATTTTTCGGATTCTAAAAATATCAGTTATAGCTCATATAAGCTTATTTTACTCTTACCGGTAACTAAATTGTTAAATTTCTAAAAATAATTTAATTGATTATTTTATTTAAATCATAAAAATTCTGCTACTTTAATAAAAATATTTTTCTTAATTTATTTAAAAATTTTCTTATTCAAAAAGTCACTTTATCAACCCATACCTCAAGTACACATACATTATCATTACTACACATTATTATGTCTTCTTTTGCTTTTTCTTACACTCCTCTTCCCAAAAATTGCAGCTGCCCATTCCCCATAAAATTAGCCACTTTTCATTATTTTTAATTATTTATTTGATATTTTAAAAGTCTCTTTTAGTTACAATTGGATGCAACTTGTTACACTTTCAAAATTGCAAGTTAAAACCAAGTTACACTCACTCCTCCCACACTCAAAATCACGACCAGCCCTCCCTCCATGCAGCTGCTATTTTATTTTATTTTTAAAATTATTTAACACACATTTATCTCTATTTAAGCATCTTATTCTCTCTCTCTTTCATCTTTACAAACCCTAGATTTTTCCTCTCTCTTTTTCCCTCTCTTTTCTCTTCTTTTTGGCTTGTCTTCTCCACAAACAAGCTGTCCACATTTTTCTTTCTTGCTTCCATACATATTTCTTGCAATTATTTGAGGTAATCTCTCTCTTTTAGCTCTTATAAGATGTTCTAGGATGATACCATGGATGTTTCATGCATCAAAGGACATTCCACAAGCTTGAAAGGCTATGGATGATGATGCCAAGAAGTGAAACATTCCTCTAGAGGATGATCTCCTTTGTTCTTAGTATTTTTGTTATATGGAAGGCTTGTTTATCTTCTTGTTTATGTGATAACTTGTAGATCTAAAGTTTTACAAAGCTTTAGTTATGTTTATGTGTAGATCTAGAAGCTTAAGGCCTATTACTAAGTTTTTCTTATGCTTTCATGGTTATATATTGAGTAGATCTTAGATTCAAGTTGGAAAGAAAAAGAAAAATTCGTAACTTGTCAATGCCCCTATTTTAAAAACCCTCTTTCAAGTCTTAAAATGGAAGCTTTTGTTAAGAAAATGAAGGTTTGATGGATGTATATCATCAAGGCTTCATCTTACAAGAATCAAAGTTGATTTTCAAAGTTTATTTTCAAACAAAAATTGTATTTTCGGATCAAGACAAAGATCCAAAATAAAAACATGTTTTCCAACTCACAAATGAGGATTTTATTCAAGAAATGAAGGGTTCTTGAGATATAATATGTAATGGGTTGTTTTTCATGAGTTTTGATAAATTTTCCCAAGAGATATGTCCAAAATAAATTTATGAAAATTCGGATCAAGACCAAGACCTATTTTTGAAACCCATCATTCAACTTTAAAATGGAGATTTAGACAAAAATATAAGAGGCTCTTGATATAGATATCTTAAGGAATGAATTTTCATAAGTTTAAATGTGTTTTTCTAAAAGGTATTGCTTAAATCAATTGTTTTGTAGAAGACAATATTTAGGTCTTGTTTTCATTGTAAGTTTCAAAGTGGAAATTCGTAATTATGGGGAGACCAATTTTGAAAACCTTCTTTTTGATCTCAAAACAAGTATTTTATATTGAAAATGGAATGCTTTGATGATACATAATATAGGAAAAATTATTTTCATTGAACTAAGTGAGTTTAGTAAAGGAATTACTCAAAACGAAACAATGAGTTTCAACTTGTAAATTTCGGTTTTATGAAAAAGGATTCTTAGGAGTTTCATTTGAACTTTATGTTTGGTATTAGATAAGTATGTAATCTCTTAATTTTGTTTGGAGAATCTCCTTGCAAGCTTAGGACTAAAATAAATTGGTCTAAGTAGTTAAATAGAGTAAATATGGAAATTTTCACAAAGGCTCAAAATCTGGAATTTTCGTAACCCTACTGTACAGTAAGTTTCCGACCCTTAAATGACCTTAAATGTTTGAATTAACTTTAGAAATAGATAGCTCTTTCGAAGTAGGTATAAATCGGTATATTATAAGCTAAATTCCGAGTTAAAATGAGTTAGATATGACCTTTTTAAGTTAAGGATTCAACCTAGACGGAAATTGACGAACTTAGTAAATAAAATTGTTAAGTTTAATAGAACTTCATAAGAGATACTCATTGAGGGTATTCTTTGTACCTAGGTGAATTGGAGGACGGGTTACCACTTCCCGAGGACTATTACGACTAGTGGATTTTCACTACATGGACAAGTGAGTTCATTTCTCAATTAATTATGCTCTTGGATGTGCTTGTAGTAGTAGTGGCATTAGACTTAGGAAAAGATAAAATTGTGATTGAATGGTGATCTAAACTTGCATGAATGAACGATAAGTATATCGAGGCAAGCTTTGTTGCAATAATCTTGTATGAGCTAGTATAGATTTGGAATGTCTGAAATTTGTATGGTCACTTTTAAATTATCTAATTAATATCATGATTATATGAATAATTGTACATGCATATCACGTGAGTGATCATATCATTGTCGAGTATGCTTTGGTGGGACAAAGGTGTATTTGGGAGGCAGCGGGTCTTTAATGAAGGGGATTAGGGTTGCATGACTTATGGACCACCCCATTCAAATAATGAAACTATGGTTGCATGACTTATGGACCAACATTAAAAATTGTGGTTGCATGTCTTATGGACCACCCCACTTAAGATTGGGACTATGGTTGCATGTCTTATGGACCAACTTTGGAATTGTAGTTGCATGACTTATGAACTACCCCAAACCCCGAATGGAGGGCGTAAATTCATTCACTTATGACTACCGGAAAGTCATATGCTTGTTTGCTCATATGCTTGTGCATTCATATGGTTGCTTAATTATAACTTGCTTGTATAGATATTTTAGCTTGGTCGGGCATGTTACTTGAAGAAAATGAATCTCACTAAGCATTAGCTTATACCCCAACAGTTTTTGTTGCAGCGTTCCTATTTTTGGATGTTCCGAGAGGACATTTTGTGCAGGTTTATCACATGGAATTAAAGAGCTTTTGAGGAAGTCGGGACCTAGTGTAGGCGTGGACTTCTAGGAAAATCTCTTTAATGTGAATTCATATATGTGTAATTGGAGCTAAACGATGTAGACTCCTATTATTTTGGCGGGGGTATGCCCCCTTGGCTTTTGTAAAGTTAACTGTTTATTTGTTGTGATTTATATTCTTAATGTTATGTATGCTTTCTTAAGACTACTCGAATCAAAGTGTGATCCTAAAAGTTGTGTGAGTACACCTTACACTCGATATGTAAACCTATGGGATGACTAAGATTGTCATACTTAAGTTTAAATATCGGGTGTGGTGGACTGTCACGTTTAGGGTACCCTTTGGGGCGTGACAAGGAATGACTACCTCAATCATGCAAAGGCTTCCATATCATGTACAAGGCATACATCACAACCAAGGGAACGCATCGGAGTAACACAATTTATATTGATAATAAATAAGTAATAAGGCAAAGAAAATACTTATTATAAAACATAAACATATTAAATTACAATTCTTAGGGGCATATCCCTCTATTGTCTTCAAATAAATATACATCTTAAAATCTCTAAAATACTAGCATAGAATTCATTACATATAAAGAACCTTACAAAATTACTTCATCTTATGTTTTCATTTCCTTCACAGAAGCTTAATGTCCTTTCATGACTTCCTTAATGTCATGATCCTCAATTTCAACTATGGGTATACCTGTTTCAACAAAATCTATCGAGGTATAAGCTACAACTAGCTTAATGAGATATTTCTTTTTACTCGCACCATGTTTTTAAACAAGTTCATTTAAATTTTTACACATGCTATGCGTACAATTCAACAATCACGTGATACACAAATATATATAGTTATCCGGAAACCATATATAGAACGGATTTACCCCTCCGTATTGAAGGTTAGGGAATCGGTGATGAAGATCCTCGATCTTCTACTGCTAGTCTCCAGGTCTCCATCCAAAGCGTTCAGTTGGCTCGCTTTCGAACCTAGAGTCGCATTCCCCAGGTGATTTGGATTCTCCAAGAAGGAACATGGCCTGTGTCACTGTCACGCCCCAAAGTATGCCCTACACGTGATAATCCGCCACACTCAACATTTAAACTCAAGTAAGACAACCTTAGTCTTCCCATGAGTTTGAACATCGGGTGTAAGGCTCGTTCTCAACCTTTATAGACTATACTTTGCTTCGTCGTAGCTTAAGGAGACATACATAGCAGCAATAACGTAAATCATGAATGTCTTTCAGAGAAATATTCTATTACATGAACTAGGGGGCATACCCCCGATACGATACTAAAAAAAAAATTTCAAGCTCACAAAGTTCCTTGTATTATCCTTCGGACACTGGTTCCGAGAAACAGGATTAGAAATCCATTTCTACTATTAGGTCCCTACCTTAACAAAAACTCCTCAACCTCTAGGAGCTGTACCTGATGTCCCCGGGTCCTCGGAGATAGCCAAAGGTATTCATACTGCAACAGGAAACTATTGGGGTATAAGCTATACTAGCTTAGTGAGTGAAACTTCCGAATCACAATTAATACAACACTTAAGCAAGTAATTAATCAACCAAGTGGAATGCATCAAACGAGTGAATTCAACAAACATATGACCAGCCGGAAATCATATGTGGATGGACTTGCGCCCTCCATCCCAGGTTAGCAGATTTACGAATCCTGCGGTACAACACCGTTTAAGCTCACGGTTAACTGAACAACATTTCGTTTTATGGATCATGATTAACTAACATATATTCGTTTTATGGATCACGATTAACCAACATATATTCGCTTTATGGATCACGATTAACCAACATATATTCGTTTTATGGATCACGAAAAACCAACAAATGCTAATGCTCCATCCCCATCGTGATACGAATGAGTTTAATTATAATTGAGGCCCAATGATAGATTAATCCAATTCTTTTAGGTGGCCAAGCAATGCTGTAGACAATCAATTCTACTCATCTCTACACAACCAATAACTTATCACCCGGTTCCGATATTCCTTAAGTTCAATTTCGCATATCAACAACAGACAATCATAATTCCCCACTAACCCCATCATACATAATCATTCTTTTTATCTTTACCTAGCAACTAGTTCGGCTATCATTACAATCACAAGCAATAATTGAAATCGGAAGAGAAACTCACTCGGCCATGGTACGCCGGTCTCTTAATAACGGTGGTCGGGTGATATGGTATCGACGTGCTGAGATCACCTACCAAATAAGAATAGCCTAATGAGAATTTCATCACTCAAATAATTCAAGCTATGCATCTAAACTAATTAAAGTCGTGATTCTCGCTACTTGTGGAAAGTTCAACTTAAAACGGTCATAACTTGGTCATTTTAACTCGGAATTTCGCAAATTTTATATCGATCTCTATCTAATTCGAAAGATCTATCTATTTCTTGTATTATTTTCAAGTTTTGAAAACATTAAGGTCACGGAACAATGGGATCAGATCTGTTCTGTAACTTTTCCGATTCCGAAAAATTGTTTCACATTTGATAAAACTTTCCTAGTTGCTGATTCGTGTATAGATGGTATATGGATGAATTCCTAGCATGAATGTCATGTAATGAGCTCAATATATGCATAGTATTGATGATTTTTTTTTTGATGATGAACTCATATGAACTCCTAATTATTAAGAAACTCCATAATTATCACTTATAAAAAGCTATTCTTTCTAACTTTATATTCCCTAGGGTCTTTAGGATTTTATTCTTGGAATTTACTTGTTACCTAAATAAAAATGAGTTCTCAACATTTATACCGATTATGACCTTCATTTATGCATAAAAATTCACATTTTTCATTGGGTAACTATGTTTTTGAACAAGCTACTTACAAAAATCCGAATTTTGTAAATTTCACTTTCTTGCATTTTCTTTATGAGAAAACTTGTTTAAGGCATAAAAAATTGAAGCTTCAATATGTCCATTACCTAAGGATTCCAATTGACACATGGAACATGCCATCTAAGCTTGGATACTAAGTGTTTATGTGGGCATCATCCAAAAATACGAATTTGACTATAATTTACTATCTCAATATTTTTCATCCTAACTCCACTACTTGTCTTACATTTTTCTCATGCCTAAACTCATCTAAACTTATGAAAATCATTCCCTAAGGGCATCTATCACATATACCTTCCATTTTTTATGAAAAATATGAGTTTTAAAATGGTTTTGGTGGTTTTCAACATAGGGTTTCAAAATCATCCGAATTTTCAACTAAGCTTTTCCAACAAAATACTCTCTTTTCCAAGTTCCTTGTCTTCCATACATGGAGATCTACCATCTAACATATCTATACATAGGCAAGGCTACATTTTTATGATCATCAATGCATGAAAATCAAAATAACCATATGAACATAAATGTAGATGAAGATGTGAATTTCTAAACACTAGATCTACTAATTATAATGCATGGATCATGAGTTTCATGGCATGAACATAAAGATCTATGCAAGATTCCTACTTGACATGCATGAACAAGATGATATCTCAACAAAAACTCCTTTAAACTCTAGATCCACTTCTTCTGATGGCTTGATATTCTTGTACAAGTGTTTTCATGTCCCTAGCATATGCTCATTGGGATTAAATGTGAAAAACACACAAGAATGGTCTTGCCACTACAAGGTTTAAGACTAACAAAGCTTGGAATCATTGTCTAATAGATGATTTGAAGAAGAAAAGAAGATGAAACAAACTTGTGGAGGTGTGTGCATGTGTGTGTGTATCACGGCAACAATAGGAGGAGGTGGAGAGGGTTTTCAACCTTTGCAAAAATTTAGAAGAGTGAAAATGAAGAGAGAGAATAGAAGATGAGTTTATATATCATGTGCATTAAGGTTTGTCTGTAATAAAATGAGTAAAATAAAACAAATTGGAGGGAAATGGGGAGGGGAATGCGCCGGCCAAGTATAGGGGAGGGAGAGAGAAAATTGAATTTTTGATAAAATTTGTAATTTAAGTAATAAAATGTAATATTTGTAATAATTAATTTGGAAACAAATTTTTCTTAGAAAAGAAAATGTAATGAGTAGTTGTAAGGATGTAAGAATAGAGTATGGGTAGTGTGTAGTGTAGGTTGTACTTGTGAATAGTAGACAAGACATCTACTTTGTCGATTGTAACAAAAACATGGGAAAAAGGCTATAACTGTAATTTTTATAGCCCGAAAAATTATAAAATTGATATTTTTGGAATCCTTATAAAATTACGGTTCTACTGAATATTCCAAAACATTTTTCTGAGTTAGTGGTCCCGGGGCATGCTTTTCCGTAATTGAGCTCGGGAAGGCCCGGAATTGAAAAATTCCCGAATTTAAAACTTTCAAAGGTCTAAAATATACTTTAGAATGATAATTCATATTCATTTATTTAATAAAACTTCTTTTGTTATGAAATCGAAAGAAAGCCGGATCCAGGGTTTCTAAGCTCCTCTCACTAAGCTTCAACTAGACTGATATAGGGTTTCGTTTTCCGGTTTTCGAAGTTTATTCGATTACTATGAAGCTATGGTATATATCACAAGAACAAAAATAAAAATAAAATTATGTAATGAGTAGTGGCAGATGATACTGAAAGACCCCCTAATTACCGGTTAGTACAGTAATACAGATAATTTTGCAAAAATCATGAAATTTTAGCTATTGAAACTTATAAAACTAATATTTTAAAGATCATTATAAAACATGAGTATAACGGCGTTAATAACATGTTTTTAATATTGCGGATCTCCGGGCGCGCTTTTCGAAGTCGGTACCTGGCTGCATTGGAATAGGTCGACAACTCGTTGATCTCATCCTTTATAGCTTCTTAGGCTCAACATGAACCAATTATACATTTTTCTCTTATTCCAACTCCTTGTTTTAGGAACACGGAATTGCCGGATCCAGACCACGGAGTTTCTTGGGAGTTACAGGGACTTAGGTTTCCCGATTGACTCTCCGGTCTACACCTTTGCCAATTTGGAAACTGATATTTTATACTTATATGACTTATCTGATTGGTGAGATCTATTTTAAGGTCTGTTTTCATGAGTATTTAATATCTCACAACATTCTCGAAATTCTTTTGGATTGAGTTTTATTCCCGAAGGTTAATTACTATTCACTTCTTAATAATTCGTTTTAGGGCTCTATTATATCCGAATTTATAGGTTAGAGTTAATTATAAAGTTTGTCGTACGTAGAGGTTTTAGAATGGAAGTATATTGGGTTGCTATTTTATTTCTGAGGCTCCTTATTTTCTCACGATTCAGAAATTTCCAGAGTCGTTCGGAATTTGGGACTTGTCGAAGTTCGGTTTTAATTCGGAGTGACTTTCAGGGTTTTATTTCCCAAGTTCATCTTTAGAATTATCTACTGAAGCTTCCCAGGGCTTACAGTCACAGCACGATAACAGCCAATCCAACTCTACATGTAAGAGTAGCAGCCTTCCGAAAGAGATGTGACTCGATGGATGCTATGTGTGAGCGTTTTACTTTTTTTTTTATAAGCCAAATCTTATTAAGGTTTATTAGAGGGCGATCAATCAATTTAGCAAATAAGCGGTCATACAAGTAAATAAACAGAAACACTTAAACAAGCAGTTTGAAGTTGCGATATTCTTAATTCTCAATTCATGCATAAACAAAGAATCACATATATACGGATCCTCGAATTCCCATACATATCCATTTTTTTAATCTTTTTTTAGTATGCTAATGCCACTACTTTACAAGCGCAAGCAAGGTAACGAAATTAAGAGGAATAACTCACTTGTCCATTTCGCAATCTTCTTAGTCGTAGTAATCCTCAGGAAGGGTATTCTCGTATCCTTCATTATCTAGATAAAAGAAATACCCGGGATGAGTATTTCATAGAAATTCTACTTAAACTTTCTAATTCTTTTTCACTATGCTCGTCAAATTCGTATAGAACGAAATTGCAATTTAAAATGGCCATAACTTGCTCATTTTAACTCGGAATTTCACATATAATATACCGTTTTCTACCTATTCAAAAAGATCTATCAATTTCTGAGGTTATCTTTGTCATATAAAATCATTTGGGTTCCAAAAACATTAGGTACAAATTTAAAACGAATATTCTTAAATTTTTGCAAATCCATTTTCTAACTCAACTTCATTAAAAAATCATTTAGTAAAATATATATATATATATATATATATAATTGATAATTGAGCATATAGATAAGCTCACTTTATATGCAAAATTTCTAATGGTAGTGTCTCAATAATTTATTTCATAAAACAATTCATTTTTGAGTTGTTAAAACTTTAACTTTACCAATTTCTTTTTAAGTCTTTTTGAAGAAACTTTATATTTTTATAGTTTATTATAAATGAGTATATTCTTATTTTATTTTCTTCATTCTTTTTCCAAAAACAAGTAAATTTTTCCTTTAAACTTAGTCTTTCATTTTTATAAATTTGTATTTAGAATAGTTTTAGAAAATGAGTATTGTCTTCTTATATTTATTATTTAAAGTATAAGTTTTTGTTTTCTAAAACTTGTTCTTTTATTTCATTTGAAAATAATCCTCTTTATTGATAAAATCCTTTGTTCTTAATCTTATCTTATTCACATTCTTTGAAAATAAGTTTTCTTCTTTAGAAACTTAAAAATCATTATTTTTCCTAAGTGGATTTATAACTTTATGGGTTGAATTCATTTTAACTTTGAAAACTAGTTTGTTTCTTAGTTTTGTTATGGAGTTAAAAAGAGTTTATTCTTAAGCTTTTTATGAAATCTTTGAATATTAACAAATTATTTGACTAAAACTTAGGTTGCCATAATGCACAAAGAAAGTATTCATCTCTTACGTTTCTTTGGTAAAGTTATCTTTGTTATTTGAGAAAAACTTGAGAAACTTGTATTACTCTATTTCTATTATTTTGTGACAAATCACATAATAAAAAAAATTTAGTTTTAACTTCTTTTAATAAAGTAAAATTCTACTTTTTAAATTAGTTGAGACCATATCATTATGTAGATACAAGTATTATGAGCATGTAAAATAATAAGAACATGAGAAAATACTAGAAACAAATAATAATAAGCAAGATAATAAAAATATCAAGTATTGAGAACCTTAGCTTCATCATGGTATCTCGATCAAGTATTGGGAGCCTTAGCTTCATCAAGGCATCCTGGGACTAAGAGTAGACTAGTCCCGAAAGAATAAAATAAAGAAAAGGTTGTTTTGAGTTGATATGGACAAGTCTAAGACTAGAAAGACTAGTCTTAAAGAAATACCATGAAATAAATAAATTGCAAAGCATGAAATTAAATAAATAACAAGTGAGCTTATATGCTCTAAAGATTATATATAATAATATATTTAGTTAGATATAAATAAGAAATAACAACATAATAAAATAGGAAGTTCATGTGCAAGAACAAAATATGAATATGTTGTTGCTTTTACTACTCATATGAGTTTAAAAACAACACCATAGTCATGTTAAGTTACATGACATGGGTAAATAAATGGTTAGAAGAAGTTTACTTAAAGTGTTTATATGGTATGAAAGTGGTAGATGAATTGGATATTATGTGAGTAGTGATATGTGGTAGATAGTTTGTGTATAAGGAAGGATTTTTGTGAAGAATTGGTTTGAGAGAGTTTTGGTAGTGAAATGAATTGTGTGAAAGAATGAAAGAGGACAGAATTTTGGAGTAAAAATTAGACGTAATAAAATTAATTGAAAAAGAAAATAATTGGAGAGGGAGTAGAGAGAGGGGTGGACAGCAATTGAAGGGAAGAGAAATTTGATAAAAAAATAATTTTAGAAGAAAAGTGTAAGAGAAGTTTAGTAATATATGGTATAGAAGTTTTATGGGAAAAGAAAATTGTAAGAAATAGGTATGTAGGTGTAATAATAGGTAGTGAGAAAAAGTAGAGATAGATGAACAGTAATGAATAGTAGAAAAGTACTGTGAATAGTAAACTAGACAATCAAAATACCGGTAGTAATAAAAATACTCGTATAAATGCGATATCTGTAATTTTTAGCTGTCGAAAAATTCTAAAACTGATATTTTTGAAATCCTTATATTTTATGAGTCTATTGGTATTTATGGAATATTTTTGCCATCCGGTGTGCCGAGGCACTGTTTTTGAAAATTGATCCCGTTCGGATCCGAAGGACATTAAAAATTCGTGAATATGATAATTTTAAACTTCCCTATATTATTACGAACTATTATCAATAATTATTTTTATTTCGTTGTTTAGGATTTAAGAGAGCGAGATTGCCGAATCTTAAACACTAGGGTTTGTTTGTATGCTTTGTTGACTTTTAAGTTTCCGGTTTGGCTTTTCGTCTGGATGGGTTTTTGCCCGCATCTTTTCAACTCAATTTTTTTTTTCAAGTTCAAAAATTGAACTTATGCCATTCCTTCATTCTCGTTATAATGAGTTCATTGAGTCGGCACATCTTGGGCTCATCACCTAAGTGACCAGGTTTTAAAGGGACCCCAGAGAACTCTCTCTCACTCTAACATTCAAGGTTGGATACTCATAATTCAAATACTCGAGTCATTGGAGTAAAGTTATTTTTTTTTTAGTCAGATATAAGAAACTTGTGTAGTTAATAGCAGGGTCAGACTTCGCTCTTCTGAGGGAGCAAAGCCTGCCCATATCAACTAAACTTTTAATATTCAATTTAGTACAAAGATTAATTTTTTTTTTCAAAAGAGATTAATTCTAAGAAGGATCACCAAGTGATGAATTTCATATGCTCTTTCACTAAAGATTAGGAGGGCACTCAAAATTTTTGAAAAGAAAATATACAAATCAATAAGGTTAGAAACATAACCATTTATCTTTCAACCAAGGACTTTGATTCACTTTTAGACTCTAAATTCCATTACTAATTAGCAAGTAAGTTTACCCCACCTAGATTTTATCCTACAATTTCAATTAACTATATTGATCACAAAATAGGTGAGTAAGGTACTATATAAGCCACTTTCATCTTAATTCAACTTAGCTTGAACCCTTTTTTTTCCGAATATATTTTCGAGATCTATCAATTCATAATTAACTTTGAAGCACAATTGCAAACATGAACATATGGGGATTTTTTATCAAGATCAAAATAAATTTTAATTTTAAGCACAATTAATATGATCCAGTGCATAAAGAAATCTATACTCAAGACCCAAATTTTCTTTCTTAAATATACCTATCCCCACACTAATGTGAGACATTGTCGTCAATGTCATTTCAATAAAGAACAAATAAGGAAAAGGGGAAAGAAAGAAAATTAATACAAGTCAGCAGGGGTTTTATCATGAGAGAGAGCAAATAAGGAAAGAGAAAGAAAACTAGAACTTCCCTAGTTCATTTAGAGGTTTGGTCATCAGTTTCTCATAACCGGTAGGAGAAAAGAGAAAAGCCATATGAAAATGCAGCATCAGCATTAATCTTGTGAACCCAAAATAAATCATGCTTGAAGACAACCAAAAACAAAAACAAAAAGCAAAGCTAAAAAGAAGTTAGCCTATCCTGAAGTCTAACCAGGAATTCCGAAAGGAGGCCGTCAAAATTATGAGTTCTCCCACAAGTAGGGCATTCATTAGTACAAATCACAGATAAGTGCAAAAATCAGAAAATAGGATCATTTATCTCCATCATTATCCTCATCATTAGAGCCACTAGGGGACTCCTCAGCATCACCATTTGCTACATCATCTCCATCATCACTATCATTCTCCTCTTCCTCACCTTCATCCTCCTCCTCTTATTCAGCTTCCTCATCATCCTCCTCTTCTACAGGTGAATCAGAGTCAGATTCAGATACAACTTCAACATGAGCTTTTCTCTTTCTCCTGACTAGCTCAGGCTTAGGAGAATCCGGTTCAGGTGAGGTCTCATAAGTGGGTAGATCAGCAGGGGGAGGAGAAAAACAACCAGCAGTTTTCTCCAAAAATGCCTAAACCGAAGCTCTAAACCATTTATTCTTCTTCCTCTCTTTTCTATTCAGCTTCCATTCTTCATAGAAGTCTCTTTGTAACCGTTGAAGATCACTTTCAAGATGTGGGGTCTGGGAGCTAGATGCAGATAAAGGAGTGAAAACTCCTTTAGAAGGGGTAGGGACTCCTTTAGAAGGAGTGGAAAGATCGGCAAGCTTAACTAAGCCTCATCCAGGAAATAGACCATCATAAATTTTCTTGGCAGATACTCCAAAGTTAGTTGGTGATGGTTCTTCAAAAATCTTAAAACCTTTGAGGAACTTTGTGACATAACCACCACAGTAAAGTCCCTTTGTCCTTGGATCTGTTGCTTGCCTAAATAGAAACTTAGCCACTTCTAAACCTATAGTAATCTTTGTTTTAGTGGCAATACTATACAAATGAAACAGTTCAAAGTTGTTTACCACACTGTGACTACTCTTGTGACCTCCAATGGTATGTGCCAATAAGTGGTAAACCACCTTCAAGTTGAGATCAGTCATTGATGTGGCTTTAGAACGAGATGGTTGATATCGAATAACGGCTCCACACAGCTACTCCTAATACTGCTGTGCAGTGAGATTAGATGGCCAAGTGTCGGGCAGTTTTGTAAAGCTGGCCTCATTGCATTCTTCAAAGTCATATAAACCCAGATAGATGCCAAACTTATGAGCATAGACATGCTGTTGTTTGCCATATACTTGAAAATACATGTCATACTTGTCTAACTGGAGAATGGATAGGAATTCCAGAATAACTTCCCTATAGGCTGGCTCATTTATCTCAAAGAATGAGGCCCATAATCCTACACTCAATAGTTTCCAGATTACTTGCTCAAGGCCATATTCCCGGAGTAATTTCCAATCCAAATATTCATTATTCATGAAGGCTTTCGCCTCGAGTTTTTCTCTCCTTTTCTTGCTCCACTCTTGCTCAGAGTATTTGACAAAACGAGTTGGCCCCACGTCTTCTTCTTCTTGTTGAGGCCACTTATTTTTCTTGGCTTGGGAAGTTGAAGCCTGTCGTTTAGATCGTGGCTTTGTGGACTTGTGTGCTACTCGTTTAGTTCTCACCATTTCTACATAAAGGACCAACATATATCAGGGACATTGTAAAATCAATAGTGAGCAAGTGTGAATCATAACTCAGTATAAATAAAACACAGTTCATAGATGTGCTTGGTGTCTATAACAAGGATCCAACAACTTAGTAGGAACAACTAAACAAGAATGAGTGAAAATCAAGCCTAATAGTAACAAAAACAGGGTAGCTCAGTCACTTGCAAGGCCGTGCACATAGTAGTGCAGACTATAGCCATAGGGAGAAACATATTAAGTGAACCACATTTATTATGAAATCATCAAGAATATACCTATTTAACCTTAGGTTTGTGAAAACCCCAATATCTTATACATAAAACCTTAGAATTCCGAATTGAGCAATATAAGCATGAATGGTGGAAACTAATTGCAAACAATGATAGTAAGATGGCTTAATTGCAAGGAAAAGCAAAAGCCTTAAAAATTTTTTGCATCTATAAATCTCACGAACCCTAACATTCAAGACCGATCGGACTAATAAGGAGTGCTTCGTGCAAATAATCATGAAAACTATGACAACCACAAGCAAAGAATTCATTCATAGTATCTACAGCTCATGACTTCAACAACATTCTCAAAACCAAACACATGCAATCATAGCTCACTTAAAGTCGCTCACCATGATAAAAATTGGAGTTCCAAAATGCATGTGCACGAAAGAAAGTGAGGGAAGGAAAGATACTTACTTCAGTGTGGAAGCACAAGCGAGACTTTGCAAGAATTTATGATCTTGATTGTGAGAGTGGTGGTGTGGTGGTGTCATATCATAGTGAGAATAGGGGGTTTGTGTTGTTAGAAGTAACGGCAATGAAAGAGTGAGAGAGAGGAGACATGTTTATATTAATTTTTTTGGGATACGTGCTTGGGCTCCTGCACGGCCTTGCTCGGGTCCCTGCAGGGTGGAAAAAGGTGACTCGAGAGCACTTGGAAGTTGGCAAGTGCGTGTGTAAAGGGGGCTTGCACGGCCGTGCTCGGGGCCATGTAGGGTGTGAAAAAGTGCACTAAGACTTCTCCTTGGTGGGACTTAAAGTGTGCACGGGCATCTGCACGGTCGTGCGTGGGGCCGTGTAGGGGTGAAAATCATAACCCAAGAGTTTGTTATCTTGATATCAAGTGTTGCTTAGCTTTAGCATGGCCATGCTCGGGGCCGTGTAAGGGTGGAAAAAGTATCCAATAGCTCTCTTAAGTTATGCCCTATCTCAAGTATTGCCTGGGCCCAACTTTGGGTAGGTATTTACAAGTCTTACGAGTTTTGTGCACCTCATTATGAGTGAATAGGGCTAAAAAGAACTTACCAGGTACGCTTGAGATTAAAACTTGAGAATTCTTACTTGAAGTTTTGTGTGCCCACACTAAGAAATCAATTCTTACTCCCTTCAATTAAGTTGAGGAACCTTCCAAAATCTGCAATTTTGACAGCAATAGAACAACTTAGGATAGTGAAAAGAAAGAAAAACAAAGGGAACTAAACTTACCAAAGTTAGACATGGGTTGCCTCCTAAGAAGCGCACTTGTTTAACGTCATTGGTTTGACATCCTTCACTTTCATCAGCTAATTGTCTGGTGATTTAAGTCGAAAGTCCTCTCGATTCTCACGTTTTGGTCCGTCACTCAAATAGAGTTTCAAGCGATGGGCATTGACTTTAAAATTGTCATGATCTGGGTGTTCAAGCTCTACCGCGCCATGTGGGAATACCTTCTTAACCACAAAAGGACCGGACCATCTTGACCTCAATTTTCCCGAAAAAAGTTTTAACCGGGAATTAAACAATAGAACTTGGTCCCCTTCCTTGAACTCCCTTGACTGGTGGATGTGTGAATCATGATATTTCTTTACTTTCTCTTTGTAAATCCTCATATTTTCATAAGCTTGCCTTCTCCACTCATCAAGTTCATTCAATTGCAACTTTCTTTTTACTCCAGCATCTCCTAAATCAAAGTTAACCAATTTGATTGCCCAATGTGCTTTGTGTTCAATCTCTACTGGAAGGTGGCATGATTTCCCATAAACCAGCCTATAGGGAGTAGTCTCCAAAGGTGTTTTGTAGGCTGTTCTATATGCCCACAAAGCATCATGTAGCTTCTCGGACCAATCTTTTCTATTATGCTGCATTGTCTTCTCGAGTATTCTCTTTAACTCAAGATTGAAGATTTCCACTTGACCACTTGTTTGGGGGTGGTAAGGTATAGCAATTCAATGTGTGACTCCATATCTTCTCAAAACCTTCTCCATTTGGACATTGCAAAAATGTGTTTCCCTATCGCTTATCATAGCTCTAGAGGCTCCAAACTGTGAAAATAGCTTTTTAAGGAATTTTACAACAACTCGTGCATCGTTTGTAGACAGTGCTTGGGCTTCAACCCACTTGGACACATAGTCCACTGCTACTAAAATATATTTATTCCCATAAGAAGTGGGGAATGGTCCCACAAAGTCGATGCCCCGTAATAAGTAAAAAACTTCACATTCAAGAAAAAAATTTTAAGGCATATCGTTTCTTCTCGAGATATTCCCAACACATTGGCAGCTATCGCATATGGCACAAAGGCGTTGGACATCCTTAAATATTGTAGGCCAATAGAAATCGGCCTCTAAGACTTTATGTGCAGTCCGGTTAGCAGAATAGTGACCTCCAGTAGGTCCAGAGTGACACTCACTCAAAATTTTCCAGCCCTTTTCATGGGGGGACACACCGCCTAGCCATTTAATCACCACAAACCCGGAATAGGAAAGGATCCTCCCAATAGTAGTATTTAAGTTATGAAAAGAACTTCCTTTTTGCATGAGAATTAAGGCCATCGGGAAGAACTCTAGCCACCGAATAATTTGTAAAATCTGCAAACCAAGGTGTTTCCACATTCATGAGCTGATATATGGCATACAGCTTCTCTTCCGGAAGAGAGTCATTGATATCTTCCTCCTTGAGTTCCTCTAAATAGGGATTCTCAAGTCTTGAGAGGTGATCAACAGCTAGATTTTCCGCCCCTTTCTTATTACAAATTTCCACATCGAATTCTTGTAAGAGCAGTATCCAACAAATTAATCTAGACTTCACATCTGTTTTAGTTAGCAGAAATCTCAAGGCTGAGTGATTTGTATATACGATCACCTTGGAAAGAATGAGATACGGCCTAAATTTATCAAATGCGAACGCCACAGCCAGCATCTCTTTCTCAGTGGTGGTATAATTAGCTTGAGCACTTGTAAGAGTTTTGCTAGCATAGTATATAGGTTAAAAATGCTTATCACGCCTCTGACCAAGAACAGCTCCAACGGTATAATCGCTGGCATCACACATGAGTTTGAAAGGCAAACTCCAATCCGAAGCTATCATGATGGGTGCATTTGTCAACTTCTCCTTGAGGACATCAAAGGCATGGTGGTAGTCAGATGTAAAGTGAAAAGGCACATCTTTCTCCAATAGCTTAGTTAGAGGACGGGCTATTTTGGAGAAGTCATGAATGAAGCCTCTATAGAAGCCAGCATGGCCTGGAAAGCTTCTGATGGCCTTGACTGAATTTGGGGGAGGAAGTTTAGAAATCACCTCCACTTTTGCTTGATCAACTTCAATGCCTTTGTGGGAAACTTTATGGCCAAGCACAATGCCCTCCTTACACATAAAGTGGCATTTTTCCCAGTTTAATACTAGATTTGTCTCCTCATAATGAATTAACACCTTTTCCAAGTTCTCCAAACAATCCGAGAATGACTCCCCAAAAATTGAGAAGTCTTCCATGATTTTTTCTATTAAGTCGTCAAAAATAGCTAACATACACCGCTGAAACGTAGCCGGTGCATTGCATAACTCGAATGGCATTCGTCTATAGGCATATGTGCCCTAAGGGCAAGTGAAGGTAGTCTTTTCTTGGTCCTCTAGAGTAATTGGTATTTGGAAGTACCCAGACATCCCATCTAAGTAGCAGTAGTACATATGTCTGGCTAATCTCTCCAACATCTGATCTATAAAGGGAGGAGGGAAATGGTCCTTCTGAGTTGCATAATTCAATCTTCGATAATCTATGCAAACTCGCCATCTTGTTACAGTGTGCATTGGAATAAGTTCATTCTTATCATTGAGGACCACAGTCATCCCTCCCTTCTTTGGTACAACCTGTGTCGTACTAACCCACTTGCTATCAGAAATAGGGTATATAAGTCTAGCATCTAGAAGCTTAATGACTTCCTTTTTAACAACCTCTTTCATATTGGGGTTTAGCCTTCTCTGTGGTTGCACTATTGGCTTCAATCCTTCTTCTGAAGAATTTTGTGAGTACAAAAAGAGGGGTTGATACCTTTTATGTCTAAAATTTGCCATGTGATTGCTTGCGTGTGAGCTCTCAAAACTGTGAGTAATCGATCTTTTTGTTCTTGTGATAAATCCGAAGCAATGATAACCGGAAACTTGGAATCTGCTGCAAGGAAGGCATACTCCAGGTAGTCTGGTAACTGCTTTAATTCCAAAATAGGCGGTTTTTCAATAGAGCTCCTAAGCCTTGCTTCATTGCCCGCTTTTAAGTTTTCAAACCCACCAAGAAGTGTAATCTCTTCTGCAGCATCAAGTTGTTCTTTACAAGCTTCTACTTCTGGTTTACTCACACTTTCCTCCTCTCCTCTTGTCAAGCTCAACTCTAATTCATCTTTGCATAATAATTCTGCATAGTGTTCATTGACGGAGGAATCAATAATATCAACCGAATAGCATGAATCATTTGTACTCATCGGATACTTCAAGGCCGGAGCAATTGTAACCACCTGCTCTTCATCACCTACCCTTAATGTGAGTTTACCTCCCTTTACATCAATCAATGCTTTGGCGGTAGCGAGGAAAGGTCTTCCCAAAATGAGAGGTACGTCTCCGTCTTCATCCATGTCAAGGACCACAAAATTGACTGGATAAATGAACTTTTCGACTTTCACCAAAACATCTTCAATTATCCCTTGAGGGAATTTAACAGACCGATCAGCAAGCTATGAGCTCATCTTGGTGGGTTTAGGTTTAGCAAGTCTTAGCTTCTTAAAGAATGAGTAGGGCATCAAGTTAATACTTGCTCCTAGATCTGCTAAAGCTTTTTCAACATTAATATCGCTAACCACAGGGGATTGTAAAACTGCTAGGGTCTTTCAACTTTGGAGGAAGCCTATTTTGAATGATAGATGAGCAATTGGCCCCAACTTCCACTATAGAAACATCCTCCAATTTTCGCTTGTTAGATAAAAGTTCTTTCAAAAACTTTGTATACTTCGGCATCTGTGAAAGTGCCTCAACAAAAGGAATGTTAATGTGTAACTGCTTAAATATGTCCAAGAATTTACCAAATTGTTCCTTGTCCTTTGTCTAATTGAGGGGAACTGGATATGGAATCCGTGGCTTATACTCTTTCACAGTTGGTGGTGGTGATTTTTGTTCCTTCTTTAATCTCTCGGGCTCTACTTCTTCTCCAATAGGATTTTGACTCTCTTCTCCATCCTTCTCCTTTGGTAAGTCAGGATATAACTCCTTCCCGCTCCTCAAATTAATGGCTTTTACATGCTCCTTAGGATTTGGTTCAATATTGTTAGGGAGTGAACCTTGAGGTCTTTCAAACATCAACTTAGCCAATTGGTCAATTTGCTTCTCAAGGTTATGAATGGAAGCCTCTTGATTTCTGTGACAAGCGTCAAAATTATGAATAAACTGTGCTAACACATCTTCAACATTCGGATTTTTCTCAGGTGGTGGTAAAGCAGGGGGTTGTTGTGGTGCTGGTAATTGTTGCAGTTGTTGCCTCTGAAATCTCGGTGGATTGTTTGATCTTTGAACATTTTGGTTGCTTCTTGAAAAATTAGGGTGATTCCTCCCGCCATGGTTATAGGTATTACTATAAGGATTATAATTCCCTGAAGTTCTATAAAACTTATTCATAAAATTGACATCCTCGATACTAGAAGCAACACTAGAAACATCATAGTCCCCTATTGAACTCATAGGAGGCCCACTCTAAGACAAAATTTCTACATTCGGTATAGAGCTTGATCTTGCACTTGATATAGGTTACATTATACTCATCTGAGTTGTGAGTGATGCTACTTGTGCTTGAAGTTTAGCAATCTCATCTGACTCATGCATGGCAACAACATGTCTTGGTTTAGTCCTCTCACTATGCCAGTAGAATGTATTACGTGCCATATCATCAATTAAATCATAAGCTTAAGGAGCACTCTTTTTCATCAAACCTCCACTAGCCACGGTGTCAATCATTGTCTTCAAATGATCACCAAGAGAAGTATAAAATACCCGAATTAAATCATGAAGGGAAATCCCATGGTGAGGACAATGCCAAAGGAGTTCCTTGAATCTTTCCTAGACTTCATATAGTGACTCTCCCTCAAATTGGCTGAAAGAAAATATCTCATTCCCCAAATGGATTGTCTTTTTAGGTGGAAAGAATTACTCCAGAATTTTTGTGCCACTTGAGCCCAATTGGTCAAAGAATATGGAGGTAAGGAATTCAACCAACTACTTACCTTATCCCTAAGAGAGAAAGGGAATAGTCTAAGGCGTATAGCATTTTCGGAAACTCCATTGCTTTTAATAGTACTACAAATATGCAGGAAACTTTTTAAGTGAGCATGTGGATTTTCTGTAGTTCCTCCACCAAATTGGTTTACTTGCACCATCTGAATTAAAGCAGGCTTCAACTCAAAATTATTTGCCTGAATTGTAGGCATTACAATAAGTGGTGCAACTCCATCGATCGTGGGCATAAACAACTCACACATAGGTCGATGAAGATCATTTGTAGCGACTGGAATTGGATTATTTCCATTCCCGTGAACCTGATTCAGAGCATCTTCATTCCTATCTCCATCCATGTTGCTTGGTCTTTCTAGGTTGGTTCTCCTAGCTCTCAACCTTCTACGAAGTGTTCGTTCAATCTCAAGATCAAGGTTAATATATTTCGATGAGGAGCTTCTTGGCATAAACTGCAAAAGATGAAAGAAGATTAGAGTTTATGAAGTATCCAAGAAGAAAGAGAAATAAATTGAAAAAGAAGATAAATGACTAAATTAGTAGCTAATCAGGCTGTCCTAATATTGCTAGATTCCTTGGCAATGGTGCCAAAAACTTGATGCGCTCAAAACCGTTCGTATCAAACTTTAAAATTTATAAACCTAGAATTAATCCTACGATCTAGCAAAGGCAAGTATACCTATTCAAAATAATACATGATTAAAATCAGGGATCGTCCTTAGGGATCTAAGAAACAATTACTAGTATTACCCTTTCTCCACTATTTAGTCTAGTTCTTAAATTAATATGTATTATCATCAACTACTAATTAACTAATTTAATTAACCCTAAGATCCTTATGAAAGCTTTTAAGAATTATAATCAATCACAAGATATGCAACATACCCCTCATCTTGTTCCACCCTACACCCTAACTTTTCATATAGAGATATATTGATTAATGACTCATTCACACCTTGCACTGCATGAACTTTCTATTAAACTAATTACTCCCTCGAGTTAATCAATTTCTAATCTTGCATGAATTAATAGAAATCTCTTCCTAAATAATATCAATATAAGATCGCATTAAAGATCCTATTTCATCAGTAAAGATTAAATCATTATTGTAGCAAATCAAAGTTTTTCTATCTCTAGATGAAACATGTGACTTTCCTATTCATGAAGATCTAACTTACTAGATAAAACCTTTTCCATCTAATAAGAATCATGCATGTAATTAACTTTGCATATAAATCAATCACAAAACAATTATAATACATGAATAGATGCAAAAGTATGAACTTCTCATTAATCAAGGCAATTCAATTCATATTGGGTTTAGGGTTTCATAAGATTTAGGGTTAGGAGTCTACTCCTCCATGGAGTTTACAAGAAAAACACAATATCTAGAGTAGTAGAATAAAAACATGATGTAGAAATACAACCCGTGATTGATCTTGTGATATCTATGATGTCCAAACAATCTTTCTCTTTTAAGTGCATCTTTTCTCTCTTAGGGTTCCCAACGTACGGTCAAAGATCCCAAATAAATCAACAAGGCGGCTATTTATAGTATAGGGAAAATTCATGTGTGCATGGGGGGTCTGCATGGCCATGCTCGGGCTCGTGCATGGCCGTGCTTGGGGCCGTGCAGGGTGGAAAAAATGGATTTTTGACATCTTTAAGTTCTACACGGCCGTGCATGGGGTTATGCAGAACTCCAAATCTTCTTTTTTTTTTTTTCTCAGATCGAGTTATTTGCTTTTGCACTACCTTGTGCACTCCTTGTGTAGCTGTTAGGGCATGAATTAAGATACTTGTTGGTTACCTTTTTTCCCTCAGCACTAGCATCTGAATGGCCATGCATGAACGTTGTGCACACTTTGAAAATCATCACTTTGTAGCCTTTGTTAAATCCTTCCTTATTTTTGCTCAAATCATCCATAAATCTTCCAAATGAGTACTTGAACCCTGAAAAACAAATATTAAATACTTAAGTACCTTTCTTTTAAGAATTTCACATAAAATTAATGTAAAATTATATCAATTAAGTATAGAAAATATGGGTCTTTTAACACTTATCAGATGATTTTTTATTTTAGCTAAATTTATTGGTAGATAGTTGACTTGATAGTTCTATTAAAAATTAAAATTATGACTTACTATGTATTGGTTAGTGAATGTATTTTACTGGTGGATTACTGATTTTATTAATAACAATAGATTACAAGTATGATGAATTCATAAAGTATTTTGTTATAGTTTATAATATAAATTTTGTAAAATGATATAAATATTTAAATATCTACACAAATATAAAAAAAACTAGAATAAATAAAATTTTTAGTTAGAATTTTGATTTAATTTGTAATCCAAACAGAACCAAACTGTTATTTAATGATTTAAAAATTTTCTAATATGAACCAAATCGTTACTTAATGGTTTGGTTTGGGACGGAAAAGAAATCAAATCATAAATTATGGTTTGGTTTGGTTTTAGGGAAAATCGAATCAAACCGATCCGTGCCCACCCCTACCAATAATAGCTATAGACCCGAAATCCATCACCGTTGGGTTGGAAAGGTCCAACCCGATTGTCCTGTTCATCCTCTACGTCCCTTACACGATCAGACCAAGTAAAAGTAAAACCTATACTAATATAATATTAATGATATTATAATAAAATAACAAAAGAAAGAAGGAAAATGGTAAAATAGTGACAACATATGAGTATGTTATCCGGATAACGATATAAAATAATAAAATATGGAAAATGCAAAATAATAATAATAAATAATAATAATAATAATAATAATAATAATAATAATAATAATAATAATAATAATAATAATAAAGAGTATGTTTTAAGGACTAAGGTATGACATGAATAATAAAATTAATGTTTTGTGCATGATATCTTATATTTAAAATAAAAGAATACTAGCAGATGTTGCACATGCTTAATAGTACCAGTAAAAAATTGATGTGGACTTTTCAATCGTAATCAATCAAATTAAATTAAAACCTTATTCTCACTTTGCAACTAATCTTAGGCAAGTGTACCTATCGATTATACTACCGATGTAAGTATAGGAGTCGTTCCACAAGAACCTATAACTACTAGTACTCACCTAATTCTACTATTTAGCTGATCTAATTCGAGTAATAGAAAGATTAACTAATATCTATCTAATTAATTAACCTTATAATAAAGATATTCATGCCTTTAGATATAAATATCAATCACAAAACAATACCCTCAAACTCGATTCACCACTAATCCTATTCAACTTCTTTATAAACATTCATTAATGGATTGTTAAGTTCTTGAACTGTAGGAACCCTAGATTAATCAATCTCTCTTTCATGATGATTGAATTATAATCCTATATGTCTAATGGAAACTTCTTTCATCATCAGATACATATAAAATAGCATTAAAGATCATGATTCCTTAAAAAGATCAAATCTTTATATAGATAATTTATACAATCTATATCTAGAATCACATTCAAACTTCTCTATTAATATATATCTATTCTATTAGATGAAATAGCTTTCTATCTAAAAGAAATCAAAGATGCAATCAATTCTGGCCACAAATTGATCACAAGAATAATAAAAAATATATGAATAGATTCAAGAAACATAAATTTCCATTAATAAAAGCAACCAATCTCTATATCAGGGTTATGGTTTCTCAATATCTAGGGTATAAGGATCTATTTTTCCATATGAAGATTATAATGATGACAAAACATGGAAAAATTGAAAGAAAACATAGTTACGACCCTTAAAGATTTAGTCTTGTGATCTCCAATAAGCTTTGGCGTTTTTCCTTTTCAAAACACCTATTTTTCTCTCTATGGTTTATAAAAAGAATAATGAATAATGATGAAAACGAGTTAGGGATCCTATTTATAGGTAAGGAACAATTTTTCTTCTACATGGGCATCCTATATAGCTTGTATTCGAGGCCGCGTAGAATGAAAATTGGTGAATTCTTTTAACTAGAGGAAAGGCCGCTTAGTATGCCGCCAGCTTTTAATTTTATGCCACCGGCCTTCACTATAAACCCCGGTTTTCCTAGCAGTCAAGAAAACTTCGGAAACTAGAAAACAAAACTCTAAACCGGATTAGTTCAAGCTTAGTGAGAGAAACCCAGAAACCCTAGATCCGACTTTTCTTCGGTTTCATATCAAAAGAAATTTTATAAAATAATTTAATGTGAAATATTGTTTTAAAGTATATTTCAAACCATAGAAAGTTTTGATTTCGGAAAATTTTCTATTCCGGGCCTTCCCGAGCTCCATTACGGAAAAGTGAGCCTCGGAACTAGAAACTCAGAAAAATATTCCGAAATAATCCTTAGAACCGAAATTTTATAAGGATTTCAAAAATATAAGTTTTATAATTTTTCGGGTTATAAAAATTACAGTTATAGCTTTTTTCCCCATTTTTTCTTTACTATTAGTAAAGTAAATGTCTTGTCTACTATTTATCGCTATTCACAAGTGCAACCTACAACACACACAACCCATACCCTAGTCTTACATCCTTACAATTACTCATTATATTTTCTTTTCCAAAAAATTTTTGTCTCTTAAATAAATTATTACATTTAATACATTTTATTACATAAATTATAATTTCAAACAAATTCAAATCTCTCCCTCTCTTTTACTCAAGATGGACGGCGCATACCCCCCAATTTATCTCCAATATTAATTTATTTTATCTCCTTTTTATAACAAACAAACCCTAATTTCACTTAATATGAATAATCTTTAATTTTCTTTCTCCATTTCATTTTCATTTGTTAAAAAATCACAAAACTCTCTCTTCTTTTTCCTCTCATTGCCGTGACACTCTCTACCCCTCACACACACACAAGCTTCATTTCTTCACCAAATCCATTTTTAGGTGATGATTCTCAAGCTTTCTTACTACTTAATTTTGTAATGGTAAGATTATTCATATGTATTTTCACCTTAAATCCCCATGAGCATTTGCTAGCGATAAGAAAATGTTAATACATGAATACCAAGCCATCACAAGAGTAGATCTTGTGTTTGATGAGGTTTTGGTTGAGATATTATTATGTTTATGCATGTAAGAGTAGAGATCTTGCATAAAACTATAGGTTCATGTTCTTAAACTCCTTTTCATGCATTATAAGTAGTGGATCTAGCACTTAGACACTCATATTATACTTGACATTAATGTTCATATAGATATTTTGTGTTTTCATGCATTAATGCTCATAAAAAATTTAGTCTTGTGTATATAAATGTGGTAGTTAGTGGATCTTTATGTAGATAAGACAAAAAACTCAAAAAGGAAAAGTTTTTGTTAGAAATGTTTAAAGGAAAATTCGTATGACTTCAAAGCTCTATTTTAAAAACCCTTGTATCAACTTTACAACTCATGTTTTATGTGAAAAATGAAGGGTATAGGTCATAGATATCTTTAAGTAGTGATTTTTATAAGTTGAAATGAGTTTTGATGAGATTAATGTGTAAAACAAGAAGTAGAATCAAGATGGAAATTTTTACGTTAGTAGTCAACTTGTAAAATTCGTAACTTTGGATGATGCCCGTAGAAACACCTATTATTTAAGCTCAAATTGAAAGTTTTATGTATTAAATGAAGTCCTTAGGTTGTAGGTATAGTAAAGTCTTAAATTTTAATGCATTACACAAGTTTTTCCCAAATGAATCATTCAAAAAGTGGATTTCTAAAAATTCGGCTTTTTGAGTAAATCTTATTTGAAAACATACTTGCAAAGTGTAAAATGTAAATTTTTATGTAGAAATGAAGGTCTTAGGTAGTATATGTTATGAAGACTCAATTTTAATTAAGATAACTAGAAATTCCTAAGAATGAAATCCAAAACACTAGTGTGATATCAAAGTTAGAAAACTTGATTTTCAAGAAGTAGTTATTATTGAAGTCTTGCAAAATTAAGGAGTTCTAAAATTTTCTTTTAGCAAAAATCATCAAGATCATGCATACAATGAACTCATCACATGTCATTCATGTTAGGAAATCATTCATATTTCATATACACTTGAATTATCAAATAGATGCATTTCAAATAAGTACAAAACTCTTTTTCGAAAATGGAAATAGTTACTGATCAGATCTGATCCCTCTGTTCCGTGACCTAAATGTTTTCAAAACTCGGAAATAATACTAGAATTAGATAGATCTTTCAAAGTAGATAGAAATGGATATAAAATTTGCGAAATTCTGAGTTAAAATGACCAAGTTATGGCCGTTTTAAGTCGGAACTTCCGCAAATAGCGAGAATTACGATTTTGATTAGTTTTAATTTATAGCTTGGATTAGTTAAGTGATGAAATACTTATTAAGGTATTCTTCCTTGATAGGTGATCCCGAAATCGACGAATCCTTACCACTCTGTTACTATTACTAAGAGACCGGCGAACCATGGCCGAGTGAGTATCATTTTCGATTTCACTTATTGTTGTGATTGTAATGATAGTTGCACTAATTACTTAGCAAAGATAAAATTTGTAAGCCCCCGAATTTTTCGAGAATGGTTTTGGAACACCGAATCGAAACCTTAAAATTTGACCCAAGTTGAAACCGGACCTTAATCAATTTCAACCATGGGATTTCATAAGAGAATTTTCAAAAACAAAAATAGAAAGTTCAATAATCGTTCAATTCAAAAACCCGAACATGAGAAGATCCACCTATCCGATCCCTGAGATAAACCCCTCAGTTTCTAGGGTAAAGTTGGATTAAACTCTAACTATAGTCAAACCGAAGTTTCAAAAGTCAACAAAGATCAAGACAATCAAACAATATCAACTCCGACAATCTCGCGTTCTCAAACCCTAGAAAACGAAATTAAGTTAATGGCTTAAAATAGTTCGTAATAATATAGGGTAACATAAAAATATCAGATTCGTGAATTTCGAATGTCCTTCGGACTCAAACGGATCAGTTCTCGAAAAGCATGTCCCGGAGCTTGGAATAATAAAAATATTTCATTAACACCAAAGACTCGTAATTAAATAAGGATTTCAAAAATATCAGTTTTAGAATTTTTTTGGTAACTAAAAATAACAGATATAGCTCGTTTACGCGTATTTTTATTACTGCCGGTATTTTATATGTCTAGTCTACTATTCATAGTACTATTCCTACTATTCATTACTATTTCACTATCTCTACTTTTTCTTACACCTATTTCTTACTACCTACATACTTATTTTCTTACACTTTTATATTTACAATATATCTTATATCAAATCATATCTTACATATTAATTATTTTCTTACAAAATACACACAAAATCAACTCACTCTCTCTCTTCTTTCCTCCATGGCCGGTGCTGCCCTCTCTCTCTCCCTCTCATTTATTTTTCTTTTTCAGTTATTTTATTATATCAATAATTCACTCCAAAAATTCTATAAATACCCCATTCCTCCTTCATTCTTTCACACATCCATTTTACATAACAAAACTCTACCAAAATACTCTCTCAAAACCTCTCTTCAACAAATCTCTATCAAAATACTCTCTATCATTCCCTACAACTTCAAGAAGAAAATAACAAACACAAAACCCATTTATCTCTTTTCAAACCTTCCATTAAACCTTAGGTAAAAATCCTACTTATAATTTTTTATCATGTTCATACAACTTAGCATGAGCTTAGTATATATTTCTTAGGCTCATATGAGTTAAAGAAGCAACAATATGTTGATGTTTTGTTTTTGTTTTTGTTTTTGTTCATGTTCATGTTCATATTTTACATTATGTTATTATGTTGTTAATATTATTGTTATTATTTTTTCTCTAACCTAACTTTTATAATATTATGTATACTATGTTTATATATTTATTTAGAGCATATAAGCTCATTTGTTATTTATTTATTATCATGTCTTGCAATTTATTTATTTACTTGTTCTATGCAATTTATTAAGACTAGTCTTTCTTGTCACGCCCTAACGGGTACCCTAAACGTGACAGCCTCGTACATAATATTAAAACTTAAGAATGACTACCTCAGTCACTCGAAAGCTTCCATATCGGTACAAGACGTACATTCACAACAAAGGGAGACCGGTGAAGTAATGCATTTTAAGACATTGGCAGCGGAACATGCAAAATAACCCTTAATATATATTTCATTGAAATAAAAGTTTTATAGCTTCTAAGGGGCATTCCCCCGATAATTTCATAATAACATGGTCTTGCTAAGATAAACAACAAAAGCTAGAAGATTTTAGAAAAAATCTACTCTAAGACTACAAAATAGAATTCCTCCAAAAGCTTCTCAAAATAAAGATTCTACTTGGGTGGATCAAGGTGGTCTCGGGTGCAAAAGATAGCCCTGCAATATCAAAAGTCTATAGGAGTATAAGCATGACTAGCTTAGTGAGACATTCCTTATGCAACAGTACTCAGAACAAACAATCAAACAAGTTTATTAATTCAAGCATATGAAATGCAACAAGCATATGAAAAAATATTACATACGACTATCCGGTTTCGTATGTATGATGGATTTACCCCTCCATCGGTGGTTAGGGAATGCTTTGAACTGGGCCCCGAATGACCCCCTTAGAGTTTGCGTGCGTCTTGGGGTTCCAACGAACCGTACTACTAGTCCCCGGGCTTTCCATACCCAAAGCGATCGATCCGGCTCAGCTACACCTTGAGGCCGTATTCCCCGAACGTCCTAACCCTTAAGATGTAGCTAGGCAGCTTATCTTTCCAGTCCCACGCTGAGGAGCAATAACAAAACTTCGAAATGATATTCTAAGTGATATGCATGAGCAATTTATTATATGGGGATTTTAATATGATATTAAATCATTTAAAGGATCAAACAATATTTGCACACATTACAATACATACATGGAAGCATTTATATCAATCACAAGTCGGGTTCCGATATACTTATTGTTTATTGATCGCACACAATGATTCACATACATAGTTCCCATGATATTTCACATGCATATCAATTTTATATTTTCCTAACATCTAGTGCTCTATTCTACAAGCACATGCGCGAATACATAAGCGTAAAGGAACTCACTCGTCCATAGCTTTCTTCTAGGAGTCGAAGTAATCCTCTGGGAAGAGAAGATCTTCGTCCTCGACACCTATACCAAAAGAAATACCCGCCATGAGTATTTCATCCAAGATCTATTCAAATTCTATAATTCTATTTTGTTGAATTCGTCAAAAATCGTATGAAATGGAAATTCCAACTTAAAATAGCCATAACTTGCTCGTTTTAACTCGGAATTTCGCATATTATATACCGATTTCTACCTACTCAAAAAGATCTATCCATTTCTAAGGTTAATTTTATCAAAAGAAGTTATTTCAGTCTCAGAATAGCAGCATACAGGTTTGATACGAATTTCAAAAATAGAGTTTTCAAACTTTTCTTTATTCAAGAGCTTTTATACAAAAATATAGATATATTGTATGGTTGATAAATCCTTTGAATACACACACACACAAACACACACACACATATATATATATATATTTATATATACTCAAACCATATGCATGAATTTAGTAGTGTTGTCTCAACAATGATTTTGTAAAACAATGTGTCTTAAAAGTGAGATAAGTTTAAGACTTGAAAAGAAATTAGTTTTTGTTTTTTGAAAAATTTCCTAATTTATCATAAGTGAGTATTTCCTTCTTTAACTCCATCTCTTAGTTATTGAGAATAATTAAATTTTTTTTAAAAAAAAAATCTTAATATTTTAGGATTCCCATAACTTTATTTCTAGTGTTTTGAAAAACATAGTTTTTCTAAATATTTTATGGTTATATGTTCTAAAGCCTTTCTATAGTTTGATCCACTTTAAAAGAATAATCATCAATGATCTTATATGTCATTTAATATTTTTATTTCCTAAGTAAGGCTTGTCCTTAGAAGGTTATTTGTGATAATTTTGTAAAACTTATCTAAACTTTAATATGTTGATGAAAACTTTACATATGAGTTTAAGAAAACTTTTGTTTAAGCTTAAGGAATTTTCCTTCTTTTCATTGGTTTAAAAGGGAGTTTGATAACTTTGTTTTCATTGATAAAATACCATATAGTATTATTACTAAAACTTGAGCTAATCTTATCTAACTTTAGAAAATATTTATTAGGATAAAACTTCAAGTCTTTACGGAAAATAATTCCTTATATGTAGCAAAATTTATTATTTTTAAAGAGAGTTCTTATTCTTATTTTTATTACTTGAGAAAACTCATTTCTATTGTGGTTGAGACAATAACAACATATTCATGTATGAATGAGAATACATAATTATGAGAAATATAAAAACAACATAAATAAGATAAATAAAATAAGAGCATAAAAAAATAAAGTCAAGTATTGGGAACCTTAGCTTCATCAAGGTATCCCAGGACTAAGAATAGACTAGTCCTCAAAAGAAAAGAAAAGTAAAGTAAAGAAATAAAATTGTTTTAACTTGATGTGGACAAATCTAAGACTAGAAAGACTAGTCTTAATAATTGCATAAAGTAAATAAATAAATTGCAAGACTTGAAAATAAATAACTAACAAATGAGCTTATATGCTCTAAGTAAATATATATACATAATATACATAATACTTATATAAGTTAGGTTAGAAACAATAATAACAATATCAACATAATAGTAACATAAAGAAAAGAAGAACATGAACAAAAACAAAACATGAATAAATTGTTGCTTCTTTAACTCAATGAGTCTAAGAAACATATACTAAACTCATGTTAAGTTATATGAACATGATGAGAGAATATGAGAAACTTTTACCTAAAGTTTATGGGTTTGTTGAAGAAGAAAAGAATGGGTTGTTGTATTATGTGGGACTTGGTTTTCTAATGAAAAGAGGGAATTTGAGAGAGATTTTGGAAGAGTGTTTTTGTGGAGTGATTTTGAGAGAGTTTTAGTATGAATTTTTGTTGTGTGAAAGAATGAAAAAGGAAGGGGGTATTTATAGATTTTTGAAGTGGAAATTAGATGTAATAAAATAAATTGGAAAAGAAAACAAATTGAGAGGAAGAGGAGAGAGAGGGTGGACGGCAAGGGCATGTAAGAGGGAGAAAAATTGATTAAATTTATTGTTTTGTAATAAAAAGAAGTAATATGTAAAGTATGATGTGATTAAAGTTGTATGGGGAAGGTAAATTAGAAGGTATAGGTATGGTAGAGTATAAGAAAAGGTAGAGATAGGTGAATAGTAATGAATAGTAGAAAAGTACTATGAATAGTAGACTAGACAATTAAGATACCGGTAGTAAAGAAAATACGCGTAAAGGCCTATATCTATTATTTTTAGTTACCGAAAAATTCTAAAACTGATATTTTTGAAAACCTTATATTTTTACGAATCTATTGGTGTTGTCGGAATATTTTTGCTATCCGGTGCATCGGAGCACGGTTTTCGAAAACTGATCCCGATCGGATTCGAGGGACACTAGAAAAATTCGAATCTGATATTTTTAGGCTTTCCTATATTATTATGAACCATATTCCACAATTATTTCAATTTCATTTTCTAGGGTTTAAGAACATGGGATTGCCGGATCTAGATTCACTAGACTAATCATATAACTAGGTTAACTTTGGGGTTTCGTTTTAACTTCCGGTTCTAGGGTTTGCTAATATTATCGAAAAATCTAGGGGCTTACAACCTACCCTCCTTAAAGAAAGTTTTGTCCTCAAAACTTGACTATCGTACCTGATTCCTCGAAAAGATTCGGATATTTGCGTCGGATCTCATCCTCGGCTTCCTAAGTTGCCTCCTCATGAGTATGATTCCTCCAAAGGGCTTTAACATATTTGATCTCTTTGTTCCGAAGCCTTTGGACTTTTCGATCCAAAATCTGTACCGGGTTTTCCTCATAAGTGAGGTTCTCCTTTAGCAACACTGGCTCCAACTCTACTACTTGTTCTAGATCCACTACATGCTTGTGCAAGACTGATACATGAAACACATGGTGCACACTTGATAGGTTTGGCGGCAAGGCTAGGCGATAGGCTAGATCTCCCACTCGTTCAAGCACTTCAAAAGGTCCAATATACCGTGGGCTCAACTTTCCTTATGAGCGTACTTTATGTATACTCTTGATTGGATTTATCTTCAGGTATACATGGTTTCCCACTTGAAATTCGAGAACTCGCCTTTTCTGATATGCCTAGCTTTTCTGTCTATCTTGGGCCTCTTTCATTCGCTGTTGGATTATCCTTACTTTTTCTGCTGCATCTTGTACCAAGTCTAGTCCAATAGCAAGCTTTTCCACATCATCCCAAAACAGAGGCGACCTACAGTGTCGTTCGTACAAAGCTTCATATGGCGGCATTTGTATGGTCGAGTGATAACTGTTGTTGTAGGCAAACTCTATGAGCGGCAAATGAGCATCCTAACTTCCTTTAAATTCCATAACACTAGCTTGTAGCATATCTTCCAAGGTTTGGATCGTCCGTTCCGATTGTCCATCGGTTTGGGGGTGATAAGCCGTGCTAAAATGCAACTTTGTCCCCATACACTTTTGTAAACTTGTCCAAAACTTAGATACAAATCTGGGATCCCGATCTGACACGATCCCGGCAGGTACTCCATGCAAACGTACTATTTCCCTCATGTAAAGCTTGGCTAGCTTGTCCATTGAGTACGTCATGTTGATTGGTATGAAATGAGCCGATTTGGTTAAACGATCTACCACGACCCAGATGGCATCATATCCTGCCAATGTCTTTGGTAATCCACACACGAAATCTATCGAGATTTGATCCCACTTCCACTCGGGTATTGGTAAAGGTTTTAGCAATCCTCCTGGCCTTTGATGTTCCACCTTTACTTGTTGACAAGTCGGGCACTTCATCACATAATTGGCTACATCTCGTTTCATTCCATTCCACCAAAAGTGGCTCTTAAGATCTTGATACATCTTAGTCCCTCCCGGATGCACTGTGTATCCTGAGTTATGAGCTTTACTCATGATTTCTCTCCTCATATCCTCATCATCCGGCACACATAACCTTCCCTTCATCCTCACTACATCCTCTTCATCTACAGTGAAATCAGAATACCTTTCTGCTTGCACTTCCCGTTTGATCCTTTGTATGATTTCATCATATCGTTGAGCTTCTTTAATCCGTTCCACAAGGGTTGGTTCCATTACCTAGCTAGATATTTCCACCTCTACATCCTTTCCAATGAATTCGATACTCAGCCTTTCGAATTCTCTTACCAACTCCCTTTGGTCGGTCAACAAAGCGGCCACTTCCCCATGATTCTTCCGACTTAAGGCATCCGCGATGGCATTGACCTTTCCTGGACAATAGTTGATTCCAAGATCATAATCCTTTATGAGCTCTAACCATCTCCGTTATCTCATATTCAACTCCTTCTGAGTGAAGAGGTATTTAAGGCTCTTATGATCCGTATATATTTCGCATCTTTGTCCATACAAGTGATGCCTCCATATCTTGAGTGCGAAAACAACGGTAGCTAGCTCCAAGTCATGCGTCGGATAATTTTGCTCGTGCGGTCTCAATTGTCGCGAAGCATAAGCAATCACTTTTCCTCCTTGCATTAGCACACATCCAAGACCATTCCTTGATGCGTTGCTGTGTACCGTGTAAGGCTTCTCAGGGTCTGGCAAAATGAGTATCGGTGTGGATACAAGCTTCTCTTTGAGCTCTTGGAAACTCTTTTCTCTTTTATCGGTCCAGATGAACTTCTCATTCTTTTAAGTAAGTTGTGTTAATGGCTTGGCTATAGTCGAGTAATTCTTTACAAACTTTCGATAATAGCCAGCTAGACCAAGAAAGCTTCTTACTTCCGTTACCGTCTTTGGTTGTTTCCACTCCATCACTGCTTTAATTTTTTCAGGGTCAACCGATATACCATTTCCCGAAACGACATGTCCTAGAAAGGAAATCTTATCCAACCAAAAGTCACGCTTTGACAATTTGGCATACAACTTGTGTTCTCTCAACGTCCAAAGCGCCATACGGAGGTGTTCCTCATGTTCCTCTTGTGTAGTTGAGTAGACCAAGATATCATCGATGAAAACTATAACGCACTTATCCAACAAGGGCTTATAGATTCGATTCATCAGATCCATGAAAGCAGTAGGTGCATTCGTCAATCCAAAAGACATCACTAAGAACTCATAATGTCCATATCGAGTTCGAAAAGCGGTCTTTGGTACATCTCCGGCCTTACTCTTAACTGATGGTATCCAAACCTCAAGTCGATGCGCGAAAACACACTTGCTCCTTGCAACTGATCAAAGAGATCATCAATTCGGGGTAATGGATACTTATTCTTGATTGTAACCTTATTCACTCCCGTACGATCATAACCTCATAGATCCATCCTTTTTCTTACGAAACAAGACTGGTGCTCCCCATGGTGATACACTTGGGCGTATAAATCCTTGATCCAAAGCTCTTGTAATTGCTTCTTGAGTTCCTTCAACTCTACCGGTGCCATGCGGTATGGAGCTTTTGATATTGGCTCGGTATTTGGCATCAAGCTAATCTCAAAATCGATCTCCTCTTTGGTGGCAATCCAGGTAATTCCTTAGGAAAAACGGAAACTCATTGACTATGGTATATCCTCCACCTTTGGTCCTTCTTCTACAACATTGATTTGTTGGTCAATCTCCTCCTCATTCACCAACTCGAGCGAACTTAATCCTTGCCTCCTTACGACGCGGATTCTCCTTTAAACTCAATATCCTTCCCATTTACATCCTTAAAATTCACCTTCTTCTCTCGACAATCTACCGTGGCTTTAACATGGGTCAACCAACTCATTCCAAGAATTACTTCATACTTATTCATCTCCAACACGATCAAATCACTTGTGTATGGTGTCCTTGGATCTCTAAAGGGCATTCCTTCAACATCTCTTGGGTGGTTACGACGCTACCCGTGGGTGTCTTTATCTTGAAGCTGGTAGCGGTGGTGACTATAGGTAATCCACTCTTCTTAGCAAGGTTGGGGGTGATAAACGAATGGGTGGCTCCGGTATCAAACAAGGCATAAGCGGTCTCGTTAGCTACTCGTATACTCCTGCGTTTAACACGCACTAGTTACTAACCATACTATACTTATCTAACTTTTCTAAAGCTTTAGGCTAAAGAGGTATAGGGATTCTATTGTTATAGATTGATAGCGTAAAAAGATATTATAAACAAACAAAACGAAAGCTTAAGGTTAAGGCTAACCTGCAACGAGTCCATGATCATAGCCTTCGTCTCTCCTCCAAGGCAGCAAACTCACATCCTTCTTCCTCATCATCTGCTTCCTCGCACATCCACTGGCCCTCCAATTGTAAACTCTCATTCCATGCATCGAGGTGCCAGAGCGGTTCCCATTTCCATTGCCATTGTTGGTTCTGACAAGGGCAGATCCTCCCGAGGTGTTGGACCTTCACAAAGCATTTTCCTCTTTGGGCATTCATTTGCAAAGTGCCCTGGCTGCTTGCACACATAGCAGACACTGGTGTTCTTCTTGGGACACTCCAAGATTTTGATCCGGGCTGCCACAAAAGAAGCACTTGTTTTGCAATTGTGGGCAAGACTTTGGATAATGCTTCCCTCGGCATTTCCAGCATGTGACATCTACCTTGGTCACCTCCTTCTGATTGCTTCCACTTCCTTTGAAACTTCCAAAGGTCTTAAACCTCTTATTTTTGAACCCAGAACTTGGTCCTTCATAGGCTTCCTTCCGAACACAAACACTTTCTTCTCCGGAGCTTTTGTTTTCATCTTTTTGGCTTCTTCAATAATCCTAGCCTTTTCCACTAGCCCCTTAAAACTTCTAACATCAAATTCCACCAAGCGAATCTTTAGGTCCTCATCTAACCCATTCAAGAAAACTTGTCTCTTTAACTCCTCGCTGTGCTTATAGGAGTCAGGAGCATACTGCAACAAACGACTGAACTCGGTTTCGTACTGCTCGATGGTTCTCCCCTTTTGAGAAATATTCAAGAACTCAGCACTATACCGAACTCTGAGACTCCCTGGAAAGTAGTTCTCCAAGAACTCCTCTCGAAACATATCCCAAGTAACTGGAGCAGGCAATTCTCGCTTCTTCGATTCCCACCATATGCGAGCATTGAACTTCAACATGAATGTCCCAAAACTGACCCTTAGGTGGTGGGGTACCTCATAACCATCAAACGATCTCTCGATCTTGGCTAACCAGTCTTCAGCTTCAGCTGGCTTTCCGAAGGTTCCATCAAAGTAGGTGTTACTTTTGATGAAATTAGCGAGCAAGTTTTGGTGTGATCTCGGTGGTGGCGGTGGTGGAAATGGCGCGGCATGCGACTGTTCGTCGGGTCCTTCTACCATAGCTTCAGGAGCATTCTGTGGCGGAGCAAGAGCTGGAATATTTTGATTTTGTTGTTGAATCAAAATAGCCAACAACTGGTTCATCTGTCCAATGGGCTGCAAAGTCATTTTGTTGATTTGGGGCAGGAGCAGGGTTATTCTCGGTTGGTTTTGCGGGGGTACTCTTCGTTCAGCTGGTACGTTGTTGGAATCTCTTTGTTCCCTATTCCTACGTCTTCTTGGACGGCTGTTTAATCGTTTAGATTTTAGTCTCTATTTTACGATCTATACTAACGTTTACGGAAATCACAGAAATCTCAAATATAAAGACCAAAAATTTAAATCAAGGTATATAACTCAAGAAAATAGATTTGCAAAATAGGAATTAATAGGACCTTAATTAGAAATTTAGAAATTCAAAGACAATTGGAATCACAAGGTAAGAAGTCAAAATCATGCATCTTAAAAGAATTAATATAAATGGCATAGGAACAAAACAAAGGAATTATATAATCAAGAAATCATTTAGGTTACTTTTATTTGTTAAACACTTTAACTATATCTTTTAATTAGTTGCGATTTAATACTAAGGCGTTACGTCTTGGGTGAACATGACGCTTTCTTCTCATCGTGGCTCTTTACTTCTCTTCTTGATCCTTCCGTTGAAATTTGAGGAAATCCAGGGATGGTTCCGCCTTCTTCTCACCTTCGATCTATTGATGACGTTTACGAGACTTGTTTCCGACGTTACCTAAGGTTGGTTGTATAGTCTTTTACGTAAATATATCTTTCTTTTAGTTTCAAAAAAAAAAAAAGTTAACTCTCTTCTTTTAGTAACTACAACTTACAAGGGCTGTGTTTTCTTAAAGCTTAAAACGGTTTGGAAATCCTCCTATTCTTCTTAAGGGTTTAAACTAGTTCTAGGGCCATCTTCATATCTTAGGCATGGTCATAAAACATGTGGTTTTCCATATATCCCCACTTTCTATAATTCTAAGATTCTTCCTAAAACTTCTATGGCTAAATCTTAAACTTATCTTATCTCTAAGACTTCTACTTTTAACTTATTGTTTCTTTCCCTAATCTTGATGCTCTGATACCAGCTTAAACTGTCACGCTCCAACGGGTACCCTAAACGTGACAGCCCGCCGTACACAATATTAAAACTTAAGAATGACTACCTTAGTCACTCGAAAGCTTCCATATTGGTACAAGGCGTACATTCACAACAAAGGGGGATCGGTGGAGTAATGCATTTTAAGACATTGGCAGCAAAACATGCAAAATAACACTTAATATATATTTCATTGAAATAAAAGTCTTACAGCTTCTAAGGGGCATTCCCCCGATAATTTCATAATAACATGGTCTTCCTAAGATAAACAACAAAAGCTAGAAGATTTTAAAAGAAATCTACTCTAAGACTACAAAATAGAATTCCTCCAAAAGCTTCTCAAAATAAAGATTTTACTCGGGTGGATCAAGGTGGTCTCGGGTGCAAAAGATAGTCCTGCAATATCAAAAGTCTATAGGAGTATAAACATGACTAGCTTAGTGAGACATTCCTTACGCAACAGTACTCAGAACAAACAATCAAACAAGTTTATTAATTCAAGCATATGAAATGCAACAAGCATATGAACAAACATTACATACGACTATCCGGTTTCGTATGTATGATGGATTTACCCCTCCATTGGTGGTTAGGGAATGCTTTGAACTGGGCCCCGAACGACCCCCTTAAAGTTTGCGCGCGTCTTGGGATTCCAACGAACCATACTACTAGTCCCCGGGCTTTCCATACCCAAAGCGATCGATCCGGCTCAGCTACACCTTGAGGCCGTATTCCTCGAACGTCCTAACCCTCAAGATGTAGCTAGGCAGCTTACCTTTCCGGTCCCACGCTGAGGAGCAGTAGCAATACTTCGAAATGATATTCTAAGTGATATGCATGAGCAATTTATTATATGGGGATTTTAATATGACATTAAATCATTTAAAGCGATCAAACAATATTTGCACACATTACAATACATACATGGAAGCATTTATATCAATCACAAATCGGGTTCCGATATACTTATTGTTTATTGATCGCACACAATGATTCACATACATAGTTCTCATGATATCCCACATGCATATCAATTTTATCTTTTCCTAACATCTAGTACTCTATTCTACAAGCACATGCGCGAATACATAAGCGTAAAGGAACTCACTCGTCCATAGCTTTCTTCTAGGAGTCAAAATAATCCTCTAGGAAGGGAAGATCTTCGTCCTCGACACCTATACCAAAAGAAATACCCACCATGAGTATTTCATCCAAGATCTATTCAAATTCTATAATTCTATCTTGTTGAATTCGTCAAAAATCGTATGAAATGGAAATTCCAACTTAAAATGGCCATAACTTGCTCATTTTAACTCGGAATTTCGCATATTATATATCGATTTCTACCTACTCGAAAAGATCTATCCATTTCTAAGGTTAATTTTATCAAAAGAAGTTATTTCGGTCTCAGAATATCAGCATACAGGTTTGATACGAATTTCAAAAATAAAGTTTTCAAACTTTTCTTTATTCAAGAGCTTTTGTACAAAAATATAGATATATTGTATGGTTGATAAATCCTTTGAATACACACACACACACACACACACACATATATATATATATATACACTCAAACCATATGCATGAATTTAGTAGTGTTGTCTCAACAATGATTTTGTAAAACAATGTGTCTTAAAAGTGAGATAAGCTTAAAACTTGAAAAGAAATTAGTTTTTGTTTTTGAAAAATTTCCTAATTTATCATAAGTGAGTATTTCCTTCTTTAACTCCATTTCTTAGTTATTGAGAATAATTAAATTTTCAAAAAAACAATCTTAATCTTTTAGAATTCCCATAACTTTATTTCTGGTGTTTTGGAAAACAAAGTTTTTCTAAATATTTTATGGTTATATGTTCTAAAGCCTTTCTATAGTTTGATCCACTTTAAAAGAATAATCATCAATGATCTTATATGTCATATAATATTTTTATTTCCTAAATAAGGCTTGTCCTTAGAAAGGTTATTTTTGATAATTTTGTAAAACTTATCTAAACTTTAATATGTTGATGAAAACTTTACATATGAGTTTAAGAAAACTTTTGTTTAAGCTTAAGGAATTTTCCTTCTTTTCATTGGTTTAAAAGGGAGTTTGATAACTTTGTTTTCATTGATAAAATACCATATAGTATTATTACTAAAACTTGAGCTAATCTTATCTAACTTTAGAAAATATTTATTAGGATAAAACTTCAAGTCTTTAAGGAAAATAATTCCTTTATGTGACAAAATTTATTATTTTTAAAGAGAGTTTCTTATTCTTATTTTTATTACTTGAGAAAACTCATTTCTATTGTGGTTGAGACAATAACAACATATTCATGTATGAATGAGAATACATAATTATGAGAAATATAAAAACTCTTAAAACTGTTAAAGACAAATTGTTTATGAAATATCAACATTGAGAAAACACTACAAAAATCATGCATACAATATGAGTATAAATATATGTTCAAAAAAATTTTCAACTATATATATATATATATATCCATATATTTTGCTTAAAGGTTTTTGAAGTAAAGTGAAGTTTGAAAAATTCATATTTTGTAAACTATAAATTCGTAACTATTCTGTACCGTAGTGTTTTCCCACCCAAATGGCTTTTTATGAAAAAAATAACCTTAGAAATATATAGATCTTTTCCAGTAGGTAGAAAACAGTATACCATTTGCGCAATTCCAAGTTAAAATGACCAAGTTATGGCCATTTTAAGTTGGAATTACGTTCTATACGAATTTTAATGATCTTATGACATAGTTTTTGATAAGTACCATAGAATCAATAAGAAATACTCATTATGGGTATTCTTCTTGATTAGGTGATCCTTAGAACGAGTATTTATACCCGGAGGATTATTTTGATTACTGGATTTATCGATCGACTCATCCATAAGAAAGATAGATCCTCATGGCCAAGTGAGTTTATTTCCTACCTTTTACGTACTTGGTTGTGCTTGCAGCTAGAGGCACTAGAAGTAGGAAAAGATGAAAATGAATTATGTATGATAATATTGGTTGAAAGAATGTTAAGCATACCGAGGCATGAATCGTTGTTAATTAACTTATGTTTTACTATTATTTTGTTGGAGTGTGTGCAACTTCTGTGATCACCTTTAAATTACTCTAATCATATACTATGAAGTATATTAATTGATTCATGCATATCACGTAGTTAAATTCATTGCATGAGCTGCTATTCTCGGTGGGACAAGAGTATAGTAGCCAGGTGTGCAGTAGCCAGAAATCTACAAGATGGGCGATTACGAGCCTGAAAGAACTATTTTGAGATGGGAGAGTAGGCGCTTGAAATAAACTACATGAGTTGGATTTAAAGTTGAGTTTTAAAGAGCCTGGAACACCTAACCCTGAATGGAGGGGTAAATCCATTCAAACATATGATTTCCGGTAGATCATATGTATTGCTTGATCACTTACTTGATGCATTCATATGCTTGTTTAATAACTTGATTGAAATTATTTATACAAGTACGTTGATTCAGGAATATTCTCATTAAGCTAGTTATGCTTATACTCCGATAGACCTTTGTTATAACAGAACTATATCTTTTATGCCCAAGACTTCATATACTCGAGTGGGATTATGTTTTGGAAGAGCTTCTGGATAACTTTTGAAGATCGTAGGTTAATTATCCTTTAATATCTTTTGGTGTTAGTATTATTTTGTTGTGAGAAAGATTAAGTTGATATTATGATTGTTTGGAGAATTATAAGGAGAAAACCCCTAAGATGATGTAAGGATTATATTCTCTTAATGATAAATTGGATGTTTATTTAGATTCTTATATGCTGTATTTACTATTTCAATTTATACATCCTACCGGTGTCTCCTATTATTGTGATAGACGCTTTACATATGGTGTTGAAACTTTCGCATGATTTTAGGAAGTCATTCTTAAGTTTTAATACCGTATGTGGCGGATGCCATATTTAGGGTACCCTTTGGGGCGTGACAAAATGAATATGCATGATGGGGTTGAATGGGAATTATATATGTTTGTTGTTGTTATGTCAAGTGGAATTTAAAGAATATCGAAGCCAGGTGATTAATCATTGCTTGTATAGATGAGCTAGGATTGACTGTCTGTGAATATTGATTGGTCACCTAAAAGAAATGGTATAATTGATTATTTGGAATTGAAGATGAAATTGAACTCATTCATAACACGATGGGGATGGAGCATTAGCATTTGTTGGTTTTCCGTGAGCCTAAACGGTGTAAATGTTGGTTAATCGTAATCCATAAAACGAATTATAAGTTGGTTGACCGTAAGCCTAAATGGCATTGTATCGCAGGATTCGTTAATCTGCTAACCCGGGATGGAGGGCGTAAGTCCATCCACATATGATTTTCGGTCGGTCATATGTTTGATGAATTCACGTGTTTGATGCATATCATATGTCTGCTTAATTACTTGTCTGATTAATATGTTATAATTATGACCATGGAAGTTTTTACTCACCAAGCTAATTTAGCTTACGCCCCAATAGTTTCTATTTGTTACAGCACGAGTTTATTTGGTTTAGACCGAGACAGGTACAGCTCAGGTATAGGAGCTAGGCGTTTCCTATAGAAGTTGTATTCAAATTGTTTAGACTTTCACAAGAAACCAAAAGACTCTGGATGACTGTAATGGACCTTTAAATATTCTTTTGCGGGGGAATGCCCTTAGATTTTGTAACCTATTGCATATGCGTTTTGATTTATTATCTATTGCTATCGAATGCCGGGTTAAACTACTTAACTCCATTGAATAGAGTATTCTATTGTCGTAAAGAGACTCCTTACATCTATACGAGACTCCCGAAAGACTTAGATAGTAATTCGAGAGTCTTATATGGTATGTGGTAGACTGTTACGTTTAGGATACCCTTATGGGGCGTGACATTCACATTGGCTTTCACTCAAAAACGTGTATGTCCATTTGTGATCGTCTACATGAGCATTATATGTGGCTTGTATATCTCCTTGTGTATTTTAAAAATGCTCGCTAGTCACTTTTTATCTCTAACATTAGTGTTCTACACAGCTTGTGTAGAAAGCCATGTATGTTGTAAATCTTTCAAATTGCCATTTCTTCATCAAAGTCTTCCTCAACTCATCCAAAAATCTTCATTAAGATCAAAATCTTCCTTTATCTCTGTAATTAACATTTTAACCTAATAAGTATCATTTTCCTTAATAATTCACATAAAATGAATATAATATCATATTAAAACAATCTAAATGATATGGGTATTTAGACACTTATCAAACTTCCCCACACTTAGTCGTTTGCTTGCCCTCAAGCAAATAAATTCATGACAAGATGATCCATCATCAATGATACTAAAAAAATATTAGAAAAATCAATTTAACATAGCATCCTTCCAGTTTCCACAAAGTAATTTATTAATGTATACTGCTCAAACCTACCATAGTTATACTTATACTTGGCATACTACAATCAAATTTTTAAAATTAATCCAAGTAAATCAAACTGCTACCCTCACCATTTAATAATCGCTTCTAAGTCATAAAAGAAATATAAAGTCAAACAAAGCAAAAGCAACTTGGTAACATCTCACCACTTATCAGAGAGCATATTAACCGTTCAACTAGCTCTCTAAGCACAGTAACCTGGAATTTTTCCTCTTTGATTGAAATCTCTCCATAATTCTTTTGATAGATTTTAGAGGCACGGGTTTTAGGTTGCTTCTTTTCCTTTTTTCTTTGGACGGGTTTTAGCCCGTATCTTTTCAGCTAAGTTGTTTTTTTTTCTTTTTTAGATTCAAGAAACAAATGATTTGGCTGTAAGAAGCTTATATTGTCAATAGCGGGGTCAGACTTCGCTCTTTTGGGGTACCAAAGGTCGCCTATATTGACTAAGCTTTTATATTCCGTTTAGCACAGCAATTGATTGATTTTTTCAAAGAGATTAGTCAAGAAGAATCATTAACTGATTGATTTCATATACCCCTTTCATAAAAATTTAGTAGGGCTCTCTAGGTTTCTGAAAAGCAAATATACTAATCAATAATCTTAGAAACACAACTATTTAACTTTAAGACTAGGGACATCGACCCCTTCCACAATCCTATATTTAGTTATTAAAACAACAAGTAAATTTGCTCCACTTAGATTTCATTCTTGTAAACCCTGAGAATTTTCATACTAGTAGAAATAAATAGAAATAAAACTATAGAAAAATAGAAGGTTAATATAGAACTTAATAAAAACTCTAAAATAAAACTACGAGTAGTAATTGACCTATATACCCTAGGTAATAACATATACTAAATATAAGATTTCATAACGGGCATCGAAAACTTAAATGATAGAAGTAATTAAAATAAGATTTCAAGAGTATTTGAAAGTAAATGAAAAATAAACCTTATAATTAGAAAATGATAACTTAAGGACGAACATTTAGGGTTATAAATGCATAATGAAAACAAAAACAGATCTATAACTAACAATCTAGAATTTAAATAAAGGTTTCGATTACCCTATTGTTCTAGTTAGAGAAATCTAAAGTTCTTAGAGACTGAAACCAAATTGGCATATTAAGCTTAGAAAACAATAATCAAGTAAGATAAAACCCTAAGAATAATTAATCGCGTAAACTTTAAACTCACAATCGAAGTCAAAGATAATCTAGAAAATTTATAAAAGCTTTGAATAAATTTTTAGAGGTAGAACTTTTAAATAACTGATATAATATACCTGTTTAGCTTGATAAACCATCCTAAAACTAAGATAATTACTTAATTAAATAAAATTATTTGGTGGAAATTGACATGAATTTGCGGTTGAGATTACCCTAAAATCTCCAGCGAAAATTTATAAAGAAAATGGATCAAATTAGGTTGAGAAACTCAAGAGAAAAGAGTGGTTCAACCAATCAAAATTGTCCAAATTAACATCTCAATTAATGCAGCACATATCGTGCTAGCAAGTTAGAAATTCAGTGGAGAAATACACTTCATTTTGGTCGAAACACTCCTTAGGAAGCTGCTACACTTTGCCTATATATACACTCATTTATTAAGCTGCAAACAAAGCTTTTAATGCACAAAACACCCCAAAAACAACAACATAAACACACCAAAACAACAACATAGCTAACACCCATACTTAGCTCCTTAAAATAAGCTTAGGAAAGGATCAAGCAACGTAAGTGATTTTGTTTTTAGTTAGAACACACATAAAACTTTAGCTTATCTAATGTTTTTGCCAATATTAGGATCGGGTTAGACTAAGGGAAGGAGTATAGCATCACCACAACAAGTCAAACAAGGTAAAATTTACTCCAAACCCTTGCTATATTTATTGTATGCATAGAAACTATGTAAAATCATGTGTGTAGTGATTCTTAGATGTTATAGGTATAGATATATCATGAACAATAGCTGAGGATCATGGAAAAACACTTAGAAATAGCTTAAACACTAATATAATGCACATATGACATAATAAAAAATGGAGTTTGAACCAGCAAAAAGAAAGAAGATGATGAACAGTAAGTACACCGACTCTATGCCGGTGGTGTACATGATAAAGCCAATGGCGTACATGGGAAAGCTAGTGGCTTACATGCCAATATTCCCTAGAATGATGCTACGTAAAATTTGGTTACGTGTAAAATTACACAAACACCGGTGGTGTACATTCTAGGGCTGGTGGCGTACGTGGGATAAGCTGGTGGCTTTCAAGCTAGCTTACACTAGAACAATAAACATATAAAATTACATGAAGGCCGGCATCCTGAGGCTCAATGTTGGCAGCATTGATTGCCGGCGTACATGCAAATTTCACCCTGGATGAAATTCATTCGTGCGTAACAGTATATATATATACATACATATATACTTATAAAATAAAATAAAAAGAAAGAAGAGAAACGAAATATAAAAATTTAGTAAATAAAAATAAATATTTTAAGATTATTATGTTTAAATATTTGATAAGTATTAAGCTTTAGAAACCATTACAAATAGAAAACACTTTTATTACATTGAACAAAAAGATTAGATTATGATAATTATTCGATAATTATTTTATATAGGTAAGTATGTAAGAATGGAAAATGTGAATAAGCTATAATTAAGAATAATGTGATTCCCATAAATAATAGATAATAACATGAAATGAGATCAAGAGAAACACGATGAAATAAATAATAGAAAATAAATATTAGTTACCATAAGATGATCAAACTAAAGAATGATATAAAATAATAATAAAGATGACAAAAAAAATGCTAAATTATTGAACACAAACTCTATGATTAACAGATAAAAATAAAATATTTTAAAACTATTAGCTATTGATAAATAATAACTTGGAAAAGATAATATATATCTAGAAAAGATAAAAACTGGTTTCATGACACTTAGATAACTAATAAGATTTATTTATACAGATATATATATCTGTTTAGTGAATATTTTTTCGTCTAATATGTGATACTGATCAGTTCGTGGATTTTTCTAAGGATTATTACGACTGATCAACATGAGTAGGTGAATAACTTAGATCTATCACGTTATTTGTGTTTATAACTAGTGGTATATGTAATGTAAAGATAATAATATGATTGATGTGGAAACTTGTAAAGTATGTGGTATGAGTTGTTTGTTTGTGTTGACAAACTGTCACGCCCCATAGGGTATCCTAAACGTAACAGCCCGCCACATACTATAAAAAATTCTCGAATTTTATCCGAGCCTTTTGGGAGTCTTGTATAGATGTAAAGCGTCCCTTTACGACAATAGAATACTCAATCAATGGAGTTAAGAAGTTTAATGTGGCATTCATTAGCCATAGATAATAAACCAAAACACATATATATACTTTACAAAATCTAAGGGGCATTCCCCCGCAAAATAATATCAAGTCCATTACAATCATCCAGAGTCCTTTAGTTTCCAACGGAAGTCTAAACAAAAGCGAAGTAAACTTCTATGTGAAACTCCTATCTCTGGTACCTGAGCTGTGGCTTGCCTTGGCCTAAGCCAAATGAACTCGTGCTGCAACAAATAAAAGCTATGGGGGCATAAGCTAACTAGCTTAATGAGTAAGAACTTCCATATCACAATTATTACAATTCATCCAAACAAGTGATTATTCACGCAAATGTATGCATCAAGCAAATGAGCTCAACAAACATATGGCCAGCCGGAAATCATATGTGGATGGACTTACGCCCTCCATCTCGGGTTAGCAGATTAACAAATCCTGCGGTACAACGCCGTTTAAGCTCACGGTCAACTAAACAATAATTCGTTTTATGGATCACGATTAACCAATATATTCGTTTTATGGATCACGAAAAACCAACCAATGCTAATGCTCCATCCCCATCGTGATATGAATCAGTCCAATTATAATTGAAGTCAAATATATATTAATTCAATTCTTTTAGGTGGCCAACAATTTTTCGCAGGCAATCAATATAAAATGCTAGCTAATCAATTAATAGCTTAACACTCGGTTTCGATAATTCTTAAGTTCCATTTCACACATCAACAGCAGACAAATATATAATTCCCATATACCCCATCATATATATCCATTTTTATCTTTGCCTACACCACTAGTGCCACTAACAATACAATCACAAACATTAATTGAGAGTGGAAGTAGTACTCACTCAGCCATGGTTCGCCGGTCTTTCAGTAATAGTAATAGGGCGGTAAGGTATCGTCTTGCTCGGGATCACCTACCAAATAAGAATAACCTAATAAGAATCTCATCACTAAACTAATTTGAGCTATGTATCTAAACTACATGAAATCGGAATTCTCGCTATTTGCGGAAGCTCCGACTTAAAACAGCCATAACTTGATCATTTTAACTCGGAATTTCGAAAATTTTATATCGATCTCTACCTACTTCAAAAGATCTATTCAATTCTAATATTATTTTCAAGTTTTGAAAACATTAGGGTCATGGAACAGTAGGATCAGATCTGTTCCGTAACTTCTCCGATTCCGCAAAATTGTTTTGTATTTGATGAAAAATGTTCCTAGTTGATGATTCATGCATAAATGGTATATGAATGAATTCCTAATATGAATATCATGAAATGAACTCAATATATGCATGGTTTTGATGATCTTTGATGATGGACTCTTATGAATTCCTAATTATTAAGAAATTCGTTAATGATCCCTTATAAAAAGTTATTATTACCAACCTTACATCCCCTAGGGTCTTTATGATTTTATTCTTGGAAATTTACTTACCATTTAAATGAAAATGAGTTCCCAACATCCATATTAATCATGACCTTCATTTATGTATAAAAATCCACATTTTTCATTGAGTAAATATGTTTTTGAATAAGCTACTTATAAAAATCCGAATTTTGTAAATTTCATTTTCTTGCATTTTCTTTATGAGAAAACTTGTTTAATGCATCAAAAATTGAAGCTCCAATATATCTATCCTCTAAAGACTTATTTAACTCATAAAACATCCACTTTAGACTCAAATACTAGGTGTTCATGTAGGCATGATTCTAAATTACGAATTTGACTATAAATCCATATGTCAATATTTTTCATTCTAACTCCACCACTTGTTTTACATTTTCCTCATGCCTAAACTCATCTAAACTTATGAAAATCATTCCTTTAAGATACCTATTGCACATATCCTTCATTTTTCATGTGAAATATGAGTTTCAAAATGGTTTTGGTGGTTTTTAAAGTAGGGTTCTAAATTCGTCCGAATTTCCAACAAATCGTTTCTAACAAAACCTTTTCTTTTTCACTTTTCTTGCCTTCTATACATGAAGATCTACTATCTAACATATCTATACATAAGCAAGGCTACATTTTTATGACCATCAATGCATGAAAATCCCAAATAACCATATGGATATGAATGTAGATGAAGATATAAATGTCTAAACACTAGATCTACTAAATATAATGCATGAATCATAAGCTTCATGGCATGAACATCAATATATATGCAAGATCTCTACTTTACATGCATGAACAAGAGGATATCTTAGCAAAAACTCATTTAAACACTAGATCCATGTCTTGTGATGGCTTGTTATTCTTGTTCAAGTGTTTCATGTCCCTAGCATATGCTCATTGGGATTAAATGGGAAAACACACAAGAAATAACTTTGCCATTACAAGATTTAGGAAGAACAAAGCTTAAAATCAACATACCAATGGAGTTTTTGAGTAGAAAAGAGGAATGAGTTGAAATGAGTTGAATGAGTGAGAGGGGGGGGGGGGGGGGGTGTGGGCTCACGGCACAATGAAGAAGAAAAGAGAGGGTTTTTCTTTTGAAAAAAATTTAACAATGAGTGAGAAATGAAGAGAGAGAGAAAAATGTGTTTATATATGAATATATTAGGGTTTGTTAATGAATAAAAATAGTAAAAATAAATCAAATGAGGGGGGGGTGCGCCGGCCTTCGGATTTTGTAATTTAAGTAATTAAAATGTAATAAATGTAATAATTATTTAAGAGACAAAAATTCTTAGGAAAGAAAATTGAAATGAGTAGTTGTAAGGATGTAAGAATAGGGTATGGGTAGAGTGTAGTGTAGGTTGTACTTGTGAATAGTAAACAAGACATCTACTTTACCGGTTGTAACGAAAACACGGGAAAAGTTTATAACTGTAAATTTTTATAGCCCGAAAAATTATAAAATTGATATTTTTGGAATCCTTATAAAATTACGGTTCTAATGAATATTCCAGAACATTTTTCTGAGTTCGTGGTCTCGGGGCACGCTTTTTTGTAATTGAGCTCGGGAAGGCCCGGAATTAAAAAATTCCTGAATTTAAAACTTTCAAAGGTCTAAAATATACTTTAGAATGATAATTCATATTCATTTACTTTATGAAACTTCTTTTATTATGAAACCGAAGGAAAGCCGGATTTAGGGTTCCTAAGCTCCTCTCACTAGACTTAAACTGAACCGGATTAGGGTTTCGCTTTCCAACTCCTGGGGTTTTCTTAACTACTGAGATTACTGGGGTTTACACAAACTAAGATAATAAAAGTGATAATACAAATTATTTGATCACTTGAGAAAGGCATGATATATATTTGTGTGTAATGTGTCATCACCTTAAGCCTTATTAACAAATATTGGCTATATAAATAAGACAATCATGTATTACATGAACTGCATTATTGCATATTTCAAAAGTATGATAGCCTGCTATATATTAGTATTTCGGTTCTTTGTTAATGCTTGGTTTTTGTATACAAAAGAATAATAGTTCTTCCAAGGTTTTCTTTGTTCCGTCGGTTCCATGAAAACTAAGTGACAACGAAGGGCACTGCCTGTGGTATCGCTTTGAAATTACTAATACTTATAAAGTTTCTATGGATTGATGCAGGAAATAGTCAGCTAAAATATCCTTAAATTAAAGTGATAATCTAAAACGAGAAATTGTTGATTTTCCTATATACTTAGTTTCTCCTAGGCATGTGGATCATTAAGTAATTGTCCTTTAACCTTGATGAGAGTGTGTGAACCTCTTATCTGTTTGGATTCTTGATGTTCCTAATTCGCTAGACATAGAGATATCAAATAGGGATCGGATCAAAAATAGTAAAAATAATATTTTGAGGGTTTTTATAATTTAAATGCAAGGAATTAAAAGATATGAACGATGTTGATAGCGGATATGATGCATCGAATCAACCCACACTTCACTCAATCTCTCTTGATATTATGCATAAGAAAGAAGGAACGATTTGTTTGCCACAATCAACAATGTGATTGACAAGAGAAAAGAAGATAAAACTCTCAATTACAATGCCAATAAGCCAAGAACTGACTCTTTTACAAAATCATGGTCCTTTATATACTATTAACCTAAATAAGGGCAAAAATAGAAATTAATTACCAAATCTTAGTCAAATATATTTAATAGATTCATAAAAAAAAATAAATAAATAAAGACAAACTTTCCTAAGAAGCTAAACTATTAAAATAAAAGGAAATACAAAATAAATAAAAATCCTGTTTTTGGGGAAATGGAAGCCGGCTAAATAGGCCGCAGGCCTTGGCAATAAAAGCCATCGACCCTATGTCAGTGTACAACCAAATCTGATGCTTCCATGCTATTCTTCATGCTCGTGATGCTGCTATCCTTAATGGGTATGCCGGCGGCTTTGAAAAATGTTCAAATCCATTTGCTTTGTTTGTTGCATATTTTCGGGTGTGTGGAACCCATTTGATTAATCATAAATTGATCATCATCAGGTTCCATCATCATTGGTATCTAAAAAGATGGTAGTTGGCGAATGTGTATGAGTAGTAGAGCAATAAAATTGTATTACTTTGAAATATAGGTATCCTATACCTCACCTTGATGATATGTTAGATGAATTGCATGGTAACCAATTGTTTTCTAAGATTAACTTTAAGAGTGGGTATCATCAAATAAGAATGAAGGCTGAAGATGAATGGAAAATGGCTTTCAAGACGAAACATGGTTTGTATGAGTAGATAGTGATGCCTTTTGGCTTATCCAATACTCCTAGCAGTTTCATGAGATTAATGAACCATATGTTGAGGGAGTTCCTAGGAAAATATATAGTAGTTTATTTTGATGACATCTTAATATATAGCCTGGATTTAGATAATCATATCATGCACTTGACATAGTTTTCATGGTGTTGAGGAAGTAGATATTTTATGATAGACTAAAGAAGTGTATTTTCTATTAAAATGAGGTAGTATTTTTGGGATATATTATATTTAGAGAAGTCATTTGTGTCGATGATAAGAGGTTAAGGCCATTGCTGAGTGGCCTACTCCTACTAACATTTATGAGGTTTGTAGTTTTCACATACTTGCTTCTTTTTACGGGAGATTTATCAAAGATTTTAGCACTATTACAACACCTCTGACTAAGTTAACAAAGTAGGGAATTCCTTTTCAATGGAACCAAGAGGCTAATTGAAGCTTTGAGTTGATTAAGCAGAACTTGACTTTAGTGCCTGTGTTAGTGCTACCGGATTTTAATAAAGTTTTTTAGCATGAATTTGATGATTCTAATGTTAGAGTTAAAGTGGTTCATATGCAGGAGAGATGTTCTATTGCCTATTTTAGTGAGAAGCTACATGGAGCAGCTTTGAATTATCCCATCTATGATAGAGAGTTGCATTTTTTAATTTGAGCTCTTATAGTATGACAACACTATCTTTTACCTAAAGAGCTCATTATATTTTCAAATCATGAGTTTTTGGAGTATTTGAGAGGTCGAAGTAAGTTGTCTAAGAGGCATGTGAGATGGATTGAGTTTTTGGAAACATTTGCATACACTATTAAATATAATAAAGGTAATATTAATGTAGTAGTAGATGAATTATCTTGAACGCTTGTGTTATTGAATTCTGTATAGGCTAAGTTGTTAGGATTTAAACATATTGTGGGGCAATATTCGGAGGATATAGTATTTGCACCTAATGTGGTAGTTTGCAATGAAAGGAGATTGATAAATGTTTATCATATGATCGATGATTATTGGTTTCGACATGGAAAGTTATGTAATTTATATGGCTCTATGCATGAGATGCTTGTTGAAGAAGCACATAGTGGTGGACTCTTTGAGTATTTTTGTAACATCATACTCTTAATGCATTGAAGAAGCACTTTTATTGGCTTAGCATGGCTAAGGACATTCATAGAATGATTGATCGGAGGGCCAAGAGTACAAGTGAATCGTAACGTTTGTATATGCCATTACCTATCTTTACCAAATCATGGGTGGATTTGAGTATGGATTTGGTTCTAGGCCTTCTTAGAACCTAAAGAGGACATGACTTGGTTATGTTAGTAGTAGATCAGTTTAGCAAAATGGCACACTTTATTCCTCACCATAAAACTGATGATGCGATTTATATTTCTAGCTTGTTTTTGTAGGAAGTAATCAAACTCTTTGGCATTCCACAATATATTATTTCCAATAGAGATGTCAAATTTTTGAGCTACTTTTAAAAAACCTAGTGGAGGAAATTGGGTATAAAGTTGCTACTTAGTATTACATGTCATCCATAAAACTGATGGGCAAACTAAAGTTGTGAATAAGACTTCAGGTTCCTTATTACGAGTCATAGTTGGGACGAAATTAAAGGATTAGGCTTCATGTTCACCTATTGTAGAATTTTCCTATAATCGTTCTGTCCATAATATGATGAGTTAGTCACCTTTTGAGATAATTTATGGGTTTAATCCCAACACACCATTATATTTGCTTCCTAAGGCACCAACTACTAAAGATAGTTAGACTAGATTTGAATGTACTCAACAAATTCTACAACTGCATCAATGAATCTATGATTGCTTGCAAAAGCACAATAACAAGGTGATAGAAAGTAAATACAAAGATAGGCAAAGAGTTGAGTTTGAGCCTGGTGACTTCGTATGGATTCACCTTAGAAAAGATAGATTTTTGGGAAAAAAAGGGCAGAAACTAGTACCCTAAGCTGATAGACCATTCAAGATAGTTGAACGGGTCAATGAAAATGTATACAAAGTTGAATTCTTAGATGATTTTGGAGGAATTTTAGCTACTTTCAATGTGACAGGATCTATCACCCTTTTTTTTTTTTTTTTTTTCTGAAAGAGTCTGATTAAGATTTGAGGGCAAATCATCATGAGCCTAGGGGAGATAATAGGAATTATGGTTAGACTGATAACTCAAGTTAGAGCTAGATGATTGATGAATTTAGCTCAACGGATCCTTATGGATGAACTAAATGATGGTGAGTTAGATTATTTATAGGGATATCCAATATACTTTGGTAATAGGCATGATCTAGTATATTTAAGTATATAGAAAAGACAAAACTTGAAGGAAAACTTGTTAATTTTGAAAACTGCACGTGTGCTAAAGATGGTGATTGAAGTGGAGTAAGGAAATGAAGTCATAAAGGAAGTCACTCCCTCACTCACGACCGTGACCATGTGATAAGTGTCCTAAGACCCGTTAAAATTGTGCCTTATTGATGATATTTTGTCCATCTACTAAAGAAAAGGATACATGTTGAATGATGTAAACCCCGGTATTTTTAGTAACCAAGATAACTCAAGAACCGGAAACCGAAACCCTAAAATAAATAGCTTAAGACCGGAGTGAGAACTAGGAACCCTAAATCCGGCTTTTCCTCGGTTTTCAACTAAGAAACTTTTATAAGAAAATTTAATTTTGAATATAGTTCTTGAATATATTTTAAACCAAGAAAAGATCAGATTTTGACAAAATTCCAATTCCGGGCCTTCCCAAGACTCATTATAGAAAAACGTGCCCCGAAACTTGAATTTCAGAAACTTACTTGTGAATACTCATTTGAATCGAAATAAAATAAGGATTTCAAAAATATGAATTTCATAATTTTTCGGTTTATGAAAAATACAGTTATAGCCTTTTTATTCGTATTTTCTTACTATCGGTAATTAAGTTGTCTTAATTACTATTCATTTCTATTCACAAGTACAACCTATTACTACTCATAAGTACACCCTATTTTTAAAACCTTACCATCACTCAATCACACTTTCTTTTCTAAGGACTATTTGTCTCTTAATTATTATTACAAGTTATGATAATTAATGTACAAACTATCAAAACAAATCAATCAAAAGAAAAAAATCAAATCCCTCCCCCTTTTTCCAACTCAATGGCCGGCGTGGTCTCCCCCCCATGGAGCTCCTTTGTGCAATTTTTTTTATTTCTTTTATCACATTTAACCTAATTTCATTTCCTATATAAACTACATTTTCTCTCTCTCACTTCATTCTTCACATTTCAAACTTTTCAAAAGGTAAAAGAAGCTCCCATTCCTCTCATTTTTCCCCCTATTGCCGTGGCCTTCATGCCACACACACACACACAACTTTCTTTTTTTTTCTTCATTTGTCTCCTATTTTACTCTAAGCAAAAGAACTTTTACTCCTTCTACTTATAGATCCTTGTAATGGCAAGGATATTCTTGGATATTTTACACTAAATGTCCCCATGATCTCTTGCTAGGGACAAGGAAATATCAATACAATAATACCAAACCATCACAAAGTAGATCTTGCATTTAAAGGAGCTTTCATGCCATAAGCTTTATGATCATTCATCAAAAAGTGTTTTGAACAAAAGATCTTTTATAAAGATGTAGTTTTTATGTTTTCAAAACCTATTTAAGCACTTAAGATAGTAGATCTACCATTTTCACCACTCATATTCATGTAAGCATTTTAGATCTCATCTTTATTTTGAGTTTATGTGCATCAATGGTCTTCAATGCTTTTGTCTTGAGTAAATAACCTTGCTAGTATATAGATCTATAGGTAGATAAGTTAATGAAACCAAAAAGGAAAACACTTTTCAAGAAATGAGCTAGTGTAAATTCGGATGACTTGAGAAACCTAGTTTAAAAACCCTTTTATCAACTTCAAAACATGTATTTTATAAGTAAAATGAAACCTTTAGGTGATAGATAATGTTTGATGATGTTTTTCATAAGTTTAAATGAGTTTTTACCAAAGAAAATATTTAAAACAAGAGATGAAGTCCAATAGAAGTTTTGAGTTGGAAGTCTTGTAGGCAAAATTCGTAATAATGAATAGATGGTTAGAAAACACTAGTTTTCCAACTTCAAAAATGGTATTTTCTTAAATAAATGAAGTCTTTAGGGTATGGGTAAAATACATACTTAAAGTTCTAAGTATAAAATACGTTTTTCTTAAGTGAATCAACTTGAAAATAAATTTTACTAAATTCGGATTTTTGGAACCACCCTAGTATAAGACTCACTTAAAAGTTTACAAATGAAGATTTTATTAAAGAAATAAAGGCCTTAGGATATAGTTAATATAAGGGTCAAATTTCCTTTGAAATAAATAGGATTTTCCTAAGAAAAATCCTTAGAATAAGTTAGTATGACCAAGTGTAGTAAATTTATTTGTTAGACAAAGGCTTGAAATAGTGTGCTAAGACAAAGTTTATTTAAATTCTTTAAATCTAAAAATTTATAAGAACTTAGGCACCTAAGAGTTCATATCATGACATTCATGATAGGGAAATTCATTTCCATGGCATTTAGTTCCATTTTTCACTTAGGAATCTCAAGAGCATTCATAAAAATCGCATTTTCGGAATCAACATAGTCGCTGGACAGATCTGATCCTTCATTTCCGAAGCTTAGATATTTTCAAAACTTGATTTAAACTTCATATTTAGAAATCTCTTTCGAAGTAGATAGAAATCGATATAAAATTTGCGAAATTCCAAGTTAAAACGACCAAGTTATGGCCATTTTAAAACGGAACTTCGGAAATGACGCGAATTTCGATTTCACTAAGTTGTTTTAGAGTTTTTAGTATTCTTAGATGGTAGAATACTTATTAGGGTGTTTCTTTTATGTTAGGCGAACCCGAGGACGTTGAATTCTTGCCTCCGGACTATTACTATTAGAGACCGGCGAGCCCATGGCTGAGTGAGTTTCTCTTCCCAATTCATTTATTGTATGTGCTTGATAATTAGTGCACTAGAATGTAGGCCAAGTAAATTGAATATGTATGATGGGGAATAATGGGAAATTGTATTTGATTTGAGAACTCAAATTAAGAATATCAAAACTGGGTGATAAATTCTGGCTGTGTAGATAGGTATAATGGATTATTTGAGAAATTGTTTGATCGCCTGAATAAAATGACTTAATCGACTATTCAGACTAATGCCAAATTTGACATATGCATATCATAATGGGAAGGAACATTAGCATTGGTTAGTTAATCGTGATCTATAAATGAGATAAAATTGGTTGGTTAATCGTGATCCATAAACGAGATTAAATTGGTTGGTTAATCGTGATCCAGAAATGAAATAATTGTAGGTTACCCGTGAACCATAAACGGCATAAAGCTAGTACCGTAGTATTCGTTAATCTGCTAACCCAGGATGGAGGGCGCAAGTCCATCCACATATGATTTCCGGATAGTCATATGTATGTTGTTTTCATGTGTTTGACGCATACACTTGCTTGTTTAAATCACTTGTTTGAATTGTTGTGAAATGAATGTTATTGTGGAAGAATTCACTCACTAAGCTAGTAGCTTACGTCCCTACAGTTTATTCCTTTTGCAGCTACCCAATATATGGCTTAGGTTGCGTGATCCGACTGTGCAGGTACAGGAGCTAGGAGTTTCCCCTAGAAGTTGAATTTTTGTTTAGACTTCTACAAGAAACTTCTAAGACTTTGGATGACTGTATAAGGCTATTAAATATTCTTTTGCGGGGGAATGCCCCTTGGTAAATGTAATGTTTAATTATGTTTCATGAGTTATATCCTACTGCTAATGCATGCCAAATTAAGCTTTTATCTCCATTTGGACTTATATTCTATTATCGTAAAGGTACGCTTTACATTTATATGAGACCCCCGAAGGACTAAGGCAATAATTCGGGAATCTTATGTGGCATGTGGCGGACTGTTACGTTTAGGATACCCTATGGGGCGTGATCGTTTAAGTTGGTATCAGAGCTCTAGGTTATTAAGCATGACAATAGAGTTTAAGATTGAACCTAGAATTAAGTAACTAGGTTAAATTGGAGTTAAAGCTAGGCTAATTAGTAGTTTTCTTGTTGTAGGTTTCCTTGGGTGAAACTCGTCACAGGGCTAGAAACTTCACTAAAAGCACAAATGAAACTATGATGGAATATCGGTTGAGGTTAAGGGTGTTATGTGAAGACTTTGCATTAGCGCAACGACCTAGAACTTTAAAGGAAATGTATAACTTGTGGAAAGAAGGTTTAAGATCTACGAGATGGGCATCAGTGATAGATCAACTAAGATATGACCCAATTAGAAGGAGAAGATGGACTATAATGGAGACTATCTATACCCTGGAAAGGGTAATGGTGGAGTATGCTAATGAACTAATGCTGAGAGAAGCCACTTTTATCTTGAAGAACGAAGGGAATCCCACTCATCCAGACTTTAGGATGTGGCATGGTATAGGACCCCTTTATGTGCACGCCCATGATAATCTTTTTGACCATAGGGAGTGGAATTTTGCTGACGCTAGAAATCACATAGTATGGCAAGCTAGATATCTTGACATCATACCATTTTTAGGAGGAGCTCTAGCCCCATAAGCAAGAGATGAAGGAATACACTTGATAGATGCCCCAGTTGTTGAAGGGGAAGTTGTGAATGAAGGGGATAATGCGGAAGAGGATAATGATATGGATGATTCCGCAGAGGAGGAGGATCCTGAGGAGGACCCGAATTGGCAAGAAGAGGAAATACCTAGATCCCCTACCCCTCCAGCCATAGTCCAGAACATCCCAACCAGTTACCAGAACAAATTGTATGGGATTTTGATAAAGATCTGGATATACCTGATAGCGGGAGAAGGGAACTAGAGTTCGACCCTACCATTTGGAAGGATATCTACCCGGTAGGTGAGTGTCCCCCTAAAGTTGATGCCATAGCCCCTGAGTCGATAGTTTAAGAACCTTTGGAGAGGATAAATGAAGAGAAGGAGATGATGAGGGAGCTCGGGATAGAGTGAATAGATTATAGGATGAAGCTGGAAGAGAATTGGGAATAGAAATTGGCAATAGGAACGGATTCAATGATGGAGTTAATGGGGAAGAAAGAGATCAAGTGAGGGATCAGGAGATGAGGGAAGAAGAAGAAGAGGAAGAAGAGGAACCGGAGCCCCTAGCCCGACCTATTAGGAGGAGGAGGTTAACTGTGAGGGCTTATCTAAGCCAGTTCATCCGAAGGGATGATGGAGGATCTTTTAGCCAAGGACGACTCCCTAGCCCCACACCAGACGACTCCAAGCGAACCATGGAAGAATAGAGTCGAGTGTCCCATAGAGTCTGATAGTGCTTTTTTATTAGTAGGCAATGCGGGCTGCTAATTTGCCTTAGGTTTTCTTCATAGTTTCGTATATTGTCTTTCTTTTTCTTTTCTTTCTATGTTTATGGATGTTGTTAGATGGAAGTTATCGGTTAATATCAGAGGTTAGATTTTTGTTGCCAAATTTTGTAAGCTTATTTGTAATACAACTCTTGTATAGCACATCAAATCAATGAAGTATTATTTTGATTCCAAGAATGAAGTTTCGCAAGCATTATACTTTTGTATTAGTAGTAAACTACATTCATTATACTTAGTTGCATAAACATATCATCACCCGATTTAGAATTTCTTTGCTTAATATGATTTCTTTGCTCTAAGAGCCTTTGTGTGGATAATGTGAAATTTTGATTCTTCTTGGATCTTTTGTGAATTCTATAGCTCTTTAAATTATTCCTAAAATTTTCACGAATTCCTTAAATCGAAGTTTTATAAATCACAAAACTTTCAAGAAGAAATAAAACTCATTAAGACATTATGTAACAGCCGAAACCGAAGAAACCGTAATAGGGAGCAAGAACCACTCCCAAACGAAGCTAGTAGTGCAAACCAACAAGATCACCCCTAAGCCAACCAACCTGAAGATGCTCAGCTCAATCCTCAAGTAGCAATGATGAATGCAATTAGACAACTGACAAACCTGCTTACTGCATTCATTCAAAACCAGAATCAAAATCAACCACAGAATCCCAAACCAAGTATGAGGGATTCGGCACCTTTGCCACCACCTCCACCACCTCCGCCATATAAGGGAATGCAAGCAGAGATTCCCTTACCCCCTGAAGAGCAATCTTACAATGCTCGCCATCCACTCCCTCTGCCACATAGAGGCTATCAAAGGAGTTCTCTCCCCCACTTTATCAAAAGCAACCGCTATTTTGAAGGGGCATTTGGAAGGCCCGACGAAGCAAAGGATTGGTTAGCGCAAGTGGAGCGCTCTTTCGTAGCTTACGAGATTCCACCATATCTTCGATTGGAGTATGGCACCTACATGCTGAGATATAATGCCCGAGTATGGTGGGAATCGAAATGGAGAAGTTTGGCACCCCCTATTAGTTGGGAGACCTTTCGCAGAGAGTTCCTGGAGAACTATTTTCCTACCAGCCTCCAAGTGAGATATAGTGCAGATTTCTTGCATGTGAAGCAGAAAGGCAGAACGATCGAGCAGTATGAGACGGAATTCAACCACCTGCTACAGTATGCTCCCGAATCTTACAAAAACAGTGAGGAGCTACAAAAACAAGTGTTTTTGAAGGTCTCGATGAAGACCTACGGGTGAAGTTGGAGGAATTAGGTTTGCAAACTTACCTTGAGGTAATTGAGAAAGCCCGGTTGATTGAAGGGGCTAAGAAGAGGAAGCATATTGAGTCGGACAAGAGAGTGTTTGGAAAGAGGCAATTTGACGCCTTCGGCTCAAGCTATAAAGGAAAGAGATTCAAGCCTTACCATGGATTCAAGGATAACAATGGTGGAAAGTCCAACCAAACCAAGCCCAACGTTACTTGTTGGAAGTGTAAAGGAAGCCACTATCCAAGACAGTGCCCACAGCTGAAGGGCAAGTGCTTTTTCTGTGGTGAGGCAGGCCATCTAGTTTATGCTTGCTCGAAGAAGATGACGATAACTTGCTTCCTTTGCAAGGAAAAGGGACACGTGGCCTCCGAATGTTCCCAAAGGAAGAGTGTAGCTACCCGACCTTATGGAAATCAGGGTAATGAAAACACCCTACGAGCTGATAGCAAGGGTGGAAGCCGTGCAGCTTCGGCCATGCATGGGATACGGCTATACAACTTCGAAGGTCAATGGATGATTGAAGAAGATGAGGAGGAAGGCGTGGAGCTAGCCACACTGGATTAAGGTGATGATGCAGATGGCGGCCTGGTGACAAGTTAGTAGCAAATTTCTTTAAGATGAAAGTTCTTTGTTTTCTTAACAAGTTTTAAAAAGAATTAAATCTATGAAAGAGGAAAAGTTGAGATCCGGAAACCTGAGAATAGATAGCTGTTTTGGTAATTAGAGTTAAGTAGTGATAAATGTTTATGGTAACAGGACGCATAAGAGTGAATGGGAGTGAAGCTTATGTGTTGTTTGACACGGAAGCAACCCACTCCTTTATCACTACCAGCTTGGCTAAGCAGCTTGGATTACCCATAGCCATGACAACCACCAGCTTAAGGATTAAGACACCCACAGGTAGTGTCATGTCAACCCGGGAAATAATAAGAGATAGCTTACTAGAAATCCAAGGTTATATCTCAACAAGCAACTTGATAGTTTTAGAGATGAGTAAATATGAAGTTATCCTTGGAATGAATTGGCTAAGTAAGGTTAAAGCCATTATGGATTATCAACGAAAAATGATCAGTTTTGATGACTACCGGAAGGAGAGAGTAGACTTCCTTGGGGAAACCATAGTACGAAGGGATTTCGGGTTAAGTTCTTTTGAGCTAATGATGGAAGATGAGGAAATTGTGCCAATAGAAGATGCTTGGGTTAGAGAGGAGAAAGGAGAAAAGAAAGACATACCCGTGGTAAATGAGTTTGAGGATGTATTTCCCGAAGTACTACCCGGTTTGCCACCAAAAAGGGAGATCGGCTTTGAAATCACTTTAGCACTAGGTACAAAACCGATATCGAAGGCACCATACCGGATGGCCCCAGTGGAATTAAAAGAATTGAAAACCCAATTGCAAGAGCTTTTGGATCAAGGATTTATAAGACCTAGCGTGTCTCCATGGGGCGCACCGGTGTTGTTTGTAAAGAAGAAAAACGGGTCTATGAGGTTATGTATCAATTATCGGGAATTGAATAAAGTCACAATCAAGAATCGATACCCTCTTCGACCAGCTTCAAGGGGCGAGTGTGTTCTCGCGCATTGATTTGCGCTCGAGTTATCACCAGTTGGGAATAAAGCCGAAAGATGTGCCCAAGACAGCCTTCCGTATGCAGTACGACAATATGAGTTCTTGGTGATGCCATTTAGGCTAACCAATGCACCGGCTGCATTTATGGACCTCATGAACCGAGTCTACAAACCACTATTGGATAAGTGCGTGATTGTGTTCATAAATGATATTCTGATCTATTCAAAATCCAGGGAACAACATTAGGAGCACCTATGGATGGCGCTACAAACCTTAAGAGAGAATAAGTTGTACGCCAAGCTATCTAAGTGTGATTTTTGGTTGGATAGGATATCTTTTCTTGGGCATGTAGTGACGGGAGAAGGAATATCAGTAGACCCTGAAAAGATTGAGGCTGTGGTAAATTGGAAACAACCCGAAACTGTGACTGAAGTGAGAAGCTTCCTAGGTTTGGTCGGGTACTACCACAAATTTGTGAAGGATTTCTCTAAAATCGCCAAACCTCTGACACAACTGACACAAAAGAATGAGAAGTTCGTTTGGATAGATAAGAGGGAGCAAAGTTTCCAAGAATTGAAACAACGTTTGGTGTCAGCTCCGATTCTGGTATTTCCTGAACCTGAAAAACCTTACACAATGCATAGTGACACCTCCAGGAATGGCCTTGGATGTGTGTTGATGCAAGAAGGAAAAGTCATTGCTTATGCCTCCAGACAATTAAGGCCTCATGAGCAAAATTATCCTACGCACGATTTGGAGTTGGCTGCTGTGGTTTTTGCCCTGAAGCTTTGGAGACACTACTTGTATGGACAAAGGTGTGAAGTGTACACCGATCATAAGAGCCTCAAGTATTTGTTCACACAAAAAGAATTGAACATGAGGTAGAGACGGTGGTTGGAGCTTATAAAGGACTATGACTTGGGAATCAATTATTGCCCGGGAAAGGTAAATGCTGTTGCCAATGCCTTGAGCCGAAAAAGTTACAGGGAAGTAGCAGCTCTAATCACAGAACAAAAAGAACTGATAAGAGAATTTGAAAGGTTAAGAATTGGGTTTGTAGGGCAAGATGCTGAAATGGAGATCGCAAATTTGGTCATGGAACCCACCTTCATCGACAGGATTAAGGAGGCTCAAAGATATGATGAAGTGATAAAGAAGATCAAGGAAGAAGTGCACAAAGGGAAGTATAATGTTTACCCTAGATGATGAAGAGGTGGTTAAGATGAAGGGAGATTGTGTATACCAGAAGATGAAGAACTGAGAAAGGAAATCATGAGCGAAGCTCACAACTCCGGTTACATCGTGCATCCGGAAGGTACAAAAATGTATCAAGACATGAAAAACCACTATTGGTGGAATGGTTTGAAGAGGGATGTGGCGGATTACGTCATGAAGTGTGCCGTGTGTCGCCAAGTTAAAGTGGAACATCAACGGCCAGGAGGATTATTAAAGCCACTACCTATCCCCGAATGGAAATGGGATCAGATCTCAATGGATTTTGTATGTGGATTTCTGAGAATCTCCATGGGATGTGATGTAGCCTGGGTTAGTGGATCGCTTGACAAAGTCAGCACATTTCTTACCGATCAATATGACCTATTCGCTGGATAAGTTGGCTAAGATCTACATCAGAGAGATTGTGCGACTCCATGGTGTTCCAGCGGGGATCATTTCAGATCAGGATCCAAGGTTCATATCGAAGTTCTGGACGAGCTTACAAAAGAGCCTAGGCACCAACTTGCATTTCAGTACTGCCTACCATCCTCAGACAGATGGACAGTTTGAGCGAACCATTCAGACCTTAGAGGATATGTTAAGAGCATGCATTTTGGAATTTAAAGGAAGTTGGGATAATCACATACCTCTAATTGAGTTTGCCTATAACAATAGCTACCACTCAACCATTCAGATGCCACCCTATGAAGCCTTATATGGACGGCGTTGTAGGTCCCCTCTGTTTTGGGATGATGTGAAAAAGCTTGCTATTGGGCCAGAATTGGTTCAGGAAGCAATTGATAAGGTCCGGGTCATTCAACAGAAGATGAAAGAAGCTCAGGACAGACAGAAGAGTTGGGCCGATCTAAAAAGAAGAGAACTTGAATTCCAAGTGGGTGATCATGTCCACCTAAAGATAAACCCGATCAAGAGCATAAAGAGGATGCAGACTCAAGGGAAATTAAGCCCAAGGTACATTGGACCCTTTGAGATTTTGGAGAAAGTGGGAGATTCTAGCCTTACTGCCCAGCTTGTCGGGAGTTCATAATGTGTTCCACGTGTCGGTGCTAAGAAAGTATGTGCCTGACCCTGAGTGGATATTGGAGTTGGAACCCATTCGGCTAAAGGAGAATCTCACATATGAAGAACATCCCGTAAAGATCTTGGATAAGAAAACTCAGAAGATTCGGAATAAAGAGATTCGATATGTCAAAATATTGCGGAGAAACCACGCTTCTGAAGAAGCAACTTGGGAAGCCGAAGAGGAGATTCGAAGGAAATATCCCGAGTTGTTTGAGGAACAAGGTATGACATTTTAGTTTTGAGGACAAAACTCTTTTTGAGGTGGGTAGGTTGTAAACCTCGGTATTTTTAGTAACCAAGATAACTCAAGAATCGGAAACCGAAACCCTAAAACAGAATAGCTTAAGACCGGAGTGAGAACTAGGAACCCTAAATCCGGCTTTTTCTCGGTTTTCAACTAAGAAACTTTTATAAGAAAATTTAATTTTGAATATAGTTCTTGATTATATTTCAAACCAAGAAAAAATCAGATATTGAGAAAATTTCAATTATGGGTCTTCCCGAGACCCATTATAGAAAAATGTGCCCCGGAACTTGAATTTCAGAAACTTACTTGTGAATACTCATTTGAATCAAAATAAAATAAGGATTTCAAAAATATGAATTTCATAATTTTTCGGTTTATGAAAAATACAGTTATAGCCTTTTTATTCGTATTTTCTTACTATCGGTAATTAAGTTGTCTTAATTACTATTTATTACAATTCACAAGTATAACCTATTACTACTCATAAGTACACCCTATTAGTACACCCTATTATTACAACCTTACCATCACTCAATCACATTTTCTTTTCCAAGGACTATTTGTCTCTTAATTATTATTACAAGTTATGATAATTAATGTACAAACTATCAAAACAAATCAATCAAAAGAAAAAAATCAAATCCCTCCCCCTTTTTCCAACTCAATGGTCGGCGTGATCTCCCCCCCATGGAGCTCCTTTGTGCAATTTTTTTTATTTCTTTTATCACATTTAACCTAATTTCATTTCCTATATAAATTACATTTTCTCTCTCTCACTTCATTCTTCACATTTCAAACTTTTCAAAAGGTAAAAGAAGCTCCCATTCCTCTCATTTTTCCCCCTATTGCCATGGCCTTCATGCCACACACACGCACACAACTTTCTTTTTTTTCTTCATTTGTCTCCTATTTTACTCTAAGTAAAAGAACTTTTACTCCTTCTACTCATAGATCCTTGTATTGGTATTCTTGGATATTTTCCACTAAATGTCCCCATGATCTCTTGCTAGGGATAAGGAAATATCAATACAATAATACCAAACCATCACAAAGTAGATCTTGCATTTAAAGGAGCTTTCATGCCATAAGCTTTATGATCATTCATCAAAAAGTGTTTTGAACAAAAGATCTTTTATAAAGATGTAGTTTTTATGTTTTCAAAACCTATTTAAGCACTTAAGATAGTAGATCTACCATTTTCACCACTCATATTCATGTAGACATTTTAGATCTCATCTTTATTTTGAGTTTATGTGCATCAATGGTCTTCAATGCTTTTGTCTTGAGTAAATAACCTTGCTAGTATATAGATCTATAGGTAGATAAGTTAATGAAACCAAAAAGGAAAACACTTTTCAAGAAATGAGCTAGTGTAAATTCGGATGACTTGAGAAACCTAGTTTAAAAACCCTTTTATCAACTTCAAAACATGTATTTTACAAGAAAAATGAAGCCTGTAGGTGATAGATAATGTTTGATGATGTTTTTCATAAGTTTAAATGAGTTTTTACCAAAGAAAATATTTAAAACAAGAGATGAAGTCCAATAGAAGTTTTGAGTTGGAAGTCTTGTAGGCAAAATTCGTAATAATGAATAGATGGTTAGAAAACACTAGTTTTCCAACTTCAAAAATGGTATTTTCTTAAATAAATAAAGTCTTTAGGGTATGGGTAAAATACATACTTAAATTTCTAAGTATAAAATACGTTTTTCTTAAGTGAATCAACTTGAAAATAAATTTTACTAAATTCGGTTTTTTGGAACCACCCTAGTATAAGACTCACTTAAAAGTTTACAAATGGAGATTTTATTAAAGAAATAAAGGCCTTAGGATATAGTTAATATAAGGGTCAAATTTCCTTTGAAATAAATAGGATTTTCCTAAGAAAAATCCTTAGAATAAGTTAGTATGACCAAGTGTAGTAAATTTATTTGTTAGACAATGGCTTGAAATAGTGTGCTACGACAAAGTTTATTTAAATTCTTTAAATCTAAAAATTTATAAGAACTTAGGCACCTAAGAGTTCATATCATGACATTCATGATAGGTAAATTCATTTCCATGGCATTTAGTTCCATTTTTCACTTAGGAATCTCAAGAGCATTCATAAAAATCGCATTTTCGGAATCAACATAGTCGCTGGACAGATCTGATCCTTCATTCCTGAAGCTTAGATATTTTCAAAACTTGATTTAAACTTCATATTTAGAAAGCTCTTTCGAAGTAGATAGAAATCGGTATAAAATTTGCAAAATTCTGAGTTAAAACGACCAAGTTATGTCTATTTTAAAACGAAACTTTGGAAATAACGAGAATTTCGATTTTACTAAGTTGTTTTAGAGTTTTTAGTATTCTTAGATGGTAGAATACTTATTAGGGTGTTTTTTTTATGTTAGGCGAACACGAGGATGTTGAATTCTTGCCTTCGGACTATTACTATTAGAGATCGGCGAACCCATGGCTGAGTGAGTTTCTCTTCCCAATTCGTTTATTGTATGTGCTTGATAATTAGTGTACTAGAATGTAGGCCAAGTAAATTGAATATTTATGATGGGGAATAATGGGAAATTGTATGTTGATTTGAGAACTCAAATTAAGAATATCGAAATTGGGTGATAAATTCTGGTTGTGTAGATAGTTATGATGGATTATTTGAGAAATTGTTTGATCGCCTGAATAAAATGACTTAATCGACTATTCAGACTAATGCCAAATTTGACATATGCATAAGGAGCATTAACATTGGTTGGTTAATCGTGATCCATAAACAAGATAAAATTGGTTGCTTAATCGTGATCCATAAACGAGATTAAATTGGTTGGTTAATTGTGATCCAAAAACGAAATAATTGTAGGTTACCTGTGAACCATAAACGGCATAAAGCTAGTACCGCAGTATTCGTTAATCTGCTAACCCGGAATGGAGGGCGCAAGTCCATCCACATATGATTTCCGGATAGTCGTATGTATGTTGTTCTCATGTGTTTGACGCATACACTTGCTTGTTTAAATCACTTGTTTGAATTTTTGTGAAATGAATGTTATTGTGGAAGAATTCACTCACAAAGCTAGTAGTTTACGTCCCTACAGTTTATTCCTTTTGCAGCTACCCAATATATGGCTTAGGCAGCGGGATCCGACTATGCTGGTATAGGAGCTAGGAGTTTCTCCTAGAAGTTGAATTTCTGTTTAGACTTCCATAGGAAACTTCTAAGACTTTGGATGACTATATAAGGCCATTAAATATTCTTTTGCGGGGGAATGCCCCTTAGTAAATGTAATGTTTAATTATGTTTCATGAGTTATATCCTACTGCTAATGCATGCCAAATTAAGCTTTTATCTCTATTTGGACTTGTATTCTATTGTCGTAAAGGTACGCCTTACATCTATATGAAACCCCCGAAGGACTAAGGTAGTAATTGGGGAATCTTATGTGGCTTGTGGCGGACTGTTACGTTTAGGATACCCTATGGGGCATGACACCAACCAATTATGAGTTACCATGTGTTAATAGTGGATGGAAAAAGCAATGTTATTAGATCTAGTTCGGAGGTTTTACTTGAACATGCAAGAGAGTAAAGAATCAATAGGTATAATTAGATTGAAATGGGAGTTAAACCGCGATTAAACTAACCCGTTCCCAAGGAAGAGTTAGGTTCAACTAGGTCGAATTAGTCCGAGTTGATAATATTAAGGAAAATTTAAATGAAGTTAAGGGAAGTTCTAACTTGTAAAGGTTAGAAAGGGAACTCAAATAGCAAAAGTCGAAGTTTAAGAACTCAAATAAAATAATACGTAAATGTTGATAACGAAAAATGTTTTTTCCCCCTAAAAATTCGTCTAATATTTAATTACTGGAAAAAGTTTTTGTATAAACATTTTTCAAGGAGCAAAGATACAGTATCTTAGAGATCTAGGAATTTTTTTTCTTTTTAATTTTAATAGTTTTCAAGAATACTACTCGTAATTTATGCTAGAGCAGGTAAAATCAACAGGATATGAAAAAGAAATTGGTTTATTTCTCAATAGTATTGGTCAATATCATATTCATGTTAGGCTAGTTGCATTATTGGCGTAAATCTTAATAGTTATTAAATCTGAGTAAGCTTATTGAATTCATCCTTGCACACTCGACTTCCTGAGCATAGAAATTATATGTGGTTCTACACAAGTATAGTATGGTGCTAAGGCTAAGCACGATCTGACTCAAAGTGATAAACTTTTATAAGAATTGATCCATTTTTTATAATATCAAACAATGCGCTTTTTCCCATATATTATAATTGTTATTTCTTGTTAAATTAAATATTAAAACCTTAATAATAACCAAAGTTAAGTACGACTCAATTATAAACCTAAGCTCAATGAGAATCATCATGAATGTCAAACTAAAGATTCAATTGTTGAGCCTGATTAAACTACACGAATAGTTTAAATTAAAATCACATTTTATAGCAGCCTTGGCCCCCAATTGCGTAACCTTTTGTTCCTTTAGTTGCTGCAAGGTAGAGATTTCTTCTTGGATTTTGCCTTATGGTATAATCACGGACTTCAGGTATCTTAAAGTAGTTTCAGTTCATTCTTTTAATTGGGGTTATGTAGTAAAAAATAGGCACGAGAACTAGTTGTCGATGTGCTTCTCACATGTTCATCAATCCTTAGGTTATTAAATCCCTCTCTCTCTTTCCACACACACACATGTCTATTTACCACTAACTTTGCATGCCATTGTGTGGATCCGAATAAATGAACAAGCACATGTCCTTCTGTCTCTTCATCATACTTTACCAAGAAAAACAAGAGGTCCTTTGATACCCTTCAGCACCAAATTTTGTTTAGACAGATTTAGACGTGTGTTAAAGGATGATAAAGTTGCATTGCTAGAACATTGCATTTGGCTATCACAGTGATACATCGATCACTATTGCACGAGAAGATTGGAGAAAGTGACTTTTACTTAAAGAACCTATTAAGCTGGTTCAGGGTTATCATAAAAAAATTAATAAAAAAATGGAATATATTGATGTTACATTTTATTTGCAAGAATAGAATAAAACCAAAAAGAAAAAGTAGGTTGTACTTGGAGTATTTTTAGAAAAAAAATCTACATGATGTGAAAAATAGCAATTTCTTTAGTGAATGGGAAACAATGGTAATATAAGAAATTCATTTATCTATTTTATACTTTACGAAATAAACATTTCTCGTGATAGAATTTCTACAAATCAAATAAAAGAATAACTATTTTAGAGGAACAAAAATAGAACGACGGAAAATCAAATGCAACATAAAAATGTTTTATTTTTTGCAAAATTAGTCAAATAATTCCCCAATTTTAATTGTGTCATCCCATCAATAATGTTATGAGAGGATTATTGAACCTATTTTATTTCCAAAAAAATAAATAAATAGATAACAACTTATGTTCGAACGGCTCTTTTTTTGGCTAAAAAGGTATATCGTCTCCTAGTTTATGAAGGAAGTCATACCATTCAGCACGAGAAACCACCAATGAGATAATTAGCTCTAGGGTCTAGTTTCGGAACGTATATTTAAGCTAGATTGATCCCAGTGAATAGAACAGATTCCACTAAAATCATAATTTTGGTTTCCCTTTTAGGCATTTATAATCTGGTTTCTTACCTGACGAGGAAGAAATTTGCAACCTAAAGGTGAAGGTTTTCAGTTTGAAAAACCTAGACGTATTATTAGCGCGAAGATGCGGAATTACTTGGATCCTCTTTAAAGTTTCTTTAGCTTCCGGGCATTTTACGTTCATCACCGAGTTTTGCTTGATTTCTCCTAGATCTGGTCTTTTGTCCCCATTAAAAAAAAAAAAAGGATAAACCAACAAAGGGCCTTGTCCAGTCCCGGAGCTACTTTTGCTTCTGAAAACCAATTAAATGGTAAAATGTTATCTGTTCGATTCAAATAAATGAAAGCATTGAAATTGTAAATCAGGCTAAGAACAACTTCCATGAAACCCTAGCAGAAAATGAAAAAAATTCCCTTAATGAAGCCTCTGTTTTCCCTCAAAGCGGATCTTCTCAAAGTTTTCGTGTGGAACGACCCTTCGTAAGGTAATGGTGACTACTGACTGAAGGGATGGAGGGAGGGACGGAGGGAGGGAGGGGGTGTGTAGTTATGTTTGATTTTATTAATAATTTTATATAGAAGCGCTAAGACATAGAGTGGTCAGAACACAGAAGTGGAAATGTGACCCACAAAGTAAGTCGGAGAGGGAAAGGACCTGTATTACATTATTTAGCAGCAGTATTGTGGGTGGGAAATTATTATCACTCAAATCGTTAAGCAGGAAGAATATCTGCATCCGCATCTGAGACTGGAGGGAGCCGTGAAAGAGCAGAACGAGAAAGCTACTGAAGTTGAAGGAAAAAGAGTGAAAAGGACATAAAGCTTTTCCATCTCCATGTCAATGTAGCAAAAACCTTAGTACCATAACTCCATTGGGTCTCTGCACGTGTGTGTGTGTCATTGATTTCGTTTTTTCTACGTTCCCCTCAGCTTAGAAAAGGAATAAATTCAACCGCCCAATTCATTTATGGAGATGGATATAACACCATAACCAGAAGATATTATAACACACCAAGGCTATTAAACTCTACGTCACGAATAAGCAATAACAATAATCTCTAATACTCACATAAATAGTATCTGTTTAACGTATCTTCAAAACTAAACTTTCAAATATCCTTGTTGATATAAATCATAGCTAACAATATTCAAACTTATAATCATAAAAGAAAACTCTTTAAATAGCCTTAAATTGATAAAAACATAAATATTTGATAATGTCTTCATATTATTCTAAATACAAACTAGATATCCTAAACATCTGTAGGGAAAGCTGGTCCACTATCATCTTCCTCGTAATCTACATAAACATCAAATCCTGATAAGTCATAGTATACTTGATCTTCACCTATTCTTGAAAAAAAGATACAAGAATGAGCAAAATCATCAAGTACGTCAATCCACAAACAAAAACGCATGAACATGAAACATATAAATCTCACATACAATCATAAACTAATGTAGCACACACATGTCGTCATCTTTGATTAGTGAAGCAGATAGCATAGTTTAGGACAAATTGCAAATAATCTTAAACTCGAAGTAACTCATTGACCCCGAAGAAAAACAACTCTTTATATAAAATACTTTTATACATATATAGTGATGTTGAGTACTCCCCACACATCGTTGCTTACCACAATTAAGCTAGCATGACTCCTAATCTACTAGAATCATCTTTAGATGCAACTCTACTCGGGACAATGCCACACAAGAATCATTAGGCTGCCAGTATTAGTATCACACTTTGTGTGGTCTTTACTAATAGTAGCCAAGCACAATCAGCAAACAATATAATTAAAAGTCCAATATAATTAGATTCATTGACCAAATGTAAACCTACAAGCACATATAACAAACAAGGAGTGGTCCTACCTGAATCAATTTCAAGGAACAGGAACTCCAAATCACCAATTCTCCTTTAGAACACAACTCAAACATAACAGTTTCAATAGCATACACCATCATATATACCTAATTATATATATCATTTAATATCCTAATCTGAAAAGGAACATAAATCCACACCTCTCTTCTCGATTGAGACACAAAATTCCTCCAAAGAGTATATTTTTCTCAACAAATCTCCTAAACCCTAGAATTCGTTCAATCTAATTTCAGACTAAAAATCAAAAAAATTATTTCTACAATAATATAAAGGTTAGAAATATCCAATCTTACCTAGAAATGATCCTTAATCCTTCTTGATTCTTCAAAATCCAAATCTCCTAATCAAGATAGGTCTTTCTTCAATTTCCCCATCAAATCCAATTACAAACCCTAAGGAAAAGATAGATTCCTTTGAAATCTAAAGCCAAAGAAGAGATCACTTACCTTGGTTTAGATTCCTCAAACTTCTATGGATGTTAGCAGACTTGTAGAGAGGATTTTCTAATTTTAGGGATGATTTTGTAGAAGAGGGAAGCCTAGTTTACATAGAAGACATGAATAGCTGTTTATCTTTAATAACACCTCTTCATCTTTCATAACTTCTTTTTATCTTCATTCACGCATCTGATAATCGACAAAACAAAAACCGACAAGAATTTATTAAACTTTAGAGTTAACCATAAAACTCTCTTATTTTATATCAAATGACATCTTTGCCCTTCAATATAAAATATTTATTTGTATATTACATCACTTCTTCCTTAAAAGAAACTTTTGTCCTCGAAAGTTACTTAAATCATTATCTCCTTTTTATCCATGCGTCCATCAGTTCTCTATCACTTATTTAATTTTTTGCTTATTTCTAATTCTTTACACCATATTGTCCCATCTTTATGATTATGTCTTCTAACTAGAATATAATTCCGTTGACATCTCCTTAATTCTTAACTTTTACTACTCATATTAGATTCACTTCTTCTACTATTACATGATACACCTCTTGAATATAAATTAAACTTATTAACAATATCCATCATGAAATATTGGCCCTGTTTATTAGTTTTTCTATTGAAAAATTCTCATTATATTAAATCTATAATTCAATTCCTTGAGCGATGTTTTAAAGGCTGAAAATCTCACCACTATAGTTTCCAATTTAAATTCTAAAGGTCAAACCTTACATTAACCTGGACTTCAAATGTCACTATGTCACTTGTACTTTTATCGACTCAACTTAGTTGTTACCCTTATTGTTACATATCAAAATAATTTACATCACTCGCATATCCCTCATCTAATCTCGAAACACTCATTAACTAACCATACTACTTCCAACATGTTTTCTCAATCTCCAATATATTTTCTTATATTTCCCATCAATATATACATGAGGATTTAAAAGTAATACCTACGTCCTTAGGTAAATCTTTAAAATCACCAGATAACTTCCTTTGACATCATTACTCCTAACATTCTGATATTTCTTTGATATTTAGATTACTAATGCACTTTCTCTCCAAAATTTTCACCATACAAATCCATTTATTGCCCCAATATTAAGTGATTGCTCTTGACTTGGATTTAATATCCTTCTATAACTATTAAATCTATTCTTAACAAAAGATATTCTTTGATTATGTACTTTTATCTCTAAGTTCATAAACCAACCATTACATCCTCCAACCACTTATATGATGTGCTTTAAAAAGAAATATCAATCCCAACTCATTAACACTATTTGATCAATATACCTTACATCTGATTATCGTCATTTGCATTGAAACTTGCTCAGAACATAATCACCTTATAATCCTTCAAATAACAATTAGAAAACTCAAATCATGAAATTTAAGATTTTTCAACCCTAAGTCTAAAGATCAAATCTCACATTGGTCTGTTATTTTATATGATTATAACATTTATGTCTCTATTGGTTTAATCAAAATTTTCCACCATTGTCAGATACCATAGATAATCCATAATTTTCATTTATCATTTGTACTATTCCAATTGTCTTCTAAAACTTATATTGCCACTTTATATAATGATTTATATCTATGGTCTCATATATACATTTTTAAGAATCATCCTAAAACTCGTCATCATATATTACTTCAAATGTCATTACCGTTCGTCATCCTTAGATTTCTCATACCTTACAAATCATTAAGATCACATTTCCTTTTTGCAATTTCTGTTCTACATATGCATTCATATCTTTATAAAATTCAACTTGTAAACCCCAAAATTTTTCGTAACTCGTAGAAAATAATCCTAGAATTAAAATACCAAATCGAAACCTTAAAAGCTGACCCAAGTTAAAACTAAACCCTAAACAATATCAAATACGAAATGTCATGGCCTTAAGAGAAAGAGAACCTTCAAAAACAAAAATAGAAATTCAATAAGCGTTTGAATCAAAACCCAAACTTGAAACAAATAATCTATCTGATCTTTAACACATAAATTGAAATGGAATATCTAAATAATATTCAACAACAAAATTATAGAACCTTAAGCCTTTCGGTTAGTTTTGGAATAAAAAATTTAAATTAATACCGAAAGTCAAATTGAGTCATCACACAACCCCAGACTCGATTAAACAATCCCAGTAACTAAAAATATTAAATAAATCATAAAAAATAAAATAAAACATAAATTTTGAACCAAAAATATAAAACAGTCAATAAATCCCAAAAATTTATAATCTTGCGAATAAATCTTAAAGCTAGACTTAAAACCAAATCCCTAAAAGTCAACTAGACCAATAATAAGCCATAGTGAGATTAAATATGGCAATCTCGCGCTCTTAAACCCTAAATAATGAATTAAGATAATTGTGGATTAAAGTCCGTAATGATATAGGGAAGCTTAAAAATATCAGATTTGTCAAAATTTAATTTATTTCGGATTCAAATGGGATCAAATATAGAAAACCATGCCCTGATACACCGAATTGTAAAAATATTCCAATAATACCGTTAGACTCGAAAAAATATAAGGATTTCAAAAACATCAGTTTTATAATTTTTCAGTATCTAAAAAATCTGATATAGCCTGTTTACACGTATTTTTATTACTATTAATATTTTATTTGTCTAGTCTACTATTCATTGTAGTATTTCTATTATTTCTACTATTCATCTATTTCTATTTTTTCTTACTCTATATACATCTATTTTCTTATAATTTACATTTTCAATACTATTTTATATCTTTCATATCTTATATATTATTACTTTTCATTATAAAAAATTACAAATCAATCAACTCCTTTCCTCTCTTCTTCCAAAACCAGTGGTACACTCTCTCTCTCCCTCTCAATTTTAATTCTTTTTTTAATTTATTTAATTACATCAAAACTCCCTCCACATTTATCTATAAATACCTCATTTCCCTCCACTTCTTTCACACATCTTATTTTTCCTACCAAATTCTCTCCTCAAATTCTCTCTCCAAATTTTTTTGCAAACTCTCTCTTCTTTCCACAAAACTGCTACCCACATATTACTATAACTACCTCCCTTCTTCTTCAACAAAATATATTACCTTAGGTAAAACCTCTCATATTTATTCCATGTCATGTTACTTAACGTGACTATAGTATATGTTTCATAAACCTATAAGGTTATGGAAGCAATAATATGTTTATGTTTTGTTCTTGTTTATACCTAAACTTCCATCATGTTATTATTGTTATTATGTTGCTATATTGATATTGTTATTATTGCTCCTAATCTAACTTTATATATTATTATGTATATCTATATCTATATTTCTTAGAGTCTAAATGCTCACTAACCTAACATCTTATTATTGCTCTTATTATTATGCTTTTTCTTTTTATTTTATTTTTGAAACTAGTCTGTTCTTAATCCCAGGAAGTCTTGATGAAGTGAAGACTCCCCATACTTGATCGAGAAGCCTTGATGAAGCTAAGGCTCTCAATACTTGACCTTATTATTATGCTTATTTGCTTCTTATATTTCTCTCTGTCTTATCATGTGATTGTCACGCCTCGAAGGTACTCTAGTAGTAGTAAACAAGTCACACTTGAATACTATCACTAGATTACCTTCAGAGAATGACAGGTTTTTAAAACAACAGGATCTTTTAGTTGCTTGATAGAAATAACAAATATATGAAAGAAATAACTCAGTGAATAAACATTACAGAACTATTACAAACCATATAGTCCTTCTGAAGTACATAACTAAATAATCTATTCTAATAGTACATAACCGTTAAACTAAAATATAACCGCAGACTTCCAGCTCTAAGCTTTTATCGGAGCCATATTCTTGGAAGTGACTAACCAAGGTCGTAAGGTAAACCTGAAAAGACTATTGGAGTATGAGCGAAACCACAGCTCAGTGAATAACCAGACATACCATATATCACACAAGTTGTTAGCAAATCATATGTAATGCAAGCACTTAACCATATGTACAGATACAAGCTTGGATGATCTAGAATCCAAACAGGAAAAAGATTTACGCCCTCTTTTTAAGGGTTGAAAAACCATACTCAATGACCCACCTACCTAGGAGAGACTAAGTACACAGGAGAATCAACGATTTCTCGATTTAGGTCTATCACTTTGAATATAATCGATTAAACTGACCATCTCCTGCAATCCCCTTAGAAACTCCCTAAGTATCAATCATTTCAAAGCGATACTATGGGCGACATTCTTCGGTGCCACTTAGTTCCCGTAAAACCGACGGAACAAAGAATACCTTGGAAGAACTAACACATTAGAACAACCAAGCATAAACAGAGAACCAAAATATTAATACGTTACAGGTTGTCACCCCAATATATATGCAATAATGTAATTCGTTCAATGCATGATCAGATTTTATTGTTAAGTCAATAATTCTTAATCAATTTCACAGTGATCATACATTACACACAACCATCATTATTCTAATTCATAACATCAAATCATTGCATTATCGCTTTTGTAAGGATATCTTAACAATCATACACCCAGATCACAACATACTTTCAAACATTCGTTTTTAATTATCTTTGCATTATATATTCATCTACTTACAAGCACAACCAGTACAATATGACTGAATTACTCACCTGCTCATACTGACTCAGTCGTAGTAATCAGCTGGTAGATCCTCTAGTGTATCAAAGTCACCTATTAAGATGAATAAAGTATTCATCAATATAGATTGACTAAATTCCTATATGTGATTAGTGTCCTAGACTCGATATTTATTAAGTTTTGGTAATTACTACTACTCATTTTATGTTATTCTATACTGATCTCAATAGAAAATTATCTCTATTTATTATTTCTTAGTGTCGTAGTGTTTCTTCTATTTTATCTCGTATATTTATTTTGTTATTTTTAGAAGTCACATTACTCGAAAATTTAGCTTATTTCAATTTCCATTCTTACCTATTTTATCTATCTAAAACAAATATTTGACTAATACTATCTTTGATTAACATTTAATATCTTTTCTTAATCTTAGGATTTTAAGAAATACTAGATATTAATCTAAATATTCTAATTATTTATATTTACTTAACTATGTAATAGATTCTATATTGTTATATATATATATATATATATAATATACTCAGTAGATGTATTGCATATATATATATAATATATTCTATTTAGATCGAAACAAGCTTTCGTTGAAGAAATTTGGCTGTACGCCGGCTCAAGGCCGCCGGCTTTCAAACCCAGGTGCCGGTGTATACTTGTTTTCGAGAATTATTTCATATAGGGTGCACTGGCTTTGAAAGCTGTCGACTTTCAACGTACATCAGCTCTATGCCATCGGCGTAAATCTCCAGGTAGCCGGTTTACGCTCATTTTTACGTGAAAATTATTTTTACGTAGCTTCTGATCAGTGTAAGCCGTCTCTACGCTGTCGGCCTATCCATGTAAACCGCTGGCATTGAGCGATTATACTGCCGGCTTTGAGACAGTGTTAGTACTGTTCATCGTCTTCTTCACTGATCCGATTCATATTCTTTAAATTTTACAAGTTAAAAACATTATTAAACCGTTCCTAAGTGTTTATATATCTTATAGATAATCAAACAACAACTTTTAACACTTCTATATACATATATATATATAGATCTCGATTCTTACTAAAACATAGCTAGGGTTTCGAATTTTTACCTCGTTGGAGCTCGTCCGATGAATTTCGAAGCTTGTAGTTATGTTTATTATGTGTCTATAATTATTAGAAGTCAGTTATAATCCTTAGATTTGAAAGAAAATCATTCGAATTACCTCAACTTACCTTTGAACTCGTATTGAAGGGTTTTTCGTATTGTTTTTCCTTTGATCCGAACTTGGCTATTTTGATCGGTTTGTTTTCTGTTTTTGGTTGTTATTTGGGAGTAGTTTCGTGTTGAGGAGTTTGGGAAATAAAGAGGATTGTTTGTTTCCTCATTAATAGCATTGAATACATATATATATATATATATATAAGAAGAAGAAGAAGGAGAGGCTGCTGTTATGTTTTTCTTCCGGATTTCCTCAAATTTTCTCTTCATTTGATCTGTTATTTTCATCCTAATAAATGCTAGTGTGTGTTGGCAATTGATGATTGGTTCTTAGGTTGATTTTGTTGACTATTTGGTGAATTATTGATCAAAATTTCGGCTCCTCTTTACCTTCTTGCCTCAGCCGGATTTCCCACCGAAATTTGCACCGAACACACACACACACACACACACATATATATAATATTAATTATTTAATTGAGTTTTAGGATAATTTAACGAGTTATATGGGTACAAATTAGCTAATATTTGGAGAGTTTTTGTACAAAAATATGTTTATAGGATTATACAAAACACTTAGATTATCAAATAATACAATTTTTAGTTTTATATATACGTAGTTAATTATTCGTATAATTTTATTTCCCGCGAGTAAGATTTCTTAAGCTCATCAAGTCAATTTTTGTTTTAGGCTTCAATAGCTTAAGAAAATTTGAATTAGAACAATAGCGTGATCCGATTATTTATTTGAAGGTCAGATCTTGAGTTATTCAACAGTTTATGTTTTAGTTGTGTATTTATAATCCTAACGGTTTATCTTTAGGTCATCGTTTGTTGTCTATAAGCGTAGATAATCGTTTACTTAGTATTGTACTTAATATGGAAACTAAACTATATATATATCCTTAATTTTGATACTTAACGTGAAATCTTAATAGTAGCTATTAATTTTAACTAGGAATCTTAAATTTATAGTTTAAGTCTAAATATAAGCTCATTACTACTCGTTGTTATAATCTCGAATCATTATCGAGATAAAAAAACAATCATTTAATCTCTTTATTTATATTTTTCTATTTAAATCTTATTGTATATCAGGTTTCGGGTTTAAGAATTAAATTTTCTTTTAATCATATCTTGAATTATTTGTTCAAGACACGAAATCTCGTTTTTGCTATCAACTAGGGTTAAGGAATTTCTTTATTCGAATTCTAAATCCTTTATCTAACCAAATTCTAGGTATTAATCTATTCTCGGACTTTAATTAGAATCTAAATCTATTATCTAATTCATACATTCTACTTGGAATCATATACTAGAGTGGAAAATTCTCAGGGTTTACAGTGATATTTTTCTCTTTCTTCTAAGTACATATTCATATTCATGTATGATCATATTGATTCTTTCTCAACTGTAAACCCCTAAATTTTCGGAATCGGTTTAGCATAAAACCCTAAACCGGAAGTCAAACGGAACCCTAAAAGTCAACAAAACCCTAGTTTACCGTATCCATCTAAATCCGGCATTGCCGTTTTCTTTGGCCCTAGAAAACGAAGTTGGGATAATTAGCTAGAATAGCTCGTAATAACCAAAGGTTTTATAAAAGTTTCAGTTTCGCGAAATTCGGGTGTCCTTCGAACCCGATCGAACACAGTTCTCGAAAAACGTGTCCGGAATCCCGGAATAATAAAAATATTCCGAATATACCGTTAGACTCGTAAAAATATAAGTTTTTCAAAAATATCAGTTTCGTAAATTTTCGGTAAGTAAAAATAGCAGATATAGCTATTATATGCATATTTTCTTACTACCGGTACTTTAATTGTCATATCTACTTTACATTACACTATTCATTACTATTCTACACTATTCTTTTATCTCTACTTTTTCTTACACCTATTCTTACACTCTACATAATCTATAAACTTAACTTTTTACCTTTCCCATAACTTTATATCACATCTACCTTACATATTACATCTTTTATCTTTCCAAAAAGTCAAAAAAATAAAACAAACCCCCCTTTGATGTACATGGCCGGCGCCCCCCCTTGCCCATCTCCTCAATTTTTGTTTCAATTTTACTTTATTTTAATCACATAAAAATCACTCCTCAAAATCCTATAAATACCCCCCTCCTCTTTCACTTCTTTCACACATTCACTACCCACAAATTCTCACAAAAACTCTCTCAAAATCTCCTCTCAAAACTCTCTCAAAATATTATCCCAAAACTCTCCCAAAATAATTCTACAACCACTTCTACCAACAAACCAAAACCCATAACCACATAACCAAATCAAAGTCTTTTTAGGTAACTACTTTATATTTCTTTCTTCTTCTTCATGTCATGTAACTTTACATGACCATAGTGTGAGTTTCCAAATACTACAAGTTATGGAAACTACATTATGTTCATGTATTGTTCTTGTTCATGCCAATCCATCTATGTTTATGTTGTTTTATTATTGTTAATATATCTATATACATATTCTTTAGAGCATATAAGCTCACTTGCAATTTATTTATTTCATGCAAAGCGATTTATTTACTTTTCCATTTCAATTTATTTATTTATCCCTTGTTGAATTAAGACTAGTCTCTAGTCTTAAACTTGTCCTCATCAAGTCAAAACAAGCTTTTCTTTCTTTCATTTTTGGGACTAGTTTACTTCTTAGTCCCGGGAGCCTTGAAAAAGCTAAGACTCCAATACTTGACTTTATTATTTACGCTTTATGTCATTTTGTTTATTATTATTCTCATAATCTTGTTCATTTAGATTGTTGTCCAAAAGTTTTATTTTCTAAAGATAATTAAAATAAAAGAAGGCTTTTTGTCACTTAGGAATAAGTTTATGAGAAACATAAAAATATAAGATAACAAAAATAAACTCATTCATTTTCAAGTTACAAAAAGAATTCACTATGAAATTAGAAACTATTTTTACTTAAAAAGCTACTTAAATCCTTGTTATTCTACCTTGATTCCAAAAGAAAATATTTGTTGATACAAAAATGGTTCTTTTTATAAGAAGATGGATGACTAAGGAAATTTTTAAGTAAAGACCTTTGCAAACAAATAGGCAAAGAAAATTTATGGTTTGAAAATAATAAAGTTATTTCTTTTCAAGTTGCAAGAGGAAATTAATAGAATTATAGAAATTAGTTTTTCTACAAAAAGTTCTTAATTGTTCCACATTGTTTTTATGAAGAAAACAAATTTTCATGCATGGATGATTATTTTTGAAAAATATGAGACATGAGAAAAAGAATGAGAAATATCAAGTAAGGATTTTTGCAAAACAAGTAAACAAAAGAATTTACACAAGAAAAAGGAAGAAAAGCATATTTCCTAGAAAACTTCAAATATAGTATTAATGTAGCTTAGAAAGTAGAAGATTTTATTTTCAAAAGATACTTAGAAAAGACAAATGAAACCAACATAAAACGTTTTTAGAAAATGAAGAAAACAAGGTATTCATTTCAAATAAATTCACAAAAACAATTTCCGAAAAGCTTCAACCCGACATTGTTTTACCTAAGAAAAATAATTGGACAACAAGACATTTGAGCATGCTTAAATATGGGTTATATAGTTATAAAAAGAGAATTTTTCAACTATATAGATGATTAAGTATTTATCAAACAAATTTTGATTTCTTGAACCAAAGTTGTTTTTACTTGAAAATCCGTGGTGAATTTTGTCACCACTGTTTCGGGGCCTATATGGCTTTGTTTGATGGAAATAATTTTGGAAATGGGTAGATCTTTTCGATTAGGTAGAAATCGGTATATTATATGCGCGATTCCGAGTTAAAATGACCAAGCTATGGCCATTTTAAGTTGGAACATTTTCTATACGAACTTTAACGTTCTTTGACATTGTTTTGTCAAAATTCAAGAAAATCATCAAGAAAAACTCATTGTGGGTATTTTCTTTGGTTAGGTAACCCCGATGAAGGATTCTTTTGAACTATTACGATTAAGTGGAGTGTGTGAACGACTCATCCGCTTAGAGGAATAGACGACCATGGCATCGTAAGTTCACTTCCCGTTAATTTTCTCATACTCTTGATCATGCTTGTAAAATTAGTTGCACTAGAATTTAAGAAAAATCAAAAGGAAGTGTATGATAATATGTTGAAAGAATACTAAGTATATCGAAACTCGATTTGTTATAATAAAGTTGTATGTGCATATCTTGAAGTGTTTGAAATTGGTTGATCATTTGAAAGAAGTTAAATGTAACTACTAGACTTTAATTAAAGAAATTATTCATGCACTTCATATGTTGAGTCACATTGCATTACTACTATACAATTGATGGGACAAGTGTATAATAGTGATGGTAGACATAACCGGTATATCATGTTAGTGGCGAGTAGGAGCCAGTAAGAACTACTTAATTTGATGGCTAGTAGGAGCCTGTAATAACTACAAGTTTTTGATGGCTAGTAGGAGCCTGTAATAACTACAAGTTTTTGATGGCGTATAGGAGCCGGTAAGATCTATAAAAGTGTTTTTAAAAGTTGTGGCTGTATTTGGCCTAAATACCCAACCCCGAATGAAGGGCGTAATTCATTCAACATATGATTCCCGGAAAGTCATATGTCTTGTATGCTCACGTGGTTGTTGCATTTCATATGTTTGAATAATAAACTTGATTGATAATTTCCTCGAGTATGAATTTTGGGATTTACTCACTAAGCCTAGTAGCTTATACCCCGATAGATATCTTTTGCAGTTCCCTTACTTATGGTTAAGGCCACGTGGACCATGCGGGCAGGTAATCCCTTTTTGAACATTAGAAATCTGGATAAAGTATAGCTTAGTATTAGCATGTTAATATGTATATAATAGATTAGTAATTTAGGGAGTTGCCCCTAAGTTTGTAAAGTTTTTGTCATGAACAAATAATTATCGTGATTCTTCTTTTCTTAATATGTTTTACTCCTTAAGCTTCATAATTCCATATATGGTCCTCTAAAATTGTGAAAGTAAGCCTTACACTTAATATAAAAGCTTTTGGAAATGACTAAGGTTGTCATACCTAAGCTTTAATATTGAGTGTGGCGGACTGTCACGTTTAGGGTACCCATTGGGGCGTGACATCAACAAAAATGAAGAGGAGATTTTACTAAATAGGGAAAAACAAGACTAAGCTCTATTTAAAATAAATTTTGTCACTTAATAAAGATTTTTCCATCAAAGACTTGGAAATTGTTTTTAATAAATTCTTTTCAAAAACTTTGACAAACTTATCATAGATTTTTGAAAGTATCAACAAAGGGGATTTCTTTAAGAAGTAACTAAGTAAATAAACATTCTCTTTTCTACATAAGTAACCTAAGATTTATTAAAACTCTAATGTGACAATTCCTTATTATGTAAATTTTCATAAAAACTTAATTATAGCATTTTTACCAAGTTCATAATTAAAACTAAGAACCAAACAATCTTTTTAAGTCAAGTTTAAGATCTATTCACTAAGTTAAAATCCACTTTGAAATAAAATCGGTATACAATTAAGGAACTAAGTTTTAAGAAGCAAAATCCATTTTTTTTTTTTTGGAATTAAGGAAATACAAATAATATTTATAGTGACTAGACACTCGCTTGTAACAAACTAAAGATTTTCAAATAAAGGTCTATATATGGAAAAATTATGAATCAATAAAGAAATATTGTAAGCATGAAGGTTTAAAGTAAGTCACTCACTAAATTTTTCTTATATGCTAAAACTTGAAACATCTTTTATACAACTTGGTATGATTTTTCTCATAACCACATAAAGGTTCATATTTTGGAAAATAATTAGTTAAAAGAGTTTAACATGAAAATAAAATATTCATGGGCTCAAAATAAGTATGAAATCATTATTTTCTCTAATTAAGTTTCACGCTTGCAAAATCTAAAAATTAAAATTTTGTTTAAAGAGTCAAACTTAGAAAATTCCCTAAAAAGAAATACATTTGGGCTTTTATGTCATAAATAGGTAAAACCATGTTTTATAAAAATAAGTTTGTTGAATAAGAATTTGTGAACAATATAAAACCTTTAAGGATTTTAAATATATATATATATATATATTGAATTATGACTTTCCTATTGCTAAGTCACAAATTTACAAAATAGCAAATTAATAACAAGTCAAAGAATGACTATTCACAAAACGCTGTATTTCACAAAATTGTTTGCAAATTTTATTTTGAGGTAACGTCACTAAAATCATGCATACAATATGAGTCCATACATATATATATATATATATATTCAAAGATTTTTCGATCATATAAATATCTATATTTTTTCTTAAAGATTTTCTGATGAAGAAAAGTTTGAAAAATTATGATTTGAGGACTTCGAATTTCGTAATGATTATGTACCTTACTATCTCTAAACCCAAATAGCTTTTTATGATAAAAATAATATTAGAAATAGATAGATCTTTTTGAGCAGGTAGAAAACAACATATAATATGTGAAATTCCGAGTTAAAATAAGCAAATTATTACCATTTTAAGTTGGGGTTTCTCATAATCCAATTTTGACAAGAATCATGAAATAAAATTAGAAGTTTGAGTAGAATTTCCCGAAAATCTCATCCTAGGTATTTCTTTTGTCTAAGCAACAAAGAATATTGATTTCCCATCCTGAGGACTACTACGGCTAAGAAGTTGTGATATGGATAAGTAAGTGTCCCTTTACGTTTTACGTATTCACACATATGATTGTAGAATAGAGCACTAGATATTAGGAAAAGATAAAAATTCATATGCATACGGGTTGTTATGGGTACTATGTATGTGATTTGTTATGTGTCATCAATAAATAATAAGCATATCGAGGCTCAACTGGTTGATTAACATAAATTGCCCTTATGTATATTTATCACGCTCCGAAGGGTACCATAAACGTAGCAGTTTGCCACATATAATATCAAGACTTAAGAATGACTACCTTAGCCACGCGAAAGTCTCAGTATTATATGTAAGGCGTCTAACACTGTAATAGGAGATGCTTTTAGAAAGTGTGGTCTAAGCAAGTAATATTGAATATACAAGAATCTAAAAATAAAAATAGTTCATAATATCAATAATTAAAAGTCTATTACATGAATCTTAGGGGCATACCTCCGCTAAATCTCCAAGAATTGAAATAACTAATAGTCTTTACAATAACATAAATATTACATCAAAAGATTTTAAAGGAATACTAGACTCATCCTTCAAGTAGATTTCCTTCAAAAACTCTCAAGAGAAAACTTACGCGAATATGAGGAGACCTCAGGTATAAGAACAGATGTTCCTGTAAATACAAATATCTATAAGAGCGTAAGCTTTACGGGTTTAGTGAGTATAATCCCAATAATCATACTTAAAACAAAATAACAACCAAGTTTATTAGACAAGCAAATGGAATGCAACAAGCATGTGAGCATACAAGACATATAATTTTTCAGGAATCATATGTTGAATGAATTACGCCCTTCATTCGAGGTTAGGTATTCCGGCCCATTAGAGCCCATTATAGCCATCATTTCTTTAAAAAATATTTTGTATAGATCCTACCAGCTCCTACTAACCATCAATTTATGTAGTTTTTACTGGCTCCTACTTGCCACATACATAATATACTGGTTATACCTACCACTACTATCATATACTTGTCCCACCAATTGTACAATAGAGAATGTAATGTGACTTAACTTATGAAGTGCATGCATCAATTTTTATTTAGAGCCTAGCTATTATATTTCAATTTTTTGCAAGTGACCAACCAATTTCAGACACTTCAACATGCTAATAAACATACAATTTATTACGAACAATTGATAGCTCGATATGCTTAATATTCTTTCAACATGTTATAAACACATGCATCTTCAATTTTATCTTTTCTTAAATCTAGTGCAACTAAATTACAAGCACAAGCACAAGCATGAGCATGAAAAATAAGGGAAGTAGACTCACTCGGTCATGACAATACTTCCTTAGTCGAAATAGTCCTCGGGGTAGTAACGTCCTCCTCCTCGATTCTTAAACAAAGAAAATACTCAAAATGAGTATTCCATGGAATTTCTAGTCGAAACTTCTAACTCTATTTTCTAGTTGCGGTAAAATTCGTATAGGTGGAAATTCTAACTTAAAATGTTCATAACTTGTTCATTTTAACTTGGAATTTCACATATAATCTAACGTTTTCTACCTATTCGAAAAGATCTATCCATTTCTAAGGTTATTTTTATCAGGAAAAAAGTCGTTTGAGTCTCGAAACCGTAGGGTATAGATTCACTACGAAAATTCTAGCTTTCAAAACTTAAACTTGCAGACTTTTCTTTATCCAAAAATACTTGTACCAAAATATAGATATTATTATAGTTGGAAAAACCTTTAGAATATATATATATATATATATATTGAATCATATCATATGCATGAATTTAATGAAGTTGTTTCAACAATGATTTTTGGTAAAAGTAATGTTTTCTAGAAATTAAAAAGAAAAACTTTGAAAATTTCCACTTAGCTTGCTGGAAAAATTTCTTGAATTATTTCAAGTGAGTATTTTCCCCTTCTAATTCTATTTCCTTAGTCTTTCAAATTTCTAAAAAAATGATTGTTGTTTTTCTAAGTTTCTTATAACTTAATTTCTAGATGTTGAGATGGTAATTTTTAAATACTATTTGAGAGTAGTTAAAATTTATCAAGTTTTACATTTTCTTAACTTTTCCTAAATTTTATTTCATTTAATTAAAATGATTTCCTAAGTTGTTTACCAATTTTATTCCTTAAGAACATTTTATCCTTATAAAAGAAACAATCTTGATGATTTGTCAAACTAGTCTATTCCTTGATATTCTAGAGTATGGGTGAAACTTTCTTAAAGAATGTTTAGTGAAACTTTTGTCAACCAAGAATTTGAAATTTTAATTTTTTTAAGAGAACTTTTTCACTTTATTGTTTTGTAAAGTGCATGTATGATATATCTATTTTATGTATTATCCAAAAATTCCTATGTTCTTTGGTTACTAAAAACTTATGATGAACTCCTCTAGATTTTTGGAAAGATTTGCTAAGATAAATTTCCTATGTCTTAATGGGAAAAATCATTTCTTACATAACAAAAGTTTACTTTGGAAAGAACTCTCATTTTCTCATTTTTTTCTAAGAAAGTCTTGTGAGACAACATCAATATGCTCATACATGATCATGAATATGAAAGTATGAAAATATAATAATGATATAATAAGCAAGTTAATATATCAAGTATTGAGAACCTTAGCTTCATCAAGGTAACCCGGGACTAAGAATAGACTAGTCCCAAAAAAAAAGAAAAAGAAAAAGAAAACGAAAAGAAAAAGCAATAAGCAAGTTAGAGATAGTTAGTGTAAGCCTCGAAAAATTTCAATAAATAATTCTAAAATGAACTTCGAAAATAAACCCTAAAAATCACTCCAAATTAAAACCGAATTTCGATAAGTCCTAAATCACGAACGAATCCAAAAATTTCTTAATCATGAGAAAATGAAAATCCTTAAAAACAAAATAAGAACTCAGTGGTCTTCAAATTCAAAACCACGTCGTACAAAAATTTCATATTTAACTCCGATTTATAAAATCGGGTAATATAAAACCCAAAAACAAATTAATAAAAAGTAAATAACGATTAACTTTCGGAAATAAAATCCAATTCAAGAATTCCGAAAATGTTAAAAGATATTAAATACTTACAAAAATAAAATTTAAAATAAATTTCTCAAATTAAATATGTTGTATAAACATAAATATCGGTTTCCAAATTGGCAAGGATCTAAACCGGAAAAATCACCCGAAAACCCTAATCGGAATATAATAGCTTAAGTCCGGCAATCTAGCGCCCTTAACCCTAGAGGCCGAGGTGCAGTTTAAATAGGTAGAATAGCTCGTAGTAATATAAGTTTGTTTAAAAATATCAGATTGGTAAATTTTTGACCTATCTCGAACCCGTTCGGATACAGACTTTGAAAAGCGTGTCCCGGGGCTCGAGATATTAAAAACATACCATTAGTACCATTAGACTTGTAATTTTATAAGATTTCTAAATATATCAGTTATATAAGTTTTCGGGTTATAAAAGTTGCAGTTATGACCTTTTATCGTATTTTCATTTCTACCGGTAATTGATTAGTCTTTTGCACTATTCATTTTATTTCATTACACAATTTTATTACTTTTATAATGTATACCCTGGGTTTCCTAGTAATCAAGTAAACTTCAGAAACCGGAAAATGAAACCCTAAACCGGTTTAGTTCAAGCTTTGTGAGAAAGACCTAGAAACCCTAATTCCGGCTTTTCCTCGGTTTCCAAATAAGAAACTTTTATAGGAAAAATTAATTTTGAATATAGTTCTTGATTATATTTAGAAACAAGAAAAGATCAGATTTTAAGAAAATTTCAATTCCGGGTCATCCCGAGACCTATTATAGAAAAACGTGCCCCGAAACTAGAATTTCAAAAATTTGCTTGTGAATATTCATTAGAATCGAAATAAAATAAGGATTTCATAAATATATATTTCATAATTTTTCGGCTTACAAAAAATACATTTATAACCTTCTTATTCGTATTTTTCTTACTACTAGTAATTAAGTTGTCTCGATTACTATTCACAAGTACAACCTATGACTACCCATTTGTACACACTATATTTGCAACCCTTACCATCACTCAATTCCACTTTCTTTTCCAAAGACTTTTGTCTCTTAATTATTATTACAAGTTATGGCATTAATGTACAAATCAATCAAACAAATCAATCAAAAGAAGGAAATCAAATCCCCCTTTTTCTCTTGCATTGGTTGGTGTGAAACCCTCCCCAACAAGTTCCAATTTGCAAATTCTTTTTTTATTTGTTTTATTCCATTTTAACCTAATTTCAATTGATATATAAGTTACACTTTTTTTCTCTCACTTCATTCTTCACTTTTTCAAAATTTCCAAAAGGTAAATGCTCTCAAAATCCTCTCCCTCTCCACACTCCTTGCTGTGAGCTTCAAGCTCACACACACATACACACACACAAATTTTTCCTTCCTTCTTGTCTTCTATTTCACTTAAAGTAAAAGCACCTTACTTCTTTATCTTTAGATCTCTTTGTAATGGCTAGGTTATTCTTGGATATTTCCAACTAAATGTCTCCATGATCTCTTGATAGGGACAAGGAAATATCAAAACAAGAATACCAAACCATCACTAGTAGATCTTGTATTTTAAGGAGCATTCATACCATAAGCTTTATGATTATTCATAAAAAAGTGTTTTGAACAAAAGATCTTTTATAAAAATATAGTTTTTATGTTTTTAAAACCTATTTAAGCCCTTGATATAGTAGATCTATCATTTTACTACTCATATTCATGTAGGCATTTAAGATCTCATCTTTATTTTAAGTTTATGTGCATTAATGGTCTTTAATGTTATTGTCCTTGGTAAATAACCTTTCTAATACATAGATCTATGGATAGATGAGTTAATAAAGTCAAAAAGGAAAACACTTTTCAAGAAATGGACTTATGTAAATTCGGATGACTTGAGAAACCTAGTTTAAAAACCCTTTTATCAACTTCAAAACATGTGTTTTACAAGAAAAATGAAGCCTATAGGTGATAGATAATGTTTGATGATGTTTTTCATGAGTTTAAATGAGTTTTTACTAAAGAAAATATTTAAAACAAGAGATGAAGTCTAATAGAAGTTTTGAGTTGAAAAGTCTTGAAAGCTAAATTCGTAATAATTGATAGATGGTTAGAAAACACTAGTTTTCCAACTTCAAAAATGGTATTTTCTTAAATAAATGAAGTCCTTAGGATATAGGTAAAACAAATACTTAAAGTTCTAAGTATAAAATGTATTTTTCTTAAAAGAATCAACTTGAAAATGAAGTTTTCTAAATTCGGATTTTTGGAACTACCCTAGTGTAAGACCCACTTAAAAGTTTACAAATGAAGATTTCATTAGAGAAATAAAGGCATTAGGATATAGTTAATATAAGGGTCAAAATTTCTTTAAACAAAGTGGAGTTTTCTTAAAGAAAATCCTTATAATAAGTAAGTGTGACCAAGTGTAGTAAACCTACTTGTTAAACAATAGCATGAAATGATTTTCTAGGAAAAAGTTTATTTAAATTCTTTAAGTCTAAAAATTTATAAGAACTGAGGCTCATTAGAGTTCATATCATGACATTCATGATAGGAAAATTCATCACCATGGCATTTAGTTTCATTTTGCACTTAGGAATCTCAAGTGCATTCATGAAAACCGCATTTTCGGAATCTATATAACCGCTGTACAGATCTGATCCCTCATTTCTAAGGCTTAGATATTTTCAAAACTTGATTTAAACTTCATATTTAGAAAGCTCTTCCGAAGTAGATAGAAATCGATATAAAATTTGCGAGATTCCGAGTTAAAATGACCAAGTTATGGCTGTTTTAAGTTGGAATTCCCGCTTAGGACGCGAATTACGAATTTGATAGTTCGTATGAAGTCGTTGGATTAGTTTGAGTTGAAATACTTATCAGAGTATTTCTTCCCTTTTTAGGTAATCCTGAGTTCGACGATTCCCTACCACCGGATTATTATTACTAGAAGACCGGTGATCTAATAGCCGAGTGAGTTTTCTCCTTGTTTTGTTACCTTGAATGTGCTTGTAGTTAGTTGCATTAGAATCATAGGAACAAGATAAAAATCGATATGAGTGGGGATGGGATATATGATGAGACTGTGATGAATGTATGCCAAGGAATACTAAAGCATATCGAAACCATGATTTGATTGGATAACTGCACTGTTCATATTATTTCTGTTATATGTATGATATTGGTTGGTCATTCTAAACAATGTAAAATTTTTGACCTAAGCAAAAATTAAATTGATCATGCATCACATTGGACATATTGCATTTGGTAGCGTGCTACTCCTACGCAGGTCGATCAGTATGGTCCGAGGATTCGTTTGGATAATGAGACCCGGGATCAGAGCTCATTCATAGGAAACTAAGGCGCATCAGGGATGCATTCCATGTGTGAGCCTAGCCGAGGCGAGTGCTAAGAGCCGAGGGCTTGGGACTAGCAGCAATCGTGTAGACTTCAATACCATCCCTAACCAAGATACGGAGGGCATAAATCCGTTCTGTGTGTGGGTTCCGGATACCCATGCATAATTGCTTGCTCACGTGTTTGTTCATGCATAGCATATGTTTGATTAATACTTGCTTGTTATGGTATGGCATTAAGGGAATTCTCACTAAGCTAGTATAGCTTATACCCCAATAGTTATTTAAATGAGCAGGTTATTCCAGGAATGCTAAGTGGCGACCGAGATGGTTGAAGCCGAGAGTGGTTTCGAGATTCCGGCAAGATATAAGAATGCTTGAAGTTTTTGGTTAAGCTTTACGTTTTGCTTTGTAATAGTTTTATGTAGTGAAGTCTTGAGATGAATGTAGTTGAAGTTTGATGAATTGTATTTTGAAGTATAGGGTTTTGTATTTGGAGCATAGTGGATTGTATTTCCTTTACATTGTTACTCAATTGTATCAACATAAAACGTATCATTCTGATGTGTCTCCTTTATGTGTTAGACGCCTTGTACATAGTATGGAAGCCTTCGCGTGACTGAGGTAGTCATTCTTAGGCTTTAATATTGTGTACGACGGACTGCCACGTTTAGGGTACCCTTCGGGGGGTGACAGTTAGTGAGCATTAGGCTCTAAAGATATATAGATATACATATACTTAATAATATATATAGGGTTAGATTAGAGCATAGTAACAACAATAATATCATTAATAATCAACATATATATGAGTATAATGACGACATAGTAAAATTGGAATTTCATGTACAAAAACAAAATATGAACATGTTGTTGCTTTTACTACTCATATGAGTTTTAAAACAACACCATGGTCATACTAGTTACATGACATGAGTAAATAAAATAGGAATAGGAGTTTTACCTAAAGTGTTTATGACGTAGGAAGAAGGTATTGAATGTATGATATGTGGTTAGTGAGAAATGGTAGATGGTTTGTGTATAGAGGGAAATTTTGTGAATATTTGATGAAAGAAAGTCTTGGTAGAGGAAAATTTTGTGGAGAAAGTTGTGGAGTGAATTTGAGAGAGTTTTGTTATATGTAAAGATGGTGCGAAAAAGTGGAGGGAGATAGGATATTTACAGTTGAAGATGGAGAGAAATTGTAAGCCCCTAGATTTTTCGGTAATATAGTAAACCCTAAGAACCGGAAGTTAAACAAGAACCCTAAAGTTAACCTAGTTCTATGTTTAGTCCAGTGAATCTAGGTCCGATAATCTCGTGTTCTTAAACCCTAAACAACGAAATTGAGATAATTATGGATAATAGTTCGTAATAATATAGGAAAGCTTAAAAATATCATATTCGCAATTTTCTAGTGTCTTTCAGATTTGAATGGCATCAATTTTCGAAAACCGTGCCTCGATACACCAAATAGTGAAAATATGCCAACAATACCATTAGACTAGTAAAAATATAAGGTTTTAAAAAATATCAGTTTTAGAATTTTTTGGTAACTAAATATCAGATATAGGTCGTTTACGCATATTTTTTTTTACTACTGGTATTTTAATTGTCTAGTATACTATTCATAGTACTATTTCTACTATTCATTACTATTTCACTATCTCTACTTTTTCTTACACTCTACTCTTACACACTACCATACCTATACCTTACAATTTACCTTCCCCATGTAACTTTAATCACATCACACTTTACACATTACTTCATTTTATTATGAAACAACAAATTTAATAAATTTTTATTCCCTTTTCCCATGCTTGCCGTCCATCCTTTCTCTTTCCTCACTCTCAATTTATTTTCTTTTTCATTTTATTTAATTACATTTAATTTCTACTCTAAAACTCTATAAATATCCCCTTCCTCTTTCATTCTTTCACACAACTCATTTCCTACTAAAACTCTACCAAAATTACTCCACAAACTCTTTCTCTCAAATTCTTTCCCAAGTCCTCTCTTCTCTCCATAAAACCATTTCCCACATATTACTATAACCCCTTGTCTTCCTCTTCAACAAACACATAATCTTAGGTAAAAATTTCTTACATATACTCATCATGTTCATATAACTTAGCATGAGCTTAGTGTATGTTTCTTAGACTCATGAGAGTTAAAGAAGCAATAATATGTTCATGTTCTGTTTTTGTTCATATTCATTTTTTCCATTATGTTATTATTGTTATTATGTTGTTGTTATTATTGTTATTATTATTTGCTCTAATATAACCTCTATATAGTATTATGCATATTATGTATATATTTTTTTTAAAGCATATAAGCTCACTTGTTATTTACTTATTTCTATACTTTGCAATTTATTTATTTATTTCATGCTATTATTAAGACTAGTCTTTCTAGTCTTAGACTTGCCCTTATCAAGTCAAAATAATTTTCTTTCTTTTCTTTTATTTTCTTTTTGGGACTAGTTTATTCTTAGTCTCAGGATACCTTGATGAAGCTAAGGTTTTAAATACTTAACTTTGCTATTATGCTCTTATTACATTTATATTATCTTATTATGTTATATTTCACTTGACTACATATTCATGGGCATATTGATATTGTCTCAATAAAAATATAAAGAAAATATTTTTATGAGCTCTTTTCAAATAAATTTTAGTTACTTAAAGAAATGATTTTCATTAAAAGCTAAGAGTTTTACCTTCACAAACCTTTCCCAAAAATTTACGTAAACTCATAACAAGTCTAAGTAATATTGATACATTAGAGTTTCATCAAATAATACATAAAGTAGAATTTCTACATACACTATTTTCAAACCAATGAAATAAGAAAGTTTCTTTAAACTTAACGTTACTAATTCTTTGTTTAACAAAAGTTTTCTTAAACTCATTTGTAAAGTTCTCATCAATACTTTAAGGTACTATGGTTTCGTTAAGTTTTACAAAATCATCAAAGAATGATCTTTTAAGGATAAGTTTTACTTAGGAAATAAAATTGGTAAATAACTTAGAAGAACATTATTATTTAAGGTGGAACTAACTTTAGGAAAAATCAAGAAAAAAACAAACATGACCAAGAAATACATAGAAAAAGACTAAAATTATTTTTTTTTTAAATTTTAAAGTATTTTCAAAGGTTAATAAATGAAGTTAAAAGAAGGAAACACTCACTTATAATAATTTAAGAAATTTTCCCAACAAAACAAAAAAGGAATTTTTCAAGTCTTAGCATTTTCTCATTTTTAAAATATATTGTTTTATAAAAATTATTATTGAAACAACACCACTAAATTCATGCATACAATATGAGTCTACATATATATATTCAAAGGATTTCTCAACTGTACAAATATCTATATTTTGGTACAAGAATTTTTGATGAAGAAAAGCTTAGAAAATTGTGTTTTTGAAAACTAGAATTTCGTAACAGTTCTGTACGTCATTGTTCTGAGACCCAAATGAATTCTTTTGATAAAAATAACTTTAGAAATGGATAGGACTTTTCGATTAGGTAGAAATCGGTATATAATATGTGAAATTCCGAGTTAAAATGAGCAAGTTATGGCCAGTTTAAATCGGAACTTCCATTCATGCAAATTTTGATGAATTCTATAAGATAAAATTAGGGAATTTTAGTAAATCTTGGATGAAATACTCATTTCAGGTATTTTTTTTGTTTAGGTGTAGAGAACCAAGATCTTCTCTTCCCCGAGGATTACTTTGACTCATAGAAGATCGCTACGGATGAGTGAGTTTCCTTTACGTTTATTTATTTGCGCATGTGTTTGTAGAATAGAACATTAGATGTTAGGAAAAGATAAAATTGATATGCATGTGGGATATCATGGGAATTATGTATGTGAATTGTTATGTGCGATCAATGAACGATAAGTATATCAAGACCCGATCTATGATTGATATAATTATTTCTATGTATGTATGCTAGTATGTAATTATTACCTTAAACTAAATTGCTCATGCATATCACTTAGAATATTATTTCGAAATTTTGCTACTACTCCTTAGCGTGAGATCGGAAAGGTAAGCTGCCTAGCTACATCTTGAAAATTTAGGACGTTTGGGGAATATGACCTCAAGTTGTAGCCGAGCCAAATCTATCGCTTTGGGTATGGAAAGCCTAAGGATTAGTAGTATGGTTCATTGGAACCCCAAGATGCGCGCAACTTTTAAGGAGGTCGTTTGGGGCCCAGTTTAAATCATGCCCTAACCACCGATGGAAACCATCATACATATGAAACCGGATAGTCGTATGTACTGTTTAATCATATGGTTGTTGCATTCATATGCTTGTTTAATGAACTTGGTTGAATGCCTGTTATGAGTACTTTTGCGTAAGGAATATCTCACTAAGCTAGTTATGCTTATACCCTAATAGATTTTTGATATTGCAGGGCCTCTGTTTCGTACCCGAGACCATCTTGATCATCCGAGTAGAATCCTTATTTTGGAAAGCTTTTGGAGGAACTCTGTTTTAAAGTCTTAGAGTAGATTTCTTCTAAAATATTCTAGCTTTAGTTATTTATCTTAGTAAGACTATGTTGTTATGGAAATTATCAAGGGATTACCCCTTAGAAGTTGTAAGACTATATTTCGATGAAATATATTAAGTGTTATTTTGAATTTTCCGCTGCCAATATCTTAAAATGCATTACTCCACCGGTTTCCCTTTGATGTAAATGTACGCCTTGTATCGATATGGAAGCTTTCGAGTGACTGAGGTAGTCGTTCTTAAGTTTTAATATTACGTACGGTGGGATGTCACGTTAGGATACCTATTGAGGCGTGATAGAATTAGATGTAATAAAATAAATTGAAAAAGAAACTAAATTGATGGAGGAAGAAAGAGAAGGGCACCAACCACTTGAGAGAGCGGAGGGAGAGTGAATTATTTTTGTTGTTTTGTAATAAAAAGTGTTGGAGTTTGTGACCCATTTTCAGTCACCGTTTTTCGTAGTCAAATGTATAATAAATGAATATTTGATTATACATTCATTATTCATTCATTATACATTTAAGAGTCATAATATTGGTATTTGCATAATAAATGAATATTTGACTATACATTTGTTATTCATTCATTGTACATTTAAGAGACATAATTTTGGCCTTTATTGTCGGAAAGCTGTATACACATATAAATATGTGTTTTGTTAGGTTTGTATGAGAGTGAGAAAATGAGAGAGTTTTGATTTGTATTTTGTTACTCTCTCTCTTATGTACTCCATTATCGACATATAGTGAATTCTCTCTCTCTGCCCGTGATTTTTCCCGATTTGGTTTTCCACATAAATCTTGTGTGTGCTTTATCATTTTTCTTATTTTTGCCATTGTTCGTCTTCTAACAAAAAGTAATAGAGATGTGAACTATGGTTGATGTGAAGGTATATCGGAAATAAAAAAAAAGTAGAAAAATAGGTATATAGGTAGTAAAAATAGGTTGTAAGGTAAAGTATGAATAGATGAATAGTAGTATAGGATAATGAATAGTAAACAAGAATAATAGTATACCGGTTGTAAAGAAATACGCGTATAAAGACAATATATGTTATTTTTAGTTATCTAAAAATTACAAAACTGATATTTTTGAAATCCATGTATTATTTTGGTTTAACGGTGTTATCAGAATATTTTTACTATTTCGAGCCCCGCGACACGCTTTTCGAGAGTTAATCCCATTTGGGTCCGAAGGACAATCAAAATTCGCGAATTTGATATTTTTACGCCTCCTTGTATAATTACAAACTATTATCACTAATTATTTCAACTCCGTTATCTAAGGCTAAAGAATGCAGGAATGTCGGATCGAAATTCTAGGGTTTTTTTCTAGTCTTTTGTTGACCTTTAGGGTTTCCGATTGACATTTAATTCTAAGATTAAGTAACCTACCCCGCTTAAAGAAAGTTTTGTCTTCAAAACTTGAAATTCGTACTTGATTCTTCAAAAAGATTCAGGTATTTCTTTAGACCTCCTCTTCAGCTTTTCAAGTAGCCTCTTCACGTGAATGATTTCTCCACAATACTTTGATGTATCGGATCACCTTATTTCTTAACTTTTGAACCTTCCGATCTAGAATTTGAGCCAAGTGTTCTTTGTAGGTCAAGTTCTCCTTTAATCTTACTTGTTCAATCTCTACAATCCAATCGGGGTCGACTACATGCTTTCTTAACATCGAAACATGGAAGACATTATGTACTCCGGACAAATTTGGCGGTAGTGCCAAACGATAAGCCAGGTCTCCCATTCGTTCAAGAATCTCAAACAGTCCGATATATCTTGGGCTTAGTTTTCCTTGAACCCGTACACAATGAATACTCTTTATTGGATTTACCTTCAGATACACATGATCACCGACATCAAATTCAAGAACTCAGCGCTTTTGATCTGCCCAACTTTTCTGCCTATCCTGAGCCTCTTTCATCCTTTGTTGAATGATTCTAACTTTGTTTGTGGCATCCTGGATAAGATTCAGTCCAATAGCCATCTTTTCCACATCATCCCAAAATAGAGGCGATCTACACCTTCCTCCATATAAAGCTTCATATGGTGGCATTTTAATCATCGAATGGTAGCTATTGATTTAAGGGAATTCTACCAAAGGTAAATGTGCTTCCCAACTCCCCTTAAATTCCATGACACAAGCTCGTAACATATCTTCCAAGGTTTGAATAGTCCGCTCTGACTGTCCATCAGTTTGTGGATGATAAGCTGTACTAACATGTAATTTATTTTCTATACACCTTTGAAGATTTGTCCAGAACTTCGACACAAATCGGGGGTCTCGATCCGATACAATTCTTGTTGGAACCCCATGTAGCCTTACAATCTTTGTCACGTACAGCCGAGCTAATTTCTCCATCGAGTAGGTCATGTTGATCAGAATAAAGTGTGCCGACTTGGTAAATCAATCCACTATGACCCATATGGCATCACATCGAGCTGATGTTCAAGGTAATACACACACGAAGTCCATCATAATTTGGTCTCATTTCCATTCTAGCATGGTCAATGGCTTCAAGAGTCCTCCTGGTCTCTGGTGTTCAATCTTTACTTGTTGGCACGTAGGACACTTCATCACAAATTCAACTACATCTCTTTTCATGTCATTCCACCAAAAGTGGCTTTTAAGATCTTGGTACATCTTGGTAGCACTAGGGTGCATTGTATATCCCGAGTTATGTGCCTCACTCATAATCTCCTTTTTCATCTCTTTGTCATCTGGCACACATAATCTTTCCTGCATTCTTACTACATCCTCCTCACCTATCTCGAAATCAACATATTTTCCTCCTTGTACTTCATGTCTCACCTTTTGTATAGCTTCATCGTATCGCTGGGGATTCCTTGTGTCACGCCCCAAAGGATACCCTAAACGCGACAGTCTGTCACACTCGATATCTAAACTCAAGTATGACAACCTTAGTCACTCCATGAGTTTAAATACCGGATGTAAGGCTTACGTTCATCAAATAGGTAACCGTTCTTTGAATCGAAATAGCTTAAGGAGACATACATAGCAGTAAGATTGTAAATCATAATAGTTATATTCAAATTATTCTATCGCATGATCTAAGGGGCATACCCCCGTTAAAATACTAAGAGTCCTTAGGTCCTCAAAAGTCTCTTACAACAATATGTATTTATATAGATTAAGGAGATTCTACTAGAAGTCTATGCCTAACATCTAGGTCCCAGCTTCTTCAAAAAGCTTCTTAAATTCCCAAAAGCTATACCTAAGGAAAGTAGCCTCTCGGGTATAGCCATAAATAATCATATTGTAATATGAAACTATAAGGGTATAAGCTTACGAGCTTAGTGAGTTTCACTTCTAAATTAAATACTTCAATCAAGCAATATATATCAGGCAAGTTGTATTATCAACCATATGAAATACACAAGCACGTAAGCATACAATATATAAGCTTTCCAGAAGTCTTATGTTGAATGGATTTACGCCCTCCATTCGGGGTTAGGTGTTTCAAGCCTATATAACCATAGATTTCAATTTTTCTCATTACATTATGATTGATCCAGGTGTCTACCTACACACAATTTTGTAGTTGATACAAGTACCTATACCACTACCATTTCAATTCCAGCCATTACGCCAACATTTGAGTTTATAGGTCTCTCGTTGCCCAGCTATTATGCCTTTTTCCTACAAAGGTATAATAACAAATGCAATGTGACTCAACACATGGTATGCATGGTCAATTTGATTATAAGATCATGACATATTAATTAACGATTTATGGGCAATCATGGATATATGCAGGCACTTCAATTCTATACTAAATCATACAAATATTTACAACAGTCCCATTTCGATATTCTTATCATCGATTCACCCAAATTCACATACACATTCCAATTTATCTTGCCCTAATTTTAATGCCACTATCATTACAAGCACAATCATAAGCATATAATTAAAGACAGTGAACTCACTTTGCCATGGTGTAAAAATCCACTTAGTTGTAATAGTCATCGGGAAGGTCTATTCCATTTCCTAAGTCTCCTAATGAAAAGAAATAACTCTAATGAGTATTTCTACAAAGTTTGAGTGAATCTATAAATTCTACTCTAACAAGTTGTCAAAGTTCGTCAAAGAGAAAATTCCAACTTAAAACAACCATAACTTGGTCATTTTTACTCGGAATTTCGCATATTATATACTGATTTCTACCTATTCGATGAGAGATATCTATTTCTAGAATTATTTTCAACAAAAAAGGTTGTTTGGTCCATGAACAGTAGGGTACAGAATGCTATACGAAATTGCCATCCACAATTCAACTCCTAATTTCAAACCAAGCATCATTCTAAAACTTTGATAGATATTTAGCTATCATTATATCTTGAAAGATTCTATTATATACATATATGATTCAATATCATGCATGATTCATGGGTGTTGGTAAATCTATTCCCTCATGTGCTTAGATAATGTTTAATAGGATGTATAAGATATTATTTTCCTAACTTTGTTTCTACCAAGTGCATCATGTATATGTGCAATACCTACAAGCTATTGTCATGAATGTTATGAGATGAACTATCTATATGTATATTCTTAATGATATGATACCAAGAATTCTTTTAGAAAACTTTTGTTTTGCAAAGCTTTTGAAATTGCTAAACTTGAGAAAACTAGTTCTATTTCTTGCAAAATCACACTTGCTTTTATCAAAACTCAATCTTGATGACCTATATGCCTAACACATTCATTATTTTAATAAGATTCTTCGTTTTGGAGTTGGAAAATAGATGTTTTCATACGTGGGCTACCTAATTACGAATTTTGCAAGATTTTAAGGAATGAAAACAATATTTAATTTATACTTTGAAATATTTCCTTGTTTTAGGATTATACTTGAATAAATTTCATTTATCTTTGTCAAAATTTGGTCTTGATTACATGTATCTCCTAGGACTTTCATTTTTTTCCATAAAAATCATCATTTTGGCATTTGAAAGTAGGTGTTTAAATAGTGGTCATTTTTAAATCCGAATGTTGAAAGTTCCATTTGAGATTGTTTTTGTTGTAAAACTCATTTAATCTTTCAAAAACTAACTCCTAATCAAATCTACTCCTTAAGGCTTCCATTTTTTTAATAAAAATCTTCTTTTGGGGTTGAAAAACAGGTGTTTATACTTCAAGCTTTCCTTATTACGAATTTCAAGTTTTTTTATTAGGATTGAAACATGACTTTTGTAAACTTTTCCTTATTTTGAAAATATTCCTTAGTAGATTTAAGCTTTACTCATCAAGATGACTCATTTATGATACCTATTCCCTAGGTCTTTCATTTTTAATGTAAAACACTCATTTTGAAGTTGAAAAATAGTTTTTCTAAATATAGCTCTTTCTATATCCGAATTTCAAAAATCCATTTTTATTGAAACTAAAATAGATCTTAAGCTTTCTAACATTTTTCCATTATTATCATGCTATTACAAGTTATTTATGTGCATAAAACAAAAACCTAAGGCATTTATGAACTCAAAACAACTAGATCTAGTTTATTATACTAGTCATAAATGAATGAACACTATGATCATTATGTGGATATGGTTAGATGATGAATATATGCATAAAATATTAGTAATAACAACATAACTTAATAATAAAATAAGGTAATAACAAAATAACTTAAATAACAAGATCTATAACATTGTGATAGCATGGATCTCATGTTCAAGTATTTCCACATCCCTAGCTTAAAGCTCTTGGGGATTTTTTGAGTGAAATGACACATGAATGATCTTGCCATTACATGTTTTTAAGATAGTAGGGTGTAGATCTATTACCTATTTAGTATTTAGAACAAGAAACTTGAAGAAAAATATAAAATGTGTGTGTATGGGGGAGGTCACAGTTTGCAAGGAGGAGAGGAGGAGAGAAGAGAAAAATTTGCAAGAGTTTGTTTAGATGAAAAGTAGGAAAGTGAAATGAAGTTGGCATAAAGGGGTTTATATAGAAAAGAGGATTAGGGTTTGTGTGATTAAACAAATAAAGGAAAAATCAACAAATGAGAGAAAGCAAGGTGGCAGGGGTTTGCATAAAGGAGAGAGAGAGAGATGTGTGAGTTGTGTTGTGTATGTTTCAAAATTAAATTAAGTAATTTAAATAATAAAATTGTATTGGAAAAGTAAATTGTAAGAAATAGGACGTAAGAATGTAAAAGATAGGTTGTAAGGATGTAAGAAGTAGAGTATGGGTGGTTATACTTGTGAATAGTGTGAAAGAAATAAAAAAGTTGATTAGATAATTAAAGTACCGGTAGTAAAGAAAATATGATAAAAGGCTACAACTGTAACTTTTATAACTCGAAAAGTTCTATAACTGATATATTTAGAAATCTTATGAAATTACGAGTTCAACAGTACTAATATCATATTTTTAATATCTCGAGCCTCGAGACATACTTTTCAAAGTCTGCATTTGATCGGGTTTGAAATAGGTCAAAAATTTGCTAATTTGATCTTTTTGAGTATCCTAATATTATTACGAACCAAACTATACTTTTCACTCGTATTTTGACTTCTTGGTTTAAGAGCTCAGGGTTGCCGAATCTAAACTGCTTGGGTTTCATAGGGATTTGTTGACTTAGGGTTTCCGGTTGACTTTTTGGTTAAGGGTATAAGCTCAGATTTACCTTAAAAATTAGGGTTTACAACCTACCTCCTTAAAGAAAGTTTTACCCTCAAAACTTGAAAAACATACCTAACCCCTCAAAAAAACTGGGGTATTTCTGTCGCATCTCGTTTTCGGCCTCCCAAGTTGCCTCCTTGTGCGAATGATTCCTCCAAAGAACCTTAACATATTTGATTTCCTTACTCCTCAACTTTTGATCCTTTCGATCTAGAATCTACAACGGATTCTCTTCATAAGTGAGGTTCTCCTTCAAAAACATTAGTTCCAATTCCACAACTTGGTCCGGGTCGGCTACATGCTTTCTAAGAATAGAGACGTAAAAGACATTGTGTACTCTTGACAGATTTAGTGGTAAGCCAAGGCGATACGCCAATTCTTCAACTCATTCAAGTACTTCAAATGGACCAATATATCGGGGGCTTAACTTTCCTTGTGAGCGGATTTGATGAATACTCTTGATAAGATTCACCTTTGAGTACACGTGATCTCATAGTTGAAACTCAAGAACCTTGCTTTTCTAGATTTGCCCAACTCTTTTATCGATCTTGAGTCTCCTTCATTCGTTGTTGGATAACTCATACCTTATCAGTGGCATCTTGTATAAGGTCCGATCCAAGAACCAATTTCTCCACATCATCCTAAAATAATGGGGATCTGCACTTTCATCCATATAAAGCTTCATAGGGTAACATCTTAATTGTCGAGTGATAAATGTTGTTGTAAGCAAACTCCACTAAGGGTAAGTGTGCCTCCCAACTTCCTTTAAACTCCATCACACATGCTCGGAGCATATCTTCTAAGGTTTGTATGGTTCGCTCAGACTATCCATCGGTCTGAGGATGATATGCCATGCTAAAGTGCAACTTAGTTCCCATACACTTTTGCATGCTCCCCCAAAATTTGGACACAAACCTTAGGTCTCGATCTCATACAGTCCCAGCTGACACTCCATGTAGACGAACGATTTCCTTGATGTAGAGCTTTGCCAATTTATCCATAGAATAGGTCATACTTATTGGTAGAAAGTGAGCAAACTTGGTTAACTGATCTACTATAACCCATATAGCATCATGTCCTATTGGTGTCTTTGGCAAACCACACACAAAATCCATGGAAATCTGATGCCACTTCCATTCTAGTATTGGCAGGGGTTTTAACAATCCTCTCGGCCTTTGATGCTCTACTTTCACTTGTTGGCAAATCGGACACTTCAACACGAATTCGGCTACATCTCGTTTCATCCTGTTCCACCAATAATGTCATTTGAGATCTTGATACATTTTCATTCCTCCCAAGTGTACTGTATACCCAAAATTGTGAGCTTCACCCATGATCTCCTTCTGTATCTCCTCATCACTTAGTACACAAAGTCGTCCTTTCATCTTTATTACATCTTCATCATCTACCATGAAGTCAGTGTATTTTGCCTCTTGAATTTCTTTCTTTATTCTTTGAATTATCTCATCATAACGCTGAGCCTCTTTGATTCTTTCCACTAAAGTGGGTTCCGTCATGCCCCGAAGGGTACCCTAAACGTGGCAGTCCGTCGTACACAATATTAAAGCCTAAGAATCACCACCTCAATCACGCGAAGGCTTTCATACTATGTACAAGGCGTCTAACACATGGAGGAGGCTCATCGGAGTAATGCATTTTATGTTGATACAACTTGAGAACAATGTAAAGGAAATTCAAATCACTATTCTTCAAAATACAACTCATTAACTTCAATTACAATTCATCAAAAGATTCTACTACATAAACTATTACAAGGCAAATAATAAAACCTAGCTAATAACTTCAAACATTCTTATGTCTTGCCGGAATCCTGAAGTCATTCTCGACTTCAACCATCTCAGTCCCCACTTAGCATTCTTGAGATAACCTTCATTTAAACAACTATTGGGGTATAAGCTACACTAGCTTAGTGAGTGAAAACTTCCAGGATTACATTTATAACACGTCATACAATCAAGTGATTAGTCAGACAAGTGATATGCATCAAACTCGTGAATTCAACAAACATATGACCTGCCGGAAATCATATGTGGATGGACGCCTCCATCCCGGTTAGCAGATTAACGAATCCTGCGGTACGACCGAGACCGTTTCAGCTTACGGACAACTATAAACTATAAAATCGTTTAAGGTACAACGATAAACCAACAAATGCTAATGCTCCATCCCCATGTGTATGAATGAGTTCAATTTCATCTTCAATTCCGAATAATCAATTATACCAATTCTTTTAAGTGATCAGTCAATAATCGCAGACAATCAATTCTAATTCATCTATACAAGCAATAGTTAATCACTCGGCTTCGATATTCTTACATTCCATTTCTCATATCAACAACAAGCATACATTTCCCATTCGTCCCCATCATGCATATCCATTTTATCTTTACCAAATATTAGTGCAACTATTATTACAATCACATACAATAAATGAAATCGGAAGTAATACTCACTCGGCCAGTGGATCACCGGTCTCTTAGTACAAGTAATCCGGTGGTAGGGAATCGTCGAATCCAGGATCGCCTAAAAAAGAAGAAATACTCTAATAAGTATTTCATCATTTAACTAATCCAAACTATCTTATACAACCTATCAAATTCGCAATTTTCGTCCTCAGCGAAAATTCCAACTTAAAACGGCCATAACTTGGTCATTTTAACTCGGAATCCCGCAAATTATATATCGATTTCTATCTACTTCGAAAGATCTATCTATTTATAATATTATTTTCAAGTTTTGAAAACATTTAGGTCTCGGAAAAAGAGGGATCAGATCTGATCAGTAACGGTTTCCGATTTCGAAAAATAGTTTTCTAAATGTTTGTAATGTTTCTACTATATAGATTAGCGATACATCCAATATGAATGATTTCCTAACATGAATGACATGAGATGAGTTTAATGTATGCATGATCTTGATGATTTTTGCTAAAAGGAAATTTTATAACTTTTTATCTTGCAAGACCATAATAACAAATATTTATAAAAAATCTAGTTTTCTAGCTTTGATCATTTCCATTTGTTTTGGGATTTATTACTTAAGAAAATATAATTATTTTTGTTAAAATTGAGTCTTCATTATATATATTACTTATGACTTTCATTTCTACATAAAAATTTCCATTTTGCACTTTGTAAATATGTTTTCAAGTGGGGTTGATTCCAAAATCCGAATTTTACAAAATTAGTTTTTGAGTAATTTCTTTAAGTAAAAATCATTTGATACTTAGAAATTTAAGGCTCAACCATAAATAACTACTAAGGACTTCATTCTTACACAAAAATTTGCATTTTACACTTTGCAAATATGTTTTCCAATATGATTTACTCAAAAATCTGAATTTTAGAAAATCCACTTTTTGCATGATTCTTTTGGGAAAAACTTGTTTAATGCATTAAAATTTGAAGCTTTACTACATCTATTGTCTAAGGGCTTCATTTAACACATAAAACTTGCAATTTGAGCTCAAATACTAAGTGGTTACTTATGCATCATATTAAATTACGAATTTGACAATTGATCACTAACTCAAAATTTTTCATTTTAATTCCATTACTTATTTAACACTTTACTCATGCCTAAACTCATTCTAACTTGTAAAAATCATTGCTTAATGATATCTATTACCTATATACTTCATTTTTCACATAAAACATGAGTTTTGGAGTTGATACATGGGTTCTAAAAATTGGTCTTGGTTGGAATCCGAATTTACAAAATTCATTTTTGGTTATATCTTTTGATAAAATCTATCTAAGCTCATGAAAATCCATTCCTTACATATCCTATCCTAAGAGCCTTTCATTTTTTAAATAAAAACTTCATTTTTGAGTTGGTAAACATGTTTTTAAAATAGGCCTTGGCCAAAATCCGAAAATAGAATTTTTATTTTAAAAATAACTTTTGAAAATCACTTTTGATTCTTGTAAAAAGAAGTCTTGATGATATACATATATTAAGCCTTCATTTTCTTAAGTAAAAATTACATTTTGACACTTGGAAAGTGGTTTTTAAATGGAGGTCTTGCCAAAATACGAATTTCACAAATTTTGTTCAAGTTCAAATCTAAGATCTACACATAATATGAACATAGATCTAAAAGAAACCCATGGTAATGAACTATAAACTCATAGATCTAAACTTTACTTATCAAAATCATTCATTTATGTTATCTATACCCTAAGCCCTTCATTTTAAATGAAAAATACACATTTTGAAGTTGAAAAACCACTTTTCTAAATATGGTTCCATTTTCATCCGAATTTTCAAAAGTTGTTTTTGTTGAAAATAAAATAGATCTTGAGTTTCCTACAACTTTCCTACCATCATCATGCTATTACAAGTTGTTCATGATCATAAAACATAAGTCTAATGCATGTATGAACCTAAAACAACTAGATCTAGCCTTCTAAACTAGTTTTGAAAGCATGAACACATGTGAATGAGAAATATATGCATAAATCATAAGTAATAATAAGAATAATAACTTAAATAGCAAGATCTATGGCATAAACAAAAATCAAAGCTATAAAAAGTTAGATCTACCATATATATCAACTTTAAACAAGAAAATAATTGTAATACAAGATAATAAAAGTGGAGAAGAGAAAGATTTCATTTTTGGCATCATCATCCTAAGCTTTTAAGCTTATGGAAGTTCATTTGATGCATGAAACCTTCATTACACTTTACCTATATCACTATGGAGCTTTGGGATGAAGATTTGCTTAGAAAATCTTTAAAAATGAAGTGTGGAAGCCATGGAAGAAGAAGGGGGCAGCTTGTTTATTGGAGAAACATGAACAAGAAGAAGAAAGAAAGAGAGGAAAAAGAGAGGAAAAGAGAGAGGGTTTCAAAAAGGAAATGAAAGGAAATAATAAAGAGGCATTAAATGGAGATAGAATTGTATTAAATGAAAGGAAAAAAAAATAAAACAAGGGCAGCAATATGGACATGCTGCACGTGAATTGTGAGGAGAGGAGAGAGAGTGTTTTGTTGAAATTTGACTCAAAATTGAATTGTATAATTAATGTGTAATGTAACTTTTTGAAGAAGGCTTGAATTATATTTATTTTTAGTCAAAATGGGAATAAATAAAGGACAATGGCAGCCATAAAGAAGGTCAAAAATCTGCCATGAAGTGTGGGTTAATGTGTAGAAAGATTGAAGTGAAAAGGAAGTGATATGTGTAAGGTGTACTTGAAGGTATGGGTTGTAAAAGTACTTTATTAATAAATAAAATAAAATTGGAAAATTTATTCCAAATAATTGTAGCAGATTTTTCATAATTAAAATTAAATAATTATTTGAATTATTTTAGTATTTTAACAAATATGTTACCGGTATGATCAAAATACGCGAATATGAGCTATAAATAATATTTTTATAACCCGAAAAATTCTAAAAAAATTATTTTATGAAAATAAAAATATTTTTAAATTATTTTCTAATTATTAAATTAATTTATTTTATTTTTAGTATCTGGTTTTAAATAGAATTTGATCTCGTAAAAGCCCGAACTAACTAAATTTTAGAAAAACAAAATTTTCTATAACATATAAAATATTTATATAAAAATATAAGGCTTTATAAGAATAATAAAATTTTGTAATGAAATAAAAATGAATAGTGCAAAAGACTACTCAATTACCGGTAATAACGGAAATACGATAAAAAAGTTATAACTGTAACTTTTATAACCCGAAAATTTTCATAACTGATATATTTGGAAATCTTATGAAATTATGAGTCTAACGGTACTATTGGTATATTTTTGATATCTCGAGCCCCAGGACACGCTTTTCGAAGTCTATATCCGAACGAGTTCGAATTAGGTTAAAAATTTACCAATCTGATATTTTTAAACAAATATATATTACTATGAGTTATTCTATATATTTAAACTACATCTCGGCCTCTAGGGTTAGGGGTGCTAGATTGCCGGACTTAATTATTGTATTCCGCTTAGGGTTTCCGGGTGATTTTCCGGTTTAGATCTTTGCCAATTTGGAAACTGATATTTTATGTTTATACCACGTATTTAATTTGAGAAATTTATTTTATATTTCCTTTTGTAAGTATTTATTATCTTTTAACATTTTCGGAAATTTTGAATTGGGTTTCATTTCCGAAAGTTAATCGTTATTTACTTTTTAATAATTCGTTTTTTTTATCTATATTACCCGATTTTATAAATCGGAGTCACGTATGGAATTTGTCGTACGTAGTGGTTTTGGAATTTAACACCACTAAGACCTTATTTTATTTTTATTTTTTTTTAGGATTTTCATTTTCCCATGATTAAAAATTTTTTTGATTCATTTGTGATTTAGGACTTGTCGAAATTCGGTTTTAATTTGGAGTGATTTTTAGGGTTTATTTTCGAAGTTCATTTTGGAATTATTTACTGAAATTTTCCGAGGCTTACAGGTTCCATCACTAAATTTGCTATCTCCACCTTGGTGTCTCCTCCCGTGAACTCAATACTTAACCTCTCAAATTCCTTTACTAATTCCTTTTGATGGGTGAGCAAGGTTGCAACTTCACCGTGATTCTTATGACTTAAGGCATCAGCAACCGCATTCACTCTCCTCAAGCTACAATTAATCCCCAAATCATAATCCTTGATTAGCTCAAGCCATCTCCTTTGTCTCATGTTCAACTCTTTTTGTGTGAACAAATACTTAAGGCTCTTGTGATCAGTGTAGATCTCGCACCTTTGCCTATAAAGGTAGTGTCGCCATATCTTTAAAGTGAACACCACTACGGTTAGTTCCAAATCGTGTGTAGGGTAATTTTGTTCGTGTGGTCTTAGCTGTCTTGAAGCAGAAGCAATCACTTTCCCATCTTGCATGAGTACACATCCGAGACCATTTCTCGATGCATCGCTATGAACTATACAAGGCTTCTCGGGATTCGATAAAACCAAGATTGGAGCAGATACAAGTCTTTGCTTAAGTTCTTGAAAAATTTGGTCTCTCTTTTCCATCCTTATAAAATTTTCATTCTTTTGGGTCAGTTGGGTCAAGGGTTTAGCTATCTTGGAAAAATCCTTTACAAACTTTCTATAATACCCGGCCAGACCCAAAAAGCTTCTTACTTTTGTTGCTGTCTTAGGCAGCTTCCAGTCCGTTACGACATTTATCTTTTTAGGGTCCGCAGATATACCCTCTCTTGATACCACATGTCCCAAAAATGAATCTTATCCAACCAAAAATTACACTTGGAAACCTTGGCATATAACTTGTGTTCCCTTAAGATTTGTAATGCCATGCGCAGGTGTTCTTCATGTTACTTGCGTGTTTTTGAGTAAATAATGATATCATCAATAAAAACTATAACACTTGTCAAATAAAGGCTTATACACTCGGTTCATCAAATCCATAAATACAGCAGGAGCATTTGTTAACCCAAAAGACGTTACCAAGAACTCATAATGTCCATATCGAGTTCGAAAAGCCGTCTTAGGTACATCTTCCGGCTTGACTCTCAGCTGATGGTATCCCGATCGATGATAAATCCTTAAAAACACACTTGCTCCTTGTAGTTGGTCAAAAGGATCATTAATCATAGGGTGCGGATACTTATTCTTGATTATGACTTTATTTAGCTCTCAGTAGTCCACACATAACCTCATCGATCCTTCTTTCTTCTTAACAAACAAAACCGGTGCACCCCATGGTAACACACTTGGCCTTACGAATCCTTAATCCAAAAGTTGTAATTGTTTCTTTGACTCCTTTAACTCAATAGGAGACATGCGGTAAGGCGCTTTAGATATTGGTTCCGTGTTTGGTGCCAAATCAATCTCAAAGTCGATCTCTCGCTTCGGGGGTACTCCTAGTAGTTCATCAGGGAAAACATTCGGAAACTCATTAACAACTGGTATATCCTCAACTCGAGGTAACTCGTCCTTATTTTCCATTACACCAAAGAACTTTCCTTTTTGGTCTCAACTTCCCCATCTACAAGTAGTTCGAACGAACTTAATTAGGTTCCTCTTAAAATTATTGTTTCTCCCTTAAATTCAACATCATTCCAATCCAAGTCCTTAAACTCCACTTTCTTCCGTCTATAATCTACAATAGCTTTGGCACAAGTCAACCAACTCATACCCAAAATCACTTCATATTTACTCATTTCCAAGATGATCAAATCACATCTTGTGTGATGTCCTTGAATCACTATTGGACAGTCTTGCAACACTTCACTGGTCGTTACCACATTTCCAGTTAGAGTCTTGACACGAAAGCCAGAGGTAGTAGTGGTTATTGGTAATCCAACTTGTTTCGCCAAATCAGTGGTGATAAATGAGTGTGTGGCTCCAAAGTCGAATAAGGTGTAAGCAGTTGTCTTATTCACTAATATGCGTCATGTATTCAACATGGCTAATTACTATCCCAAACCATTCTAGCCAATTCCCTAACTTTATCTTAGAATACTATACTTACATTTCCTTTTTATAATCCTTGGATCCTAAACAATTCATAATCAGTTGAAAAAAAGAAACAAGGTTTGGAAAACTAATCTGTCACGAGTCTAAAATCTTGGCCATTGTCCTCCTCGAGGGCAGCAAATTCACAATCCTCATCTTCAATTTCCTCACAAACCCATTGTCCTTCTAGATTATATATCCTCATGCCATGCATAGCCGATCCAGAACGGTTGCTAGGGTTTCTACTATTCCCATTCCTGGGCCTTGTTGACTATGATCCTCCAAATGTCCTGGCTGGGGCACCCGTCTTTTGCAGGCACTCATTGGCAAAGTGTCCAACTTGCTTACAGAAAAAGCAAGTAGTGGTGGCTTTCTTCGGGCACTCAAAGATCTTGTGACTTGCCTCCCCGTAGAAATAACACTTATTTCTCAACTGCGGACACCTCTTAGGGTAGTGCTCTCCCTTGCACTTCCAGCAACTTGGGGTTTTAGGAATATTCTTTCCTCCATTTCCCTCGCTTGTATTTGCTTTGAAGCCATAGAGCCGCATGAACCTTTTCTGGGGATACCTCGAACTTGACCTCCCATGAAACTTTCTCTCAAACACAGAGGGTGTTCTATCCGCAATCTTTATCTTTCTCTTTTTGTCCCCTTCAACAATCCGAGCTCTCTCAACCAATTCCCTAAAAGTCCTAATGTCGAACTCCTCAAGTCTCACTCTCATATCCTCATCCAAACCATTCAGAAAAACTTGCCTCTTTAGTTCCTCATTATATTTGTATGAATCAGGGGTATACTGGAGTAGCCTATTGAACTCGGTCTCATATTGTTCCACCGTATGGCCCCTTTATGATATGTGCAGAAAATCCACATTGTACTATACCCAAAGGCTTCCAGGGAAGTAATTCTCAAGGAACTCGTAGCGGAACATCTCCCATGTAACAGGTGGCATAAGCTCCCTCCTGTTGGATTCCCACCATACTCTTGCATTCAATCTTAGTAGGTAAGTGTCATAATTAACTCTTAAGTGGTAGGGCACTTCGAAAGCATCAAAGGACCATTCTACTTGGGCCAGCCAATCCTTGGCCTCATCAGGTTTTCCAAAGGCTCCTTCATAGTATTTGTTACTCCTTATGAACTCAGGCAAGGAGCTCTTGTACGGCCTTGGTGGTGGTGGTGGTGGAGGTAAAGGTATGGTGTGGAATTACGCGTTTTCGTGCATTGGCATATCTACAGATGCTTATTGTGTTGAGGGTGGTGGAGTGGGCATTGGATCAAGAGTAGGAACAAGAGCAGGGGCAGGCATAGTTTGTCGAATGGCCTTAAGCACTTGTGCCAGTTGCCCTAAAGTCGCTTGTAAAGCTGCTTGAGCATCAGCCATTGGTAGGTTTGGCGGCGGCACCGCTTGTTATCCCCTTTCCACATTCGGTTCGTAAGACGCGCTTTGTTCTTGTCGTCTCCTTCCTTTACCACGGCTGTTTTACGTTTTATTTAACTTAGTTAAGCAATCTTCCAATAACATTATTAACATTTTATATTGAGATTCAGAAACGTCGGAAATTTCTTGTACAAGCAAGTAATATAAATGCAAAGTATAATTTAAGAAACTTAAAGAAAGAAATCTCAACTTCATAACATAATTTTTCATTAAAACTTCAACTGCAGGTACAAGGACCTTTACATTGGAATTGAAAACAAAGCATAACGATTCAAAACAACATAACAAGCAACAACGACAGACAACATCATGGAACAACAAAAGCTACTATGACCTATTTTTCAAGGTCGCAACTACATAATTCAGCTTGGACTTGTGGGTAAAAACATAAGTCTCGCTTCCTCCAATCCTAACATTCTCTTCTTGTAAACCACTTCTTCTCCTTCTTCTTCCTCATTTTCTTCAGATGGAGTAACTGTAAACCCTCAAAGTTTTACGATCGGTTGAGCTTAAACCCTAATTAGAAGGCCAACTAAAAACCCTAAAGTCAACAAAACCCTAATCAGACGGAACCGTTTAAGTCCGACAAACCCGTGTTCATAACCCTAAGTGAGTAAGAAAGAGATTAATATGAAGGATGGTTCGTAATAACATGAGAAAGATTAAAAATATCAGATTAGTTAAACCGTGATTCATTTTGAGCCTAATCAGATATAATTTTTGAAAAGTGTGTCACAGGGCCTAAAATAGTAAAAATATTCTAAATATACTGTTAGATTCGTAAAAATATAAGGTTTTCAAAAATATCAGTTTTATAATTTTTCGATAGCTAAAAATATCAGATATCGCAATTATACTTGTATTTTCTTACTACCAATACTTCATTTGTCATATCTACTTTACATTTGCCACGCCCCGAAGGGTATCCTAAATGTGGCAGTCCGCCATACACAATATTAAAGCCTAAGAATGACCGCCTCAGTCACGCGAAGGCTTCTATACTATGTACAAGGCGTCTAACACATGGAGGAGACACATCGAAGTGATACATTTTATGTTGATACACTTAAGTAATAATGTAAAGCAAATACAATTCACTATACTTTAGATACAAATCACTATACTTCATATACGAATCGATATACTTCAAAATACAAATCATTACATCCATCTAAAGACTTCCCTACATAAACTATTACAAGGAAAAACATAAAACCTAGCTAATACTTCAAGTATTCTTATTCCTTCCTGGAATCTCGAAGTCATTCTCGGCTCCAACCATTTCAGTCTCCACTTTGCATTCTTCAGATAACCTGTTCATTTAAACAACTATTGGGGTATAAGCTACACTAGCTTAGTGAGAATTCCCTTAATTCCATACCATAACAAGCAAGTTATAATCAACCATATGCTATGCATGAACAAACACATGAGCAAACAATTATGTATGGGTATCCAGAACCCACACACAAAACTGATTTACGCCCTCCGTATCTTGCATTAGGAATGGTATTAAAGTCTATACGACCGCTGCTAGTCCCCAAGCCCTCGGCTCATAGCACTCGACTCGGCTAGGCTCACCCATGGAATGCATCCACATGTGCCTTAGTTCCCATGAATGAGCTCTGGCACCAGTCTCGTTATCCAAACGAGTCATCATCGGACCATACCGATCGACCTACGTAGGAGTAGCACGCTACCAAATACAATATGGCCGATGTGATGCATGACCAATTTAATTTTTTCTTAGGTCAAACTATTCATATATTCTTTAGAGTGACCAACCAATATCATACACATAACATAAATAATATGAACAGTGCAGTTATCTAATCGAGTCATGGTTTCGATATGCTTTAGTATTCTTTGGCATACATTCATCACAGTCTCATCATATATCCCATCCCCATTCATATCGATTTTTATCTTGTTCCTATAATTCTAATGCAACTAGCTACAAGCACAAACAAGGTAACAAAATAAGAAGAAGACTCACTCGGCCATTGGATCACCGGTCTTTTAGTAAAAGTAATCCGGTGGTAGAGAATCGTCGAATTCGTGGTCACCTAAAAAGGAAGAAATACTTTAATAAGTATTTGAACTCAAACTAATCCAAACAATCTAATACAAACTATCAAATTCGCAATTCTCGTCCTAAGCGAGAATTCCAACTTAAAACGGCCATAACTTGGTCATTTTAACTCGAAATTTTGCAAATTATATATCGATTTCTATCTACTTTGAAAGATCTATATATTTATAATATTATTTTCAAGTTTTGAAAACATTTAGGTCTAAGAAAAGAGGGATCATATCTGATCAGTAACGGTTTCCGATTCCGAAAAATAGTTTTGTAAATGCTTAGAATGTTTCTATTTGATGAATCAAGTATACATGAAATATGAATGATTTCCTAACATGAATGACATGAGATGAGCTTAATTTATGCATGATCTTAATGATTTTTGCTAAAAGAAAAATTTTATAACTTTTTATTTTGCAAGACCATAATAACAACTACTTATGAAAAATCTAGTTTTCTAACTTTGATAATTTCCATTAGTTTTGGATTTATTACTTAAGAAAATATAATTATTTTTGTTAAAATTGAGTCTTCATTATATCTATTACTTATGACTTTCATTTCTACATAAAGATTTCTATTTTGCACTTTGCAAAAATGTTTTCAAGTGGGGTTGATTCCAAAATCCAAATTTTGTAAAAATTAGTTTTTGAGTGATTTCTTTAAGTAAAAATCATTTGATATTTAAGAAATTAAGGCTCAACCATACATAACCACTAAGGACTTCATTTTTACATAAAAATTTGCATTTTACACTTTGTGAATATGTTTTCAAATAGGATTTACTCAAACATCCGAATTTTAGAAAATCCACTTTTTGAATGATTCCTTTGGGAAAAACTTGTTTAATGTATTAAAATTTAAGACTTTATGATATTTATTACTTAAAGACTTCATTTAATACATAAAACTTTTATTTTGAACTTGGATAATGGGTGTTTACATAGGCATCATCCAAAGTTACGAATTTTATAAGTTGAACACTAACTCAAAAATTTCCATCTTGATTCTACTTTATGTTTTACACGTTAATCTCATCAAAACTCATTTCAACTTGTAAAAATCACTACTTAAAGATACCTATTACCTATACCCTTCATTTTTCATATAAATCATGAGTTTTAGAGTTGATAAATGGGTTTTCAAAATTAGTCTTGGTTGAGATCCGAATTTACCAAATTTATTTTTGGACATATCTTTTGATAAAATCTATCTAAACTTATGAAAATCCATTCCTTACATATCATATCTTAAGAGCCCTTCATATCTTGAATAAAAACTTCATTTTTGAGTTGGAAAACATGTTTTTAAAATATGTCTTGACCAAAATCCGAAAATGAGATTTTTATTTTGAAAATAACTTTTGAAAATCACCTTTGATTCTTGTAAAAAGAAGTCTTGATAATATACATCCATTATGCCTTCATTATCTTAAGTAAAAATTTCATTTTGACACTTGAAAAGCGGTTTTTAAATAGGGGTCTTGCCAAAATACGAATTTCACTATTTTGTTTGAGTTCGAAACCAAGATCTATACTTAATATGAACATAAATATAAAAGAAATGCATGGTAGTAAACTATAAACTCATAGATCTAAACTTTACTCATCAAAATCTTTCATTTATAGAACCTATACCCTAAGCCCTTCATTTTAAATGAAAAATACACATTTTGAAGTTGAAAAACAACTTTTCTAAATATGATTCCATTTTCATCCGAATTTTCAAAAATTATTTTTGTTGAAAATAAAATAGATCTTGAGTTTTTTAAAACATTCCTACTATCATCATGCTACTACAAGTTGTTTATGAACATAAAACAAAGTTTAATACATTTTATGAACTCAAAACACTAGATCTAGTTTACTACACTAGTTTTAAATGCATGAATCACTAAGATAGACATGTGGATGGTGAATCTATGCATAAATCATAAGAAATAACAAAAATAACAATTAAATAACAAAATCTATGGCATAAACAAAAATCAAAACTATAAAAGTTAGATTTACAAAATATAACTACTTTGAACAAGAAAATAATAGTGATACAAGAGATTAATCATAGAGAAGAGGAGTGTTTCATTTTTGGCATCATCATCCTAAGCTTTTAAGCTTATAGAAGCTCATTTGATGCGTGAAACTCTCATTACACTTTACCTATATCACCTATGGAAGCTTTAAAAGGAAGTTTACTTAAAAATCTTCAAAAAATATGTGTGGGAGCTCAAGAATGGAATGGGGGCAGCTTGTGTTCTTGAAGAAACAAGAACAAAATGAAGAAGAAAAGAGAGGAAAAAGAGAGAGAAAAAGTTAAGGAATGAAAAGGGAAAGAGGAGTAAATGAAAAAGAGAGAGAAAATGAGTGTATTAAATGAGTTTTAATTAATTGAAAGAGAAAAAAAATAAAACAAGGCAGAAAAAAAAGAGGAAGGGGGGGTGGGGGGGGGGGGGGGGGGGGGGGGGGGGGGTGGGTGGTGGGCTGTTAGAAGAGGAGAGAGTGAATTTGTTTGAATTTGACTTGAATTAATGTGTAATGTAGCTTTTTGAAGAAGGATTGAAATATATTTATTTTTAGTCAAAATAGGAGTAAATTAAAGGACAATGGTAGCCATAAAGAAGGAAAAATCTGCCATGAAGTGTGGGACAAAGTGTAGAAAGATTGAAGTAAAAAGGAAGTGATATGTGTAAGGTGTACTTGAAGTATGGGTTGGAAAAGTGCTTTTTATTAAGAAAAATACAAAATAAAATTAGAAAAAATATTTTTAAATAAGTGGCAGAATTTTCATGAATAAAATTAAATAATTATTAGAATTATTTTAGTATTTCAATAAATATGTTACTGGTATGATCAAAATACGCGAATATGAGCTATAAATGATATTTTTATAACCCGAAAAATTCTAAAAAATTATTTTATGAAAATAACAATATTTTTCAAATATTAAATTAATTTATTTTATTTTTAGTATCGGGTCTTAAACAGAATCTGATCCCGTAAAAACCCGGAACTAACTAAATTTTAGAAAAACAAAATTTTCTATAATATATAAAATATTTATCTAAAAATATAAGGCTTTATAAGAATCATAAAATTGTGTAGTGAAATAAAAGTGAATAGTGCAAATGACTAATTAATTACCGGTAGTAATGAAAATACGATAAAAAGATTATAACTGTAACTTTTATAACCCAAAAAATTATATAACTGATATATTTGGAATTCTTATGAAATTACGAGTCTAATGGTACTAATGGTATATTTTTTATATCTCGAGCTCTGGGACACGCTTTTCGAAGTCTGTATCCGAACGGGTTCAAAATAGGTAAAAAATTTACCAATATGATATTTTTAAACAAACTTATATTTCTACGAGCTATTCTACATATTTAAACTATACCTCGGCCTCTAGGGTTAAGGGCGCTAGATTGCCGGACTTAAGCTATTGTATTCCGATTAAGGTTTCCGGGTGATTTTTCCGATTTAGATCTTTACCAATCTAGAAACTAATATTTTATGTTTACACAACATATTTAATTTGAGAAATTTATTTTAAATTTTATTTTTGTAAGTATTTAATATCTCTTAATGTTTTCGGAATTCTTGAATCGAGTTATATTTTCGAAAGTTTCATTATTTACTTTTTAATAATTTGTTTTTGAGCTTTATACTACCCGATTTTATAAGTCGGAGTTACGTATGGAATTTGTCGTATGTAGTGGTTTTGGAATTGATGCATGTTGAGTTCTTACTTTTTTTTTAAGAATTCTTATTTTTCTCAAGATTCGAAAATTTCTGGATTTGCTCGTGTTTTTGGACTAGTTGAAGTTCGGTTTTAATTTAGAGTGATTTTTAGGGTTTATTTTCGAAGTTTATCTTGGAATTATTTACTGAATTTTTTTGGGGCTTACAACATTACATTATTCATTACTATTCTACACTATTCACCTATCTCTATTTTTTCTTACAACCTACTCTTACAACCATACACCTATTTTCTTACAATTTTCATGTCCAATACAACTTCACATATCTCACATTTTACTTTTCATTAACAAAAATACAAAAAAACACAAATTTCCTCTCTCTCCCCTCTCAATATTGCGCTGGCCCCCTTCCCATTCCCCTTGATTTGTTTTATTTTCCATATATTTAATTAACACAAATTACCCTCCACTTTTTTCTTTAAATACCACATCTTCCTTTTATTTCCTTCACACCTTTCATACATTACCATTACTCTCTCAAAATCTCTCCATAAGCTCTCTTTAAGTTTCTCTAGTTTTTCTTCTCTTATAGGTAAAACTCTTAAGCTTTCCTTATATTCATTTGCTTAGTATGAGCATAGTGTATGTTTTCTAAACCCATGGAGATTAAGAAAGCAACAATATGTTTATACTTTGTTCTTGCTCATGAATCTATTTTCCTTTATGTTGTTTTTTTTTTTTTTGTATATCTAACTAAATATATCTATATAGTTATATATATCTTTTAGAGCATATAAGCTCATTTTTTATTGTAATTTATTTACTTTCAAGTTGTTTTAAGACTAGTCTTTATAGTCTTAGACTTGTCCTCATCAAGCCAAAACAATTTTCTTTTTCTTTTGGGACTAGTCTATTTTTAGTCCGGGGAAGCCTTGAAGAAGCTAAGGCTCCTAGTACTTGAAAATTATTATTAATATGCTTACTTATTTCTTATATTCTTTATTAGTTTATCTTGTGATGTTTTCATCTTTACATGATTATATTCATGCATGGCTAATAAGTTGTTGTCCAAATAAAAAGGAACAATCTTTTTTATGAAAGAATAAGATTCTATCACTAAATAAATGTTTTCCCCAAGGATTTAGGAAATTTTTTTCAATTTCTTTTTAAGGTTTATATAAACTCATCATGAAATTTCAAACTATTAATAAAAGAAGTTTCTTCAAAAGTCTAAAGATACTTCCTTTTCAACATAAGAAATCTTGATATATATAGATAATTACTTGATATTATTTTTACCAACTTTCTAAAATAAGAACTAAATAAGTTTTCAAGAAAATCAACTTACAAGGAAGATGAAAATAAATTATCAAAGAATAAAACTCATCAAGTATTACTTTTAGAAACTCTATTTTTCAATTCATAGAAATAAAATTGGTAGATAAACTCAAAAGACCAAACTTTATTTTCGACTCACTTTTGATAAACTAAAGAATCAAAATATAAAATACTAGATTTTTATCAATAGAAAATTTACAAGTTACTTCAACCACATAAAGCAAAGTTTAATAAATCCAAATTTTCAAAACATTAAAAAAGGTTGTTTTAAGGAAATAAATTAAACAAGACAACACCTATAGCATCATGCATAAATTATGAGTCTATTTATATACATAAGGAATTCTTTTCAAGTATATATTTGATTTTTACGTAAACAAGCCTTAGTAAGGGAAGGAATAGAAAATGTTGTTTTTCAAGAAAAAAATTTTCGTGTTAGATATGTGCCCTTCTAAACCGTGACCCAAATAACCTTTTATAGTAAAAGTAACCTTAGAAATGGATAGATCTTTTCAAGTAGGTAGAAAACGACATATAATATGCAAAATTCCTAGTTATAATGAGCAAGTTATGGCCATTTTAAGTTGGAACTTCTTTCAATCCGATTTTACCGCAATTTCGAGATATATTTAGAATCTTTAAAGTAGAAATTCTATGAAAGACTCATTTTAGGTATTTCATCTTGTTTAAGTGAAGAAGAAACCGATATCGCCTTCCCAGAAGATTATTTCTACTAGGAGCGATCGTCATGGAGTGAGTTAATCCCTTACTAATTACGTTTCCTTGATTATGCTTATAAATAGTAGCACTAGAGAGTTAAGAACAAGATAAATGAATAAATGATGTGTGAATTGGATTCATGATTGAATGATGTGATTGTTGAATAAAAGCTAAGTATATCGAAAGAAGATTTGATGAGTAATTTATGTCTTTTCTTAATAGTATGATGAACATTGCTTTGGTCACCTTTAACTTGAAACCAACAATAAAATTAAAAGACCAATATTAAAAATAGTTCATGCATGATATATTGTGAGTCAAATTTAAACTTTTCACTACGATTCTTCGTGTGGGGAAATGATGAGTTGTAGTGGTGGCTAATAGGAGCCGGAAAGTCTATAGGGCTAGTAGGAGCCGGAAAGTCCGCACGGGCTAGTAAGAGCCGGTAAATCTACAAATCATTGATGGTCGTATGGGTCAGTAACCACCCAACCCCGGACATAGAGGGCGTAAAATCCATGTTACACATGGTTTTCGGTTAATTATGTGTATTTTGTTTGCTCATGTGATTGATGCATTCCCAGATGATTGTTTAAATACTTGTATGTTTCATGGAAATGTTTTAAAGAAGGGAGTTATCTCACTAAACTAGTTTTGCTTATACCCCTATAGCTTTTTGTTACAGTTTGATTACTTGTGGTTGGCACCAAGGAGCCCTTTTTGTCAAGTATAAGCCAAAGCTACTAGGAGTTTTTGGAAGAAGTTTACATGTTTAGTTTTGGATGTAGACTTCTAAGAGAAATCTCTATAGTAGACTTATGTTATATTCATATATGTTTTTAAGATAGCTTAGACTAGCAAGAGTTTAAGTGCAAGAGAATGCCCTTAAGAAGTTGTAAGACCTTTATCTTAATGATTATTACATGCTTACTTTTGTCAGTTCTTGTATGTTTTTATTATCTGCTTAAACGTAATACGCCTTTGAGTCTCCTACTATCTTGGAAGCACGCATTGGACGTGATATTGAAGCTCCTGCTTGACTAAGATTGTCATTCATTAGCTTTAATATTATATGTGACAAACTGCCACGTTTATGGTACCTTCTGGGGCGTGACAGTAACGACCTCATCCTCTATCTCATCCACTTCTTCCTCATAGGGTTGGTAACCGATTTAACTTAGTGGAAGTGGCTGGGCCATATCAGCTGGTGGAGGTAGTATTTCCTTATATACTCCCCACCAAAAGAAGTAACTTTGAGCATCCGCTCGAAGCCAATCAACGTGATCCCCCAACAAGTCATGAGCGTAAACAAACAGATATCCAATTGGGTTCCAAGTTTGAAAATCGAGATAAGTCAGTTTTCCTTCATTCCTTAACATAAAAGTAGCTTCTTGCAACATGGGTTGTCCTAACTTGTAAATAATAATCATTTCTAATGCATAAATCACTTTAAGCTCCGACCAACATTTCTTCCTTATAGGGCAATATTCTATGTTGGTCACGACCTTAGGCCACTCGGTATTCATCAGACCTCTTTTCCACAAATTAAACATCCCTCGAATTGACCAAGGGTGGCCAGCTAAAGCAAATTCTTCGTACAAAACCCTAATTCTTAAACGGTATTCAACCAAAGACTCATCGGGTTGCTTACGCATTTGCCTTACCGCTATGCGGGCTTTACCAAGAGTAAGCTATTCACAAAAGAAGAAAGGACTAGAATTATATAACCCATACTACCTATGTTATTCTTATCTAAATCTTCCTTTACTTTTTTATATTTTTACCCTATCTTAGTCTTTTCTCTATATTCCTCCTTAAGTCTGTTAATTATGTTATGATTGTAGACTATTAACCATGCTCTGATACCAACTTAAACTATCACACCCCAAAGGGTACCCTAAACACGACAGTCTACCACACTCGATATCTAAACTCAAGTATGACAACCTTAGTCACTCAATGAGTTTAAACACCGGGTGTAAGGCTCACATTCATCATATAGGGAACAGTACTTTGAATTGAAATAGCTTAAGGAGACATACAAAGTAGTAAGATTGTAAATCATAACAGTTATAATCAGATTAATCTATTACATGATCTAAGGGGCAAACCCCCATCAAAATATTAAGAATCCTTAGGTCCTCAAAAGTTTCTTACAACAACATGTATTTATATAGATTAAGGAGATTCTACTAGAAGTCTATGCCTAACATCTAGGTCCCGACTTCTTCAAAAGCTCCGTAAATTCCCAAAAGCCGTACTTGAGAAAAGTGGCCTCTTAGGGATAGCCATAAATAATCATACTACAATAGGAAACTATAGGGGTATAAGCTTATGAGCTTAATGAGTTTCACTTCCAAATTAAATACTTCAATCAAGCAATATATATCAGGTAAGTTGTATCATCAACCATATGAAATGCACAAGCATGTGAGCATACAATACATAATACTTTTTGGGAGTCTTATATTGAATGGATTTATGCCCTCCATTCAGGATTAGGCGTTTCAGGCCCATACGATCATAGATTTCAATTTTTCTCATTACATTGTGGTTGATTCAGGTGCTCACCTACACACAATTTATAGTTGATACAAGTGCCTATACCACTACCATTTCAATTTCAGCCATTACACCAACATTCGAGTTTACAGGCCCCTCGTTCCCTAGCTATTATGCCTTCTTCCCATAAAGGTATAATAACAAATACAATGTGACTCAACACATGGTATGCATGGTCAATTTGATTATAAGATCACGGCATATTAATTAAGGATTTATGGGCGATCATAGATATTACAAACACTTCAATTCTATACTAAATCATACAAATATTTAAAACAATCCCATTTCGATATTCTTATCATCGATTCACCCAAATTCGCATATACATTCCAATTTATCTTGCCTTAATTCTAATGCCACTATTATTACAAGCACAATCATAAGCATATGATTTAAAGATAGTAAACTCACTTTGTCATGGTATAAAAATCCACTAAGTCGTAATAGTCATCGGGAAGATCTATTCCATCTCCTAAGGCTCCTAATCAAAAGAAATAACTCTAATGAGTATTTCTACAAAGTTTGAGTGAATCTATAAATTCTCTACTCTAACAAGCTCATCAAAGTTCGTCTAAGAGAAAATTTCAACTTAAAACGGTCATAACTTGGTCATTTTAACTCGGAATTTCGCATATTATATATCGATTTCTACCTATTCAACGAGAGATATCTATTTCTAGAGTTATTTTCAACAAACAAGGTCGTTTGGTCCATGAACAGTAGGGTACATAATGCTATACGAAATTCCCATCCCACAATTCAACTCCTAATTTCAAACCAAGCATCATTGTAAAGCTTTGATAGATTCTTAGCTATCATTATATCTTAAAAGACTCTATTATATACATATATAATCCAATATCATGCATGATTCATGGGCGTTGGTAAATCTATTCCCTCATGTGCTTAGATAATGTTTAATAGGATGTATAAGATACTATTTTCCTAACTTAGTTTCTACCAAGTGCATCATGAATATATGCAATACCTACAAGCTATTGTCATGAATGTTATGAGATGAACTACATATATGTATATTCTTAATGATATGATACCAAGAATTCTTTTAGAAAACTTTTATTTTGCAAAACTTTTGAAATTTCTAAACTTTAGAAAACTAGTTCTATTTCTTGCAAAATCACACTTGCTTTTATCAAAAATCAATATTGATGACCTATATGCCTAACACATTCATTATTTTAATAAGATTCTTCATTATGGAGTTGGAAAATAGATGTTTTCATAGGTGGTCTACATAATTATGAATTTTGCAAGATTTTAAGGAATGAAAACATTATTTAATTTATACTTTGAAATCTTTCCTTGTTTTAGGATTATACTTGAATAAATTTCATTTATCTTTGTCAAAATTTGGTCTTTATTACATGTATCTCCTAGGACTTCCATTTTTCCATAAAAATCATCATTTTGGCATTTGGAAATAGGTACTTAAATAGCAGTCATTTTCAAATCCAAATTTTGAAAGTTCCATTTGAAATTGTTTCTTTTGTAAAACTCATTTAATCTTTCAGAAACTAACTCCTAATCAAACCTACTCCTTAAGGCTTCCATTTCTTTAATAAAAATCTTATTTTGGGGTTGAAAAATAAGTGTTTACACTTCAAGCTTTCCTTATTACGAATTTCAAGTTTGTTATTGGGATTGAAACATAGCTTTTGTAAACTTTTCCTTATTTTGAAAATACTCTTTAGTAGATCTAAGCTTTACTCATCAAGATAACTCATTTATGATACATATTCCCTAAGCCTTTCATTTTTAATCTAAAACACTCATTTTGAAGTTGAACAATTGCTTTTCTAAATATGGCTCTTCTTAGAACCAAATTTCAAAAATCCATTTTTGTTGAAACTAAAATAGATATTAAGCTTTCTAGCATTTTTCCACTGTTGTCATGCTATTACAAGTTATTTATGTGCATAAAACAAAAACCTAAGGCATTTATGAACTCAAAACAACTAGATCTAGTTTATTATGCTTGTCATAAATGCATGAACACTATGATCATTATGTGGATATGGTTAGATGATGAATATATGCATAAAATATTAGTAATAACAACATAACTTAATAATAAAATAAGGTAATAACAAAATAACTTAAATAACAAGATCTATAACATTGTGATAGCATGGATCTCATGTTCAAGTGTTTTCATATCCCTAGCTTAAAGCTCTTGGGGATTTTTTGAGTGAAATCACACATGAATGATCTTGCCATTACATGTTTTTAAGATAGTAGGGTGTAGATCTATTACCTATTTAGTATTTAGAACAAGAAACTTGAAGAAAAATGTAAAGACCCGATCCTCTAAATCCCGAGACTTAGAGTATCGAATCCCCAACCACATATAACGTTTGCACATTATATGTAAGGTTGTCCTAAAACTAACAGTTTATGAAAATTGTTTGATCAAAGTCACTAAACTTTGAAAAGAGATTTTAAACAAAACATGATTGCTAACAAAAGCAATCTATACATACATTTACATCATATAAACATTGCTTAGTGTCAATACATGACACTACAAAAATTATATGTTTTCTCTAAACATGAGAATCCTAAAGGATTTTAAGGTCATTACAAAAAGAATTTGGCTTAACTAACAAGCCTTCTATACATAGCCTTTTCCTTAACAAAAAGTCTTCCAAAAGTCCAGGGTAATCGGATCCTATTCGTCCCACTCATCCAGAAATCTCTCGAAATCGGACCCATAGCCCAAGTCATCATAAAACTCGTCTCCAATACCTGCAAGGCAGCAAAAGTGAGCCAGAGGCCCAGTACACAATAACCAATGCATAACAAGTCATCCAATTCATGTAATGCATCATAGAACAAGTGGTTATCTTTATTACACTTTCTTTCACAAATCAACAAGAGGGTATTCAAACCCCGGTCACACTTCGGGAATCCAGGGATCCTGAGTAACAGCAGCTGCTCAGGGGGTTGATATAAGCAGTCCGAATACTTATATCCTATATCTATTTCATGAAGATAATAGCTTCATTTAGGGTTTAAAAGCCGTTGCCCGACTCTACTTAAACTCAGTCCATAACATGAGCCTAGTTCACAAGTTCCCATAAACTTTAAACTAAATCATGGTATTTCCCCCTAAGTTTAAGCAAACGTTACTCAGATACTATTCCCCCCTATCGGCTACCCACTTAACCAAAAGAATCGCTATTGCATCATAGCGTACCATTGCATCATGGTAAAGTCATTGCATCATGACTTGGTTAAGCGCCTAGCTAACATGTCATTGCATCATGACAGGTTTGCTGCTCCTCGGACCAGATTAAATAGCGTAATAGACATCCAATTCATTCAAATGTTAAGCCGAATCAATTTAAGTCAAATTAGAAATGCCTGGTCCTAGCAAACATCAAACAAGTTATCGCGTACCTGAACCCGTTAGTATATAACTAGGATCTCTCGGTGATGAACTAACCGAAGAATCCTTAACTGAAATAGAAATATCACAATAATCAATAACTCAATAATTATAGCTTTCATTCTCACAAATATACACATATCATCTCCATTAATCAAAGAACTTCATATAGTTGAATACAAAGTCACGAATAAACATTTAAAGGTCTTATTATATCACAAATCGCTTAATAAATACTTAATTGCTCAAATAACAAACTTTGGAAACTTTTTAGAAAAAGTTCTTAAAATTCAAAAACACAGGGGATACGCCGGTACTCAACGCCGGTGGCGTTGAGCCGGTGTTCAATGTCCTAAAAAAAAACACACTGCCAACGCTGGCAGCGTTCAAGGATACGCCGTCAGCCTTTGCACGCTACGCCGGCGGCCTTGAGCCGGCGTAGAATCCAAAACCAAAGTTTTCAAAAACGTCCAGAGAGGTGTAAGCCGGCCGCTTACATAAGTACGCGGGAAGCCTTCACATGTACGCCGGCGGCCTTGATTCCCAGTAGCCAGCGTACAATATGGAAGAAAGAACGCCGGCTGACTTTCCTAGCGAAAGCCGGCGGCGTTCAATCAGCTTTAAGAAATTTGATTCTGTGGACTATCAACACCGCCTCTACGCCGGCGGCGTAGAAACTCAAATTGTCGGCGTACGTTCTGAAGAACAGACGCTGGCAAATCCTTAGCATAAAAGCCGGCGGCGTAACAAACGGCGTTAGGAAAATCAATTCTGTGGGCTTTCTACACCGCCTCTACGCCGGCGGCGTAGAATCCCCAGATGCCGACGTACGGTTTAAAAACAGGCTTAAACGATAAACCCAAATCCCCTGTTTTTCCACTTTGTAAAATTCTATGTTAAAACACTTCAAAATATTTCTCAACTACACTTCCAACTTCATATACTCACTTCTAACTATACTACTTAATTCTAGCAACTCAAAACAAGAATTCAACACAATCAAACACTTCTACTCCACATCAATCCAATCTACATTTTTCCTACACAATTTCTCTTCACATTCTCCCAAGACTTCATATTACTTCAACCATGCATGCACAAACTCACATACTCATATAACTCATTCATAACTCATCCCAAGCATAAACAAACAATTTGGATTACATTAAACTCATTTCATCCAAGACTTTACAAAAACTACAACAAGAAATGAAAACAAAGCATAAGCCACACTTAAAGCAACTTACATTTAAATGCTTTGCCTTGAAGATAACTTAATTTCCAAAGCTTGCTATTGCCCTTAGTTTAGGCTTGGAATTGGAAATGGAGAAGGAAATGGAAGAAGAAAAGAAAAGGAAGAAAGAAAAGGAAAATTCGGATAAAATTTGAGCTGCCCCAAAAGTAGTCAAATTAGCTTATTTTGACTTTAACATTCAAATTTACCCCTTAATGCATATATTAACTTAGGATGCATTTGGCATGAATTTGAACTTCATTTGGGCCTTATATTTGAGCATAAATGCTACTTATTAAGAAACAAAATTTCCATCACTAATCTTGTAAAACCAAAGTTGATTTTTTAATCAACTTAACTAACACCTTAATGCACAAAAGGCACAATTAATAATTTCATTACTCACACATTAATGCATATAAAACAAAAATATTAATGTCAACATATACATATACAAAATCATATATCTTAGACTACTAACAATATAACCATGCTCATTCAATTCAACAATTTAAAATAAATAAATAAACACATGAAATTTGAATAGAATTGAAATCTAGGTCATTTCAAAAAATATAAAATGTGTGTGTATGGGGGAGGTCACAGTTTGCAAGGAGGAGAGGAGGAGAGAAGAGAAAAATTTGCAAGAGTTTGTTTAGATGAAAAGTGAGAAAGTGAAATGAAGTTGGCGAAAATGGGTTTATATAGAAAAGTGGATTAGGGTTTGTGTGATTAAACAAATGAAGGAAAAATCAACAAATGAGAGAATGCAAAGGGAAGAGGGTGCCGGTTTGCATAAAGGAGAGAGAGAGAGATGTGTGTGTTGTGTTGTGTTGTGTAAGTTTCAAAATTAAAAGTAATAAAATTGTATTGGAAAAGTAAATTGTGAGAAATTGGATATAAGGATGTGAGAGATAGGTTGTAAGGATGTAAGAAGTAGAGTATGGGTGGTTGTACTTGTGAATAGTGTGAAAGAAATCAAAAAGTAGATTAGATAATTAAAGTACCGGTAGTAAAGAAAATATGATAAAAAGCTATAACTGTAACTTTTATAATCCGAAAAATTCTATAACTGATATATTTGGAAATCTTATGAAATTACAAGTCTAACGGTACTAATATCGTATTTTTAATATCTTGAGCCCCAGGACATATTTTTCAATGTCTATATCCGATCGGGTTCGAAATAGGTCGAAAATTCGCTAATTTGATCTTTTTTAGCATCCTAATATTATTACGAACCAAACTACACTCTTCACTCATATTTCGAATTCTTGGTTAAAGAACGTGGGGTTGTCGGATCTAAACTGCTAGGGTTTCCTAGAGATTTGTTGACTTAGAGTTTCCAGTTGACTTTCCAGTTTAGGGTATAAGCTCAAATTTATCTTAAAAATTGGGGGTTTACACCTTGACTCTATCTATTAGAGTCGGCTTCATCACCAAATGGGAAATTTCCGCTTCTACACTTTATCCCACAAATTCCTTGCTCAATCTCTCGAATTCCTTTATAAGCTTCTTTTAGGTTGTGAGCATGGCTGCAACTTCCCTATTGTTTTTCCAACTAAAGGCATCTGCTACAGCGTTCACTCTTCCAGGACAATAGTTTATTCCGAGATCGTAATCTTTAATAAACTCTAACCATCTTCTTTGCCTCATATTTGATTCCTTTTGTGTAAATAAATACTTAAGGCTCTTATGGTTCGTGTATATCTCACATCTCTGTCCATACAAGTAATGCCTCCAGAGTTTGAGGGAAAAAATGACAGCAGCTAACTCAAGATCATGCGTCGAATAATTCTGTTCGTACGGCCTTAACTATGGCGAAGCGTACACAATTACCTTCCTTTCTTGCATAACCACGCATCCTAAGCCATTCCTTGATGCATAACTGTGAACTGTATATGGCTTCTCTGGATCTGGTCAGAATTGGGGCGGATACCAATCGTTGCTTCAATTCCTGTAAACTTTGTTCTCACTTTTCATTCCAAATAAACTTCTCATTCTTCTGGGTCAACTGAGTTAGTGGTTTGGATATTTTCGAGAAATCTTGCACAAACTTCCTATAATAGCTAGCTAATCCGAGGAAACTTATAATCTCAATTATTGTCCTTGGTTGCTTCCATTCCATCATGGCCTTAATCTTTTCAAAGTCTACTGCTATTCCGTTCCCCGAGACAACATGTCGTAGAAAGGATATCTGATCTAACCAAAAGTCACACTTGGATAGTTTGGCATATAACTTGTGCTCCCTTAATGTTTGTAATGCCATCCTCAGATGTTCTTCATGTTGCTCTCATGTCTTAGAATAGACAAAATATCATCAATGAAGACAATTACGCACATATCCAAGAGTGGCTTATGAACTAGATTCATCAAGTCTATAAAAGCTGCCGGTGCATTGGTCAATTCACATGGCATAACCATGAACTCATAATGTCCATACCGAGTTCTGAAAGTGGTCTTTCACACATCTTTAGGTTTTATCCTTAGTTGGTGGTATCCCAATCGCAAATCAATACGCGAAAACACGCTTGCTTCTTGTAATTTGTCACGCCCCGAAGGGTACCCTAAACGTAACAGTCCGCCACACTCAATATTAAAGCTTAAGTATGACAACCTTAGCTATTTCAAAAGCTTTGATATCAAGTGTAAGGAGTGCTCTCACAAGTTTAGAGGACCATACCCGGGATTATAATAACATGTTTAAGAAAAGAGAACTCATAATATTCATTCACTTATAATAATATACTTACAAAACTCAGGGACATTTTCCCTCATTCTCTAGTCTATTACAAGAAGATTACATATCTTATCCAAGCTAAACTTTATCTACAATTTCTTTGCTCCAAAAAGAAATTACCTGGTAGCAGGGTTCTCGTGGCCTCAACCACAGGAAGGGAAATTGCAAAAGATATCTATTGGGGTATAAGCTAATAGGCTTAGTGAGAACTATTTCCATAAATAACTTCCTGTAACAAGATTTCAAACAAGTTGTTTAAATAATCAAATGTGATGCAACATACACGTGGGCAAACAAGCATATAGCTTTCCGGGAACTATATGTTGAATGAATTTGCATCCTCCATTCGGGGTTTGGTGATACTTAATCTCAAATCAAGTAGTTTTAGTTAAAAAAATTTATGCTCGCGAGCACTCATTGCCAAGCATTCCGAATCTACTTGAATTGACCTTGCTTTCAGATTTTCTACTAAGCATTTCCCTTAAGCCGCCAAGCAATCGCTTTCGGATACTCCGCTAAGTGTTGCTTTCGACATGAGCCTACTATTCTTCTCACCCAAGGATAATAACCCATATGCAATGTGACTCACTTCATGATATGCATGAATCCATTTATTTATGATGTCATAGTATAATTATTATTGAATTTAAGGCGATCAAAGAATTTCATACAAATCAAAGGTTATACTAAAACAAGCATTTATATCAATTCCGGCTCCGATATTCTGAGGATTCTTTCAAAGAATTATTTTACATACATATCGATTTATCTTTTCCTAATTCTAATGCAACTAATTTACAAGCACAACAAGTATAGCATTTTAAGGAAATAAACTCACGATGCCATGTCGACTATTCCTCTATGCGGATGAGTCATTCACACACTTCTCTTAATCGTAATAATCTTCGGGATAAAGGTATCCTTCCTCGGAGTCACCTAGCCAAAGAAAATACCCACAATGAGTATTCCTCGATGATTTTCTTGAATTTTGACAAAACAATGTCAAAAAAACATTAAAGTTCGTATAAAAAAGCTCCAATTAAAATGGCATAACTTGGTCATTTTACTCGGAATCGCATAAATATTACGATTTCTACCTACTCGAAAAGATCTACCATTTCCAAAATTATTTTTAACAAAAAAGGTCATATAGGCTCCGAAACAGTGGCGAAAAAATTCACACGGATTTTCCAACACAAACAACTTTGGTTCAAGAAATCAAAATTTGTTTAATAAATACTTAGTTATCTATATAGTTGAAAAATTCTCCTTTTATGGTTACTCATTTCATATTTATTCATGCTCAATTTTTTGTTGTCCATTCATGTTGCTCAAATAAAATCATGTTGGTTTTGGAGTTTTTAGAAAAATATAGTTTACAAAAATTCATTTTTGTTGGTCTCTTAAAATAAATATTTTATTTCTTTTATTTTACAAAAATGTTTTATGTTGGCTTATATATATATCCAAGTAACTTTTTGAAAGTAATTTTTTCTTTTTTCTAAGTTTTCTATACTAATACTATTTTGGAGTTTTTAGAAAATACACTATTCTTCCTATTTATTTTTCTTGTACAAATTCCTTTGTCTATTAGTTTGAAAAAAAATCTTTTATTTAAAAATCCCTCATTCTTTCCTCATATTATGTTTTTCATAGAAATTATCCTTGCATAAAAATTTTATTTTCTTTATAAAAACAAAGTGGAACAATATGTGACTTAAGAAAACTTTTTATAGTGTTCTTTTATGTTGTGGTATTCTATTGGGTGATACTTATTTTTGTTTTTTTTTTAAACATAGATTTTTACTTTACATAAACTTATTTCTAAGTGTCAAAATCTCCTTTTTGTCAATTATTTTTAGAACTTGAAACTTTAGACAACAACTTAAATGAACATGAATTATGAGAAAAATAATAGCAAGCAAAATAACATAAGTAATAAAGTCAAGTATTGGAGTCTTAGCTTTTTCAAGGCTCTCTGGACCAAGAAGTAGACTAGTCCTAAAATAAAATAAAATAAAATAAAGAAAAAACTTGTTTTGACTTGATGAGGACAAGTCTAAGACTAGAGACTAGTCTTAAAATAATAAGGAATAAATAAATTGCGATGGAATTAATAAATAAATTGCAATGGAATAATAAATAAATTGCTTTGCATAAAATAAATAAATTGCAAGTGAGCTTATATGCTCTAAAGAAGATGTATATATATAGATAATAATACTTGGATATAGTAACAATAATATGAACAAACTAATAACATAAACATAAGTAGATCTTCATGAACAAGAACAACACATGAACATAATGTAGCTTCCATAACTTTTAGTCTTTGGAAACTCACACTATGGTCATATAAAGTTACATGACATGAGAAGAAAGAAAATAATAGAAAATAGTTACCTAAAGAAGATTTTGGTAGTAGTATGTGGTTATGGGTTTTTATTGTAGGTAGAAGTTGTTTTGAAATTATTTTAAAAGAGTTTTGGGATGGTAGTTGGAGAGAGTTTTGAGAGGAGAATTTGAGAGAGTTTTAGTATAGAATTTGTGGGTAGTAAATGTGTGAAAGAAGTGAAAGAAGAGGGGGGTATTTTTAGGAAAATGTGGAGTGATTTTTGTATGATTAAAATAAATAAAAATTGAAACAAAATTGAGGAGAGAGGGAGGGGGTGTAGCGTCAGCCATGGGGATATGGGGGAGGAAGAGATTTTTTTTTAATTTTTGTTAAATAAAAGATGTAATATGTAAGTAGATATAAAATAAAGTTATGTGAAAGGTAAAAAGTAAAGGTTATAGGTTATGGAGTGTGTAAGTATAGGTGTAAGAAAAAGTAGAGATAAAAGAATAGTGTAGAATAGTAATGAATAGTGTAAAGTAAAGTAGATATGACTAATAAAGTACCGATAGTAAGAAAATATGCGTATAAATGCGATATCTAATATTTTTAGCTACCAAAAAATTACGAAATTGATATTTTTGAAAACCTTATATTTTTAGGAGTCTAACGGTATATTCGGAATATTTTTACAATTTCGGGCCCCAGGATATGTTTGTCAAGAACTGTGTCCGATCGAGTTCAATGGACACCCGAAATTCACAAAACTGATATTTTTAAATAACCTATAGCTATTACGAACTATTCTAGCTAATTATTCCAACTTCGTTTTCTAGGGCTAAAGAAAACGGCAATACCGGACTTAAGCAGTTACGGTAAACTAGGGTTTTGTTGACTTTAGAAATCCGGTTGACTTCTGGTTTAGGATTTTAAGCTAAACCGATTCCAAAAATTTGGGAGTTTACATAATTGGTCAAAGAGATCGTCAACCTTTGGCAATGGATACTTATTCTTTATAGTGACCTTATTAAGTTCCCGGTAATCAATGCATAGCCTCATTGATCCATCCTTCTTCTTTATAAATAATACCGAAGCTCCCTAAGGCGAGACGTTTGGTTTAATGAATCCTTGGTCAAGTAACTCTTGTAACTGCTTTTTAAATTCTTTGAGCTCAACGGGTGCCATTCGGTACGGTGCCCTGCATATGGGTTCCATTTTAGGCATCAGATTGATCTCGAAATCAATCTCTCGTTTTGGAGGTAGTCCAAGCAATTCTTTTAGAAAACATCGGAGAACTCATTAACGATGAGGATATCGTCAATGCTAGGCCTTTTTTTCTCCTCATTCGTACTCCCCACATAGCCTTCAACCCCTTCCTCAACTTCCTCAATTAATTCAAACGAACTTAATTCCAATCTTTTAGAAGTTGTGGATTCTCCCAAAAACGTAGCTTTCTCCCCACCTTGTCCTATGAATTCCACTTTTTTGCTCTTACAATCTACCTTAGCTTCTACCATGGACAACCAACTCATTCCGAGAATCACTTCTCACTTGCTAATTTCCACCACTATAAGGTCGGTGGTAGCTTCATGGCCTTGTATCTTCATGGGACAATTCCTTATGACCTCCTTAGTAGTCACCACACTACCCGTGGGGGTTCTTATGCGAAAATTGGTTGTGGTTATGGTGATGGGTAAACCGTTCTTCAAAGCTATACTAGTGGTGACAAAGGAATGTGTTGCGCCGATCGAAGAAGGTATAAGCGGTCTAGTCTCCTATTTGTATGGTTCCTATGTTCAAGACGCATGTGTTACTAATCTTATTGTCTTTATCGGGTTTCCTAGGCATCTATCGTTTTCAATTACACATCAAGTCTCAACGCTTTATGCTCAACATATACCAAAATAAATAGATATTTATGGATCAAGGCTAAACTATAACCAGGCCAAAGTCGTAATCCTCTCCATTATATAGGACAGCCAATTCCACTCCTTCCTCCTCAGCATCTTCACAAAGCCATTGCCCTTCAAGGTTGTAGATTCTCAGCCTATGCATTGATGATTCCGAGCGATTTCCACTTCCATTCCTACTTCTTGTCGTAGCATTTCTCCCGAAGATCCAACAAGTCGAACCGTTATAAATTTACTTTGAGGACACTCATTAGCAAAATGTCCAGTCTACTTGCATACAAAACAAGTCGTAGAAGCCTTCTTTGGGTAATCTATAATCTTATGGCTTGGGTCACCACAGAAATAACATTTGTTCTGGAGGAAGGGGCATCTCTTCGGGTAGTGCACCTCTTTGCACTTCCAAAAAGTTACTATTACCTTAGAAACATCTTTTCATCTACTGACATTTCCCTTAAAGTGGTTAATAGGCTTAAACCTCTTAGAAAGGAAAAGGGAGCTTGTCCCCAATTGAAATTTCTTCTCGAGCACATGTACTTTTCTCTTAGAAGTCCCAACTTTCCTTTTCTTGGCCCCTTCGACAATTCTTTCTCTTTCTACTAATTCCCTGAAGGTGCGGATGTCGAACTCTTCTAACCTCATCCTCAAATCTTCATCTAGCCCGCTTAAGAACACTTGACGTTTCAGCTCTTCACTATACTTATAAGAATCAGGAGTATCACGCCCCAGCGGGTACCCCAAACATGACAGCCCGCCGTACACAATATTAAAACTTAAGAATGACTACCTCAGTCACTCGAAAGCTTCCATATCGGTACAAGGCGTACATTCACAACAAAGGGAGACCGGTGGAGAAATACATTTTAAGATATTGGCAGCGGAACATACAAAATAACACTCAATATATTTCATTGAAATAAAAGTCTTACAGCTTCTAAGGGGCATTCCCCCGATAAATCTTAAAAACATGGTTCTAAATACAACATAACTAAAGCTAGAAGATTTTAGAAGAAATCTACTCTATAACTTCAAAATAGATTGCCTCCAAAAGCTTCTCAAAATAAGGATTCTACCCAGGGAAATTAAGGTGGTCTCGGGTGCAAAAGATAATCCTGCAATATCAAAAGTCTATAGGAGTATAAGCATGACTAGCTTAGTGAGACATTCCTTACGCAATAGTACTCATAATAGCAATCAAACAAGTTTATTAATCAAGCATATGAATGCAACAACCATATGGTCAAACATTACATACGACTATCCGGTTTCGTATGTTTGATGAATTTACCCCTCCATCGGTGGTTAGGGAATGCTTTGAATTGGGTCCCGATCAACCTCCTCAAGTTTGCGCGCGTCTTGGGGTTCCAACGAACCGTACTACTAGTCCCCGGGCCTTCCATGCCCAAAGCGATCGATCCGGCTCGGCTACACCTTGAGGCCGTATTCCGTACTCCTAACCCTCAAGATGTATGCTAGGCAGCTTACCTTTCCGGTCCTACGCTGAGGAGTAGTAGCAAAACTTCGAAATGATATCTAAGTGATATGCATGAGCAATTTATTATATGAGGATTTCCAATATGGCATTAAATCATTTAAAGCGATCAAACAATATTTGCACACATAACATACATACATGGAAACATTTTATCAATCACAAATCGGGTTCCGATATACTTTTCGTTCATTGATCACACAAGGAATCTCACATACATAATTCCATAATATCCCACATGCGTATCAATTTTATCTTTTTCCTACATCTAGTGCTTTATTCTACAAGCACATGCGCGAATATATAAGCGTATAGGAAACTCACTCGTCCATAGCACTCTAGGGAGTCGAAGTAATCCTCGGGGAAGACAAGATCGTGATCCCTCGACACCTAAACAAAGAAATACCTAACATGAGCATTTCATCCAAGATATATTCAAGTTCTATACTTCTATCTTAAGAATTCGTAAAATCGTAAGGAATGAAAAATTCCAACTTAAAATGACCATAACTTGCTCATTTTAACTCGGAATTACTCACATTTAATACCGATTTCTACCTAGCGAAAAGATCTATCGATTTCTAAGTTATTTTCCATCAAAAGAGGTCATTTGGTCTCGAATAGAAGCGTATAGATTTGATACGAATTTTTCAAATTCAAAACTAGAGTTTTCAAACTTTACTTCACTCAAGGGCTTTTGTACAAAATATAGATATTTGTAGGTTGAAAATCCCTTGAATTTATGTATATATATGTATAACTCAAATATATGCATGAAATTTGGTGTTGTCTCAACAATGGTTTTGTAGACACATATCTTGCAAGTGAGATAAGCTTAAGACTTGAAAAGAAGTTAGTTTTACTTTGAAAATTTCCTAAATTATTATAAAGGAGTATTTCTTCCTTTTAACTCATTTCTTAGTTATTAATCTTCAAAAGTAATTTTAATCTTTCAAGATTTTCATAAATTTATTTCTAGTGGTTTGGAAACATATAGTTTTCTAACTATTTCATAGTTATATAAACTTTTGAAAGAAATCATCATATAAGTAAATTTTGGAAAACTTATCTTAGACTTTAGTGTTGGAAACTTTGACAATTGAATTTAAGAAATCCTTTGTTTAGGTCTAAAGAAACTTCTTATTTCTTTGAAAAGAGATTTTATAATAACTTCACTTATGTATTTCTTGGTGAAAACCACATTTATTACTAAAACTTGAGCTAGCTTATCTAACTTTAGAAGAATATAAATTTCAAGCCTTTAAGGAAAATAACTTCTTATGTGACAAAATTTATTTTTAAAAAGAGTTCTTATTCTTATTTTAAGAAAGCTCATTTCTATTATGATTGAGACAATAACAACATATTCATGCATGAATGAGAATATGTAACCATGAAAAATATAAAAACAACATAAATAAAATAAATAAGAGCATAAAAGTAAAGTCAAGTATTGGGAACCTTAGCTTCATCAAGGTATCCCGGGACTAAGAATAGACTAGTCCTCAAAAGAAAAGAAAAGCAAAGAAATAAAATTGTTTTGACTTGATATGGACAAGTCTAAGACTAGAAAGACTAGTCTTAATATTGCATAAAACAAGTAAATAAATAAATTGCAAGACTTGAAAATAAATGAATAACAAGTGAGCTTATATGCTCTAAATAAACATATATATATATATATAGATAATACAAATAATAACAATGGCAACATAATAGTAACATAAAGAAAATAAGAACATGAATAAATTGTTGCTTCTTTAACTCAATGAGTCTAAGAAACATACACTAAACTCATGTTAAGTTATATGAACATGATGAGAGAATATGAGAGACTTTTACCTAAAGTTTATGTGTTGGTTGAAGAAGAAAAGAATGGGTTGTAGTATTATGTGGGAATGGATTTTCTAAGGAAAAGAGAGAACTTGAGAGAGATGTTGGGAGAGGATTTTTGTGGAGTGATTTTGGGAGATTTTTAGTATGAATTTTTGTTGTGTGAAAGAATGGAAGAGGAATGGGGTATTTATAGATTTTTGGAGTGGAAATTTGTGAGATTAAAATTAAATGAAATTGAAATAAAATTGGATGGAAGAGGACTAGGGGGGGGGGCGCCGGTTTTGAGTGAATAAGGGGGAGAAATAATTATTTTTGTTTGTTTTGTATTAAAAGAAGTAATATGTAAGGTATGATGTGATTAAAGTTGTATGGGGAAGATAAATTGTAAGGTATAGGTATGGTAGAGTGTAAGAATAGAGTGTAAGAAAAAGTAGAGATAGGTGAATAGTAATGAATAGTAGAAAAGTACTATGAATAGTAGACTAGACAATTAAAATACCGGTAGTAAAGAAAATACGCGTAAAAAGGCCTATATCTGTTATTTTTAGATACCGAAAAATTCTAAAACTGATATTTTTGAAAACCTTATATTTTTACGAATCTATTGGTGTTGTCGGAATATTTTTGCTATCCAGTGCTCCGGGGCACGGTTTTTGAAAACTGATCCCGATCGGATCCGAAAGATACTAGAAAAAATTGAATATGATATTTTTAGGCTTCCCTATGTTATTACGAACCGTTTTCCACCATTATCTCAATTTCGTTTTCTAGGGTTTAAGAACACGGGATTGCCGGATCTAGATTCACTAGACTAATCATAGAACTAGGTTAATTTTAGGGTTTCGTTTCAACTTCCGGTTCTTAGGGTTTGCTAATATTATCGAAAAATCTAGGGGCTTACAAGGAGCATATTGTAGGAGTCGGTTAAACTCCGTCTTGTACTGTTCTATAGATCTTCCCTTTTGAGATATGTGCAATAAATCCGCACTACACCTCACTCTTAGACTTCCCAGGAAATAGTTTTCCAAAAACTCGTTCCGAAACATATCCCAGGTGATGGGTAGTGGCAACTCTCGACTTTTTGACTCCCACCAGATTCGAACATTAAACCTCAACATGTAGGTACCATAGCTTAGTCAAAGATGACAGGGAACTTCATAGGCAGCAAAAGATCGCTCTAGTTGTGCAAGCCAATCCTTAGCTTCATCCGGTTTTCTAAAGGCTCCGTCAAAGTAACGGTTACTTTGGATGAAATCTAGAAGTGAAGTCCTGTATGGTCGGGGTGGTGGTGGAGGTGGCAAAGGTGCGGTATGCGATTGAGCATCAAGGGGTGTCGGTCCATGTATGGATGCTTAAGGTGCTTGTTGGTGGTGGTGCTTAAGCTGATGCCAGTGGTAGCATATTCATCTGTTATTGTTGAACTAACACATTGAGAAGCTATGTTAATTGACCAAGCATGGCTTGTAGATTGCCTTGTGGATTCAGGGGTGGAGCCATAAGGGGCACTTCTGGTTGGTTTGCTTCCTCAAGTAGATTATTCAATGCATGCCTTTCTCTTGGTCATCCTCTTCTAGGTCGGTTGTTTTAATTTTTTGTTACATAAGCTTCAGATTATTAAGTCTTTTACATGTTAAGTTACGAAAATTGCGGAATTTTCGATAATTCAATCATATAAAGAAATACATCATATAGAAGAAATTTAAGCAATTAGATCAAGAAATAAAATTTGTTCAGATCAAAATACTTCATTAAATCAAAAGCATTCAATGGCATGAAACCTGTACATAGAAGAAATCAAAGCTTACAAGAGAAATTGAAAACACAACAACATCAAACACCTTTCTGAAAACATAGATCAAACTTCTAATCAATCCTACATCCTAGGTCGATTTGGTTACAAAATTTTAGTTGGACATATGGGATTTGCTCGGGTGGATCCTTCTTTCTTTCCTTCTTCGGTCATCCATCATGGTGAGGGGGTCATGTCACAGTGATTGGGGTTAAGAGTCATCCTTAGCCTTTTTGCTACAAATTGGCTCAGGTAGCTTCGAACAGTCATCCTTTTTCCCTTATTGGAGGGTCAACTCCTTGACGTGCTAGTTTCTCCTTGATCATAAGCCATTTGCAGTGCATGCCTTCCATTGGATTCCTCCATCATTACGTCTTCGGTTTGATTTCTTATTAGGGGAGTGTAAGATTGGCTTCTATTCAGAATGTTCTCATCCGAGGTTGGTTCGACAAGCCATTCGAAATCATGGTTGACTTCATGACAGTTGGAAACATCATCATTCCATCCGTGATGTGCTTGTGGCAATACGGGTTTCATTCCTTGGTTCACTTCTTCTGTTTCCATTCCTTCCTCGGCTCCTTCCATATCTTCTCCCCATTCGACTTGTTCACATCTTTCTTCTTCTGGTGATGGTGGTAGAGGTGGGTCATTAGGGTGCGGCAACAAATTCCAATAAACTCCGTACCAAAAGAAGTAAGCATAGATATACACCAAGCCTATGGAATTCAAAGTTCGAAAGTCGGGGAAAACCGAGTGTCCTTCATTTCGGAAAATGAACGTGGCCTTTTAGAGCATAGGAGAATGGTTGTAATAGCACATGAGCCATTCCATTCCATATATAACCTGCATATTGGTCTAATTGGTGCATCTTATGGTGTCATATCTTAACCCAGCAATCACATAATCCCATATAGGGTCATGGAGTCCTCTTCTCCACATGTTATACATTTCTCGAGCAGACCTAAGCCATCCTACTAAGGCAAACTCCTCACATAAGCTTTTTACTTTCAATCGATAGTCTATAAGAGTCTCATCACTCCTCATGTTCAATCGTTGGGCCTTAGCTCTAACTACACCAAGAGTAAGCTATAAAAGGCAAGGAAGGTCATTAGTTCTTTTTAGAAAATTCTAAGCTTGTCTAACTTAATTAGGTCTAGGCCTTTGTCTACTTAATTTTAACTTATCTACCCTTTCCTTATCTATATTAATTCCTATTACCTTTATTCCTTTAAACTTGTTGCTCTGATACCAACTTAAATTGTTACGCCCCGAAGGATACCCTAAACGTAGCAGTCCACCACATATAATATGAAGACTTAAAAATGACTACCTTAGTCACGCGAAAGTCTCAGTATTACATGTAAGGCATCTAACACGGTAATAGGAGACGCTTTTGGAAAGTGGTCTAAGCAAGTAATATTAAACATACAAGAATCTAGAAATAAAAATAGTTCATAATATCAATAATTAAAAGTCTATTATATGAATCTTAAGAGCATATCCCTACTAAATCTCCATGGATCGAAATAACTAATAGTCTTCACAATAAATTAAATACTACATCAAAAGACTTTAAAGGAATTCTAGTCTAATCCTTCAAATAGATTTCCTTCAAAAGCTCCCAAAAGAAAACTTACGCGAATATGAGGAGATCTCGTGTATAAGAACAGGTGTTCCTGTGAATAAAAATATCTATAAGGGCATAAGCTTTACGAGCTTAGTGAGTATAATCCCAAAAATCATACTTAAAACAAAAAAAAAAAAAACAACCAAGTTTATTAGACAAGCAAATGGAATATAACAAGCACGTAAGCATACAAGACATATGATTTTCCAGGAATCATATGTTGAATGAATTACTTCATTCATTCGGGGTTAGGTATTCTAGCCCATTACAGCCATCATTTCTTTAAAAATCATTTTTTTATAGATTTTACCAGCTCCTATTTGCCATAAAAAATTGTAGTTATTACTGGTTTATACTAGCCATCAATTTATGTAGTTTTAACCGGCTCCTACTCGCCACATATATAATATACCGGTTATGCCTACTATCACTATCATATACTTGTCCTACCAATTGTACAATAGCGAATGCAATATGACTCAACTTATAAAGAGCATGCATCAATTTTTATTTAGAGCCTAGCCATTATATTTCAATTTCTTGCAAGTGACCAACCAATTTCAAACAGTTCAACATGCTAATAAACATACAATTTATTACGAGCAATTCGTGGCTCAATATACTTAATATTCTTTCAACATGTTATGAACACATGCATCTTCAATTTTATCTTTTCTTAAATCTAGTGCAACTAAATTACAAAGACAAGCATGAGCATGAAAAATAAGAGAAGTAGAGTCACTCGGCCATGACGATACTCCCTTATTCTAAGTAGTCCTCGGGGTAGTATACGTCCTCCTCCTCGGTTCCTAAACCAAAGAAATACCCAAAATGAGCATTCCATGGAATTTCTAGTCAAAACTTCTAACTCATTTTCTAGTTGAGGTAAAGTTCGTATAGGTGGAAATTTCAACTTAAAATGGCCATAACTTAGTCATTTTAACTTGTAATTTCGCATATAATATGCCGTTTTCTATCTATTCGAAAAGATCTATCCGTTTCTAAGGTTATTTTTATTATCAAAATCCATTTAGGTCCCAAAACTATAGAGAACAGATTCACCACGAAAATTCTAGCTTTCAAAACTTAAACTTGCAAACTTTTCTTTATCAAAATACTTGTACCAAAATATAGATATTATTATAGTTGGAAAAACCTTTAGAATATATATATATATATATATATATATAGACTCATATCATATGCATGAATTTGACGAAGTTGTCTCAACAATGATTTTTGGTAAAAATAATGTTTTCTAGAAATTGAAGAAGCAAAACTTTGAAAATTTCCACTTAGCTTATTGGAAAAATTTCTTGAATTATTTTAAGTGAGTATTTTCCCCTTCTAATTCTATTTCTTTAGTCAATCAAATTTCTAAAAAAATGATTGTTGTCTTTCTAAGTCTTTTATAACTTAATTTTTAGAGATTGAGAGGGTAGTTTCTAAATACTATTTAAGAGTAGTTAAAATTTATCAAGCTTTACATTTTCTTAACTTTTCCTAAATTTTATTTCATTTAATTAAAATAATTTCCTAAGTTGTTTACGAATTTTATTCCTTAAAAACATTTTATCCTTATAAAAGAAATAGTCTTGATGATTTGTCAAACTAGTCTATTCCTTGATTTCTAGAGTATGGATCAAACTTTCTTAATGAATGTTTAGTAAAACTTTTGTCAACCAAGAATTTGAAATTTTAATTTTTTTTTAAAGAAAACTTTTTTCACTTTATTGTTTTGTAAAGAGTATGTATGATATATCTACTTTATGTATTATCTAAAAATTCCTATGTTCTTTGGTTACTAAAAACTTATGATGAACTCCTCTAGATTTTTGGAAAGATTTGTTAAGATAAATTTCCTAAGTATTTATAGGAAAAATCATTTCTTACATGACAAAATTTTACTTTGGAAAGACCTTTCTCATTTTTTTTTCTAAGAAAGTCTTATGAGACAACATCAATATGCTCATGCATGATTATGAATATGAAAAAATGAAAATATAAGAATGATATAATAAGCAATATATAATATATCAAGTATTGAGAACCTTAACTTCATCAAGGTAACCCAGGAGTAAGAATAGACTAGTCCCAAAAAAGAGAAAAAGAAAAAGAAAAGAAAAAGCAATAATAATAGCAAGTTAGAGATAGTTAGTGAGTATTAAGCTCTAAAGATATATAGATATACATATACTTAGTAATATATATAGGGCTGGATTAGAGCATAATAACAACAATAATATCATTAATAATCAACATATATATGAGTATAATATCGACATAGTAAAATTGGAATTTCATGTACAAGAACAAAACATGAACATGTTGTTGCTTTTACTACTCATATGAGTTTCAAAACAACACAATGGTCATGCTAGTTACATGACATGAGTAAATAAAATAGGAATAGGAGTTTTACCTAAAGTGTTTATGACGTAGGAAGAAGGTAGTGAATGTATGAGTATGTGGTTAGTGAAAAATGGTAGGTGGTTTGTGTATAGAGGGAAATTTTGTGAGTATTCAGTAAAAGAGAGTTTTAGTAGAGAAAAATTTTATGGAGAGAGTTATGAAGTGAATTTGAGAGAGTTTTGTTATGTGTAAAGATGATGTGAAAGAAGTGGAGGGAGAGGGGGTGTTTATAGTTGAAGATCGAAGGAAATTAGATGTAATAAATTAAATTAAAAAAGAAATTAAATTGATGGAGAAAGAGAGAGAGGGGCGCCGACCACTTGAGAGAGGGGAGAAAGGGTGAATTATTTTTGTTGTTTTTTAATAAAAAATAATAAAGATGTGAAATATGGTTGATGTGAAAGTGTATTGGAAATGAAAAAAGTAGAAAAATAGGTATATATGTTGTAAGAATAGGTTGTAAGGTAAAGTAGAAATAGATTAAAAGTAATGAATAGTAATATAGGATAATGAATAGTAAGAAAGACTAATAGTGTACTGGTAGTAAAGAAAATACACGTATAAATGCAATATCTGTTATTTTTAGTTACTGAAAAATTACAAAATTGATCTTTTTGATATCCTTATATTATTTATGTCCTAACAGTGTTATCGGAATATTTTTACTATTTCGAGCCTTGAGACACGCTTTTCGAGAGCTGATCTCGTTCGGGTCTGAAAGACACTCAAAATTCGCGAATCTGATATTTTTACGCTTCCTTATATAATTACGAACTATTATCACTAATTATTTCAACTCCATTATCTAAAGCTAAAGAATACGAGAATGCCGAATTTAAATTCTAGGGTTTGTTCTTGTCTTTTGTTGACCTTTAAGGTCTCCAGTTGACTTCTAATTCTAAGACTAAGCTTAAAATTAATCAAAACTTCAAGGGTTTACAATATTGTTGTGTGTGCAAATATTGATTAATCGCCTTAAATGGACTAATGACGGAAAAAAAAATTTCTTATAACTAAATTGCTCATGCATATCACTTAGAATATCATCTTTACATTTTGCTACTACTCCTTAGCGAGGGACCGGAAATGCAAGTTGCTTAGCTATATCTTGAGGAATTAGGACGTTTGGGGAATACGACCTCATGGTGTAGCCGAGTTGGATTGATCGCTTTGGATAAGGAAAGCCTGGGGACCAGTAGAACGGTTGATTGGAACACCAAGACGAGTGCAAATTTCAAGGAGGTTGATGGTGACCCATTCAAAGCATTCTCTAACCCTCAATAGAGGGGTAAATCCATTCTACATACGAAACCTGATAGTTGTATGTATTGTTTGATCATTTGGCTGTTGCATTTCGTATGCTTACTTAATGAACTTGTTTGATTGCTTTGTTATGAGTACTTTTGCATAAATAATATCTCACTAAGCTAGTTATACTTACCCCTCAATAAATTTCTGATGTTGCAAGATCATTGTTTTTGTACCCAAAACCACCCGACCATTCGGGTAGAACCTACGTTTATGGGGAGCTTTTGGAGAATTCTATTTTGTAGACTTTAGATTAGATTCCCTTAAAAAATCTTTTAGTTTTAGTTATTTGTCTTAGTAATACCATGTTATTATGGAGATTTATCAAGGAAATGCCCCGTAAAAGAGTAAGGCCTTTTATTTTGATGAATCATAATAGCATTGCCTTGAATGTTTCACTGCCTCTATCTTAAAATGCATAACTCCACTGATCTCTCTTTGTTGTGAATGTACGCCTTGTACCAATATGAAAGCTTTTGAGTGACCAAAGTAGTCATTCTCAAGTTTTAATATTGTGTATGGTGGGTTGTCACATTTAGGGTACTCATTGGGGGATGACACAACTGTTCTCTTATTTACTGATTATTCCAATCCTTCTCATCTAATCTTTAATATGATCTTTCCCGCTTACTTTCATTCTTCAACATGACCTTTCTCACTTACTTTCATGTGTTTACTAGGCTAACAATATAATTGTCGATCATCTATAAAGATTTTCTTTATACCTCCAGTTTCTTCTAATCAACCTTAGTCATCTTTCTTTAACCTCTAATTTCTGTCTACTTATCATCTATAATATTGTCATCTTATCTCAGTAACAGTCTTTATTTCTCTCCCATTTCTTATAATTCTGACCCTTCATTGTCATACTAATACTTGTTATCTCAAACTTTACCGTAAATTACTTTGAATACTCCTCCAACAAGTGTATTAGCATTTTCTCCATCCTTACACTTACCAATAACTTTCAATTAAGCAGTCATTCATTTCCACACGTCCTTCAAATACCATCTTTATTCCACTTCACCATATAAAAGAAATGAAAGGAAAACCATCAATACATATAATTGTATTAATTTGGTTGTTGCAGTCCTAAGAAATCATTAATAGACGACTTATTTATTGGTATATTTCGCTTGCTTGTATTATCATTATTTATACTTTCATCGTTTTGATTCTCAATTTTGCTTTGAATCATTTTACATTTATCCTTTTTACTTTAGTTGATTTTATGAGTTTATCATTACATTAACAATTTTGGCTTTTGTCATAATTGATAAATTTTTATTACATTTGTTATTAATTTCAACATTACAATTATGAGGTCTACCCATTTTTGGTACTTTGTTATGCATTAGAGTCTTTTCTTATTTTTCGATCATAATTGTAATTTTATTTTGTCTTTTATTTATTGATCTTCACTCATTTAGTCATGTTATACATATATATACATATATATTTACATATATTTTATCGTTTTGCTTGTGATCAAGAATTTTTTTTTTATTCCATCATAAATTTACTAATGAGAGGACTGAAAAGTATCGAGAGTAACTGAATTGACCAGCACTAAATAGACATGCAACTTGACTTTTAAAAAAAAGCTAATATGACTTCACTCAAAAATAAAAGAAGACGACAAGAATGGAGGTGATAATACTTGACACAACACGATAGAATCATAGACAATACCTACTACACTTAACATCACCTTAAGAGTAAGCCATGAACTCATCAGTCTTACCTCATATATTCTTGTATTAGATTCATAGTTATTGCATAATTGTATATTAATTGAAAAAGATTCAAATTACTATAATTATTCTTAATCATTGAATTTTATGAGTTTTCATTATTTAATCATCACTACCACTATGGAAATTTGGTGTGGTAGTTCTCATTTTCATTCTCTTTTATTTATGGTTTAATATTTTACCTTTGTTATTTAAAATCTTTGGAGATGCTTATAAAATTTTGTCTTCATCCTTATGTTGTTTGAATTTGATAATTTAATTCCAATTATGGCTCTTTTAAAACTTTTCTTGTTGACTATTGTAGGTTGTCTCTCGATTAACTTAAGAGCAGATTTTAATAATTTATTTCATTCAATTAATTCTGGAAGTTATAGTCATTAAAATTGTGACTTTTGCATTCTAAATTTATGTGTGTTTTTTATATATTCTCTTTAACTTGCTTAGTCATTATTGTTTTGTTAGTTACATTTCATTAGATGTCCTTAACTTTATGTGTAAACATGCAAATGTATTATAGTATAAGCCTAAAATTTATATGTTTAGTAAGAGGGTATTTTGGTCTTTATAAATTATCATTTCTAGATTTTTGTTGAGCTTTATTTGTTTTACTAATCACTTTTCTATGTATTCTAGGGAGCAACAACAAAAACGAAAATAAAATAACAAATATTCAAAGAAAGATACATGAAAATAATTATAAAAACATAATGACATAAACAAACATAATACTTATAAGCAATGAGTGGAAATGAGAGAAATACTAAGAAATCATAACGAAGACGTCAACCTAGAAAATTCTCATTAAAGGAAACAATTCTAAGATTTCCATAGCTATTGGCTTTCCCATGATCTACCCTCTCTCTTCATCTCACCATCCTAAGGAGTTCATAACCTAATTTCCTTAAAGATCATAAACCTATGCTCTGATACCAATTACACTGTAACACCTTAACCTGAAGATATTACAACCCGCCATGTGTTCTTCTGTTTATAAGAACACGCCAAAGCTATTAAACTCTATACCACAAATAAGCAATAACAATATCTCCAATACTCACATAAAAGGTACTTATTTAACACATCTTCAAAACTAAACTTTCAAATATCCTTGTTTATTTAAATCATAGCCAATAATATTCAAACTTATAATCATAAAGGGAAACTCTTTAAACAACCTTAAATTCATAAAAACATATATATCTGATATTGGCTTCATATTCTTCTAAATCCAAGTAAGATATTCCAAACAACAGCTATAAACCCCCAAAGTTTTGTGATCAATTAAGCTTAAACCCTAATTAAAAGGTCAACCAGAAATCCTAAAGTCAACAAAACCCTAGTCAAATGTAACCGTTCAAGTACGACATTCCCAATTAAGCAACCCTAAGAAAGTAAGTAAGAAATTAGTATGTAGAATAGTTCATAATATCATAAGAAGGCTTAAAAATATCAAATTGGTTAAACCGCGATTCGTTTTGACCACGATCGGACACAGTTTTCGAAAAGTGTGTCCCGGGGCTCAGAATGATAAATATATTCTGGATATACCGTTAGAATCGTAAAAATATAAGGTTTTCAAAAATATCAGTTTCAAAAATTTTCGGTAACTAAAAATATCAGATATCACAATTATACGCATATTTTCTTACTACCGGTACTTAAATTATTATGTCTACTTTACATTACATTATTTATTACTATTCTATGCTATTTATCTATCTCTACTTTTTCTTACAACCTACTCTTATAACAATACCTCTATTTTCTTACAAATTTTCATTTCCAATACAACTTCACATCTTTCATATCTTACTTTTCATTAAAAAAAAAAAATTAATTTCTCTCCCTCTTTTACACTCAAGATGCGCCGGCCACACCCTCCATCTTCCTCTATTTGTTTTATTTTTCATTTATTTAATTAATACAAATTTTCTCCCACATTTTCCTATAAATACCCCCTATTCCTTCCATTTCCTTCACACCTTCCATACACTAAAATTACTCTCTAAAAATCTCTCCATAAACTCTCTCAAGTTTTCTCTAGTTTCTACTTCTTCTATAGGTAATAGTTTTAGCTTTCTAATTGTTCATTTACTTAGTATGCGCTTAGTGTGTGTTTTCTAAACCATGAAGGTTAAGAAAGTAACAATATGTTCATACTTTGTTTTTGTTCATGAATCTAATTTCCTTTATGTTGCTTTCATATATATATTTAACTAAATATATCTATGTAGCTATATATATCTTGTAGAGCATATAAGCTCTTTGTTATTGCAATTTATTTACTTTCAATGTTATTTTAAGACTAGTCTTTCTAGTCTTAGACTTGTCCTCATCAAGTCAAAACAATTTTCTTTTTATTTGGGGACTAATCTATTCTTAGTCTCGGGATACCTTGATGAAGCTAAATTTCCAATGCTTGACATATTTCTTTACTAGCTTATTTCTTTAATTATTATGTCTTTCTTATGTTTTCATAATTTTATGTTTTATATTCATGATCATGAATGAACATATTGATTTTGTCTCAACAAGATAAAGGAGGAAAAGTTTCCTTAAAAATATAAGTTCTTCTTTGAAAATAAGAGTTTTTATGAAGGAAGTAAATTTTCATAAAAACTTAGGAATTTATCTTAACAAACTTTTTCTAGAAATTTAGAGGAATTCATTATAAATTTTAAGAACATAGGAATTTTTAAACAAAACATACATACACTTTACAAGTCATGAAGTGGAAAGAAATTCTTGATTAAACAAAAGTTTTACTAAATTCCACTTTTCATCAACACTAGTTTGACAAACACCAAGAAATTTCTTTCATAAAAATAGAATGATCTTAAGAAATAAAAAAATTATTTCTATAAAATACAGAATTATTACTACTTTCAAAAAGTATTAAAAACTAAGCTTAGAAAACAAAAATAATTCTTTAGAAATTTAAAAAGATTAAGGAAATGAAATTAAGGAAATGGAAAATCCTCATTTAAAATGACTTAAGATATTTTACAGCAAGCTAAAAGGAAATTTTTAAAAATATTACTTTTCCAAAATCCTTAGAAAACTTTACTTTTACCAAAAGTTCATGGTTTGAAGCAACTTCATAAATTTCATGTATTTGATATGAGTCAATGGATACATATATACATTTCAAAGGTTTTACAAACTATTATAATATTTATCTCTTTGCTATGAACCCTTGTAAAAAGAAGGAATGCAAGTTTTGTGAAATTCGTGGTAAATCTGATCACCACTATTTCAGAGCTCAAATGACTTATTTTGATGAAAATAGTTTTAGAAATAAATAGATATTTTTGAGTAGGTAGAAAACAGTATATAATATGCAAAATTCCGAGTTAAAATGAGCAAGTTATGGCCATTTTAAGTTGGAAATTCCTTCAATCCGATTTTACCGCGAATTCAAGATAGATTTAGAATCTTCAAAAATAAAAATTCTATGATAGACTCATTTTGGGTATTTCATCTTGTTTAGGTGAAGAAGGAATCGATATCGCATTCCCGGAAGATTACTTCGACTAGGAGCACTCGTCATGGAGTGAGTTAATCCCTTACTAGTTACATTTCCTTGTTTGTGCTTATAAGTAGAAGCACTAGAAAATAAGGAGAAAGATAAATGAACCAACGTTGTGAATTCATGATTGATTGAATAAAATTTAAGAATATCGAAAGAGGAATTGATGAATAACTTATGTTTCCTTGTAATGATATGATGAATATTGTTTTGATCAGTTTTAACTTGAACTCAAAATTAATTGAATAAACCTATATTGAATGCATATCATATTTGTGGTCACATTTATGTTCACTACTATTCTTCGTGTGGGGAAACGAGGAGTTATAGTGGTGGTCAGTAGGAGCTAGAAAGTCTACATGGGCAAGTAGGAGCCAGTAAGTCTGCAAATATTGATGGTCGTATGGGCCTATAACCACCCAACCCCCGACATGGAGGGTGTAAAATCTATGCTACACATGGTTTCCGGTTAATCGTATGTATTTTGTTTGCTCATGTGATTGGTGCATTCTCATATGATTGTTTAAATACTTGTGTGATTTATGGAAATGTTTTGTAGATGGGAGTTTTCTCACTAAGTTAGTTTTGCTTATACCCTATAGCTTTTTGTTACAGTATGATTACTTGTGGTTGGTACTAAGGAGCCCCGTTTGTTAGATATGAGCTAAAGCTACTAAGAGGTTTTTTTTTTTTTTTTTTAAGAAGTTTATATGCATTTAGTTTTTGATGTAGACTTCTAAGAAAAATCTCTATAGTAGACTTATGTTATGTCTATGTTTTAATAATGGCTTATTTAAACAAGAATTTTAGAACAGGGGAATGCCCCTAAGAAATTATACGAGACTATTATTCCAATGAATATTACATGATTATCTATATAAGTTCTTGTATGCTTTTTTTATTTGCTTAAACATAATACCCCTGTGAGTCTCCTACTATCTTGGAAGCACGCCTTGCATATGATATCAAAGTTTCTCCATGACTAAGGTTGTCATTCATTAGGTTTAATATTATGTGCGGCAGACTGCCACGTTTAGGGTACCCTCTGGGGCATGACAACAGCAGGGAAATTTGGTCCACTATCGTCCTCCCCGTAATCTATATAAACATCAAATCCTGACAAGTCATAGTATTCCTAATCTACTCCTATTCTTGAAAAAGATAAAAGAATGAGCGAAATCACCTATTACGCCAACCCATAAACAAAAATGCATGAACATGCTGTCATGCCCCAAATGGTACCCTAGATACAACAGTCCACCACACTCAATATCTAAACTCAAGTATGATAACCTTAGTCATTCCATGAGTTTAAACACCAGGTGTAAGGCTCACGTTCAACATATAGGGAACCATACTTTGAATCGAAATAGCTTATGGAGACATGCATAGCAATAAAAATGTAAATCATAATAGTTATAACAAGAATAATCTATTACATGATCAAAGGGGCATACCTCCATCAAAATATTAAGAGTCCATAGGTCCACAAAAGTCTCTTACATCAACTATTATATATATGGATTTAGGAGGTTCAACTAGAAGTCTATGCCTACATCTAGGTCCCAACTTCTTCAAAAAGCTCCTTAAGGTCCAAAAGCTATACCTGAGAAAAGTGGCTTCTCGGAGATAGCCATAAATAATCATACTACAATAGAAAACTATAGGAGTATAAACTTACGAGCTTAGTGAGTTTCACTTCCAAAATTAAATACTTAATAAACAATATATATATCAGGAAAGTTACATTAACAACCATTTGAAATGCATAAGCACATGAGCATACAATACAAATGATTTTTCGGAAATCTTATGTTGAATGGATTTACACCCTCCATTTGGGGATTAGGTGTTTCAGGCCCATACGACCATAAATTTCAATTTTTCTCATTTATATTGTAGTTGATACAGATGCCCACCCACACACACTTTCAATTCCAACTATTACACCAACATTAGAGTTTACAGGCCCGTCGTTGCCCAGCTATTATGCCTTCTTCCCACAGAGGTATAATAACCTATGCAATGTGACTCATTATGGTATGCATTGCCAATTTGATTATAAGACCATGGCATATTAATTTAACAATTTATGTGTGATCATAGATATAACAGACACTTCAATTCTATACTAAATCATAAAAATATTTACAATAAGCTCATTTCGATATTCTTATCATCGATTTACCCAAGTAGAAATCACATACACACAATCAAATTTTTATCTTTCCCTAATTCTAATGCAACTAACATTACAAGCACAACCACAGGCATATAATTTAAAGATAGTGAACTCACTTTGCCATGGCGCAAAAATCCACTTAATCGTAATAGTCCTCGGAAAGGTCTAGTCCATCTCCCAAGTCTCCTAATCAAAAGAAATAGCTCTAATGAGTATTTTTATGAAGTTTGAATGAACTTATAAATTCTATTCTAACAAGTTCGTCAAAATTCGTCTAAGAGGAAATTCCAATTTAAAACAGCCATAACTTGGTCATTTTAACTCGGAATTTCTCATATTATATACCGATTTCTACCTAGTCGATGAGATCTATCTATTTCTAGAGTTATTTCCAACAAAAAAGGTCATTTGGTCCATGAACAGTAGGGTACAGAACACTATACGAATTTCCCATTCCATAATTCAACTCCTAGTTTCGAACCAAGCATCATACTAAAGTTTTGATAGACACTTAGCTATCATTATATCTTGTAAGACTCTATTATATACATATATAACTCAATATCATGCATGATTCATGGGAGTTAGTAAAGCTATTTCCTCACGCACTTAGATAATGCTTGATAGGATGTATAAGACAATATTTTCCTAACTTTGTTTCTACCAAGTGCATTACGTGTACATGCAAAACCAATAAGCTATCATCACTAATGTCATGAAATGAACTATCTATATGTATATTCTTAATGATATGATATAAAAAATTCTTTTAGAAAACTTTTGCTTTGTAAAATTTTTGAAATTTCAAAACTTAAGAAAACTTGTTTTATTTCTTGCAAAATCACACTTGTTCTTACCAAAACTTTTCCCTAATGACCTATATGTCTATCACCTTCTTTACTTTAATGAAATTCTTTGTTTTGGAGTTGGAAAATAGGTGTTTATATAGAGGGTTTACCTAGATACGAATTTTACAAGATTTTCAAGGAATGAAAATATTGTTTAATCTATCTTTGGAAAACTTTCCTTGTTTTAGGAATATACTTTAATAAATTTCACTTATCCTTGTCAAAACTAGGTCTTTATTACATGTATTCCCTAGGACTTCCATTTTTCATAAAAATCATCATTTTGGCATTTGAAAATAGGTGTTTAAATAGTGGAAATTTTCAAATCCGAATTCTGAAAGTTTCATTGGGGATTATTTCCTTTGTAAAACTCATTTAATCTTTAAAAAACCATTCTCTAATCAAACCTGCTCCTTAAGGCTTCCATTTTTTAATAAAATTCTTGTTTTGGGATTGAAAAATAGGTGTTTTCACTTTAAGCTTCCCTTATTACGAATTTAAAACTTGTTATTGGGATTAAAACATAACTTTTTGTAAACTTTTCCTTATTTTGGAAATATTCCTTAGTAGATCTAACATTTTTCTCATCAAGATCACTCATTTATGATATATATTCCCTAAGCTCTTCATTTTAATATAAAATACCCATTTTGAAGTTGAAAATGGTTTTTCTAAATATGGTTTCTTTTTTATCCGAATTTTCAAAAATCATTTTTATTGAAACTAAAGTAGATCTTGAGCTTTCTAACACTTTTCCTACCATCATCATGCTATTACAAGTTATCTATGTGCATAAAACAAAAACCTAGGACATTTATGAACTCAAAACAACTAGATCTAGTTTATTACACTAGTCATAAATGCATGAACACTATGATCATTATGTGGATATGATTAAATGATGAATATATGCACAAAACATTAATAATAAAAACATAACCTAGTAAATAAACAAAGTAATAGCAAAATAACTTAAACAACAAGATCTATAATATTGTGATGGCAAGGATCTCATGTTCAAGTATTTCCACATCCCTAACTTATAGCTCATGCGGATTTTTGAGTGAAATCACCAATTCTCCTTTAGAACACAACTCAAATTTACAAAAACCTGATATTATAAACATAACAACTTTCAATAGCATAAACCCTCATATAAATCTAATTTTATACATCATCTAATACCCTAATCTAAAAAGAAAAACAAATCCACACCTTTCTTCTCGATGAAACACAAAATTCCTCCAAAGAACATATTTTTCTCAACAAATCTCTCAAACTCTAGGATTCATTCAATCTAATTTCAGACTAAAAGTCAAAGAAATTATTTCTATAATAACATAAAGGATAGGAATATTCAATCTAACCTAGAAATGATTCTTAATCCTTCTTGATTCTTCTAAATCCAAATCTCCTAAACAAGATATGTCTTTCTTCAATTTCCCCTTCAAATCCAATTACAAACCTTAAGAAAAAGATAGATTCCTTTGAAATCTAAACACAAAGAAGAGGTCACTTACCTTGGTTTGGATTCCTCAAACTCTTATGGATGTTAGTAGACTTATAGAAAGGATTTTCTAGGTTAGGGATGATTTTCGAGAAGGGGGAAGCCTAATTTATATAAAAGACAAGGAATAACTGTTTATCCTTAATAATGCCTCTTTATCTTTAATAACGTCTCTTCATCTTTAGTAATGACTTTTCATCTTTAATAATGACATCCTTCATTTTTTATAACATTTTTTATCTTTAACGACGTCTCGTTATTTTCATTTGCGCATCTGATAACCGACAAAACAAAAATTGATAAAAATTATTTAAACTTTAAGGTTAACCATAAAACCTTCTTATTTTATATGAAATGACATCTTTGCCTTCGATATAAAAAAATATTTATTTGTATATTACAATAGATATACATGAAAATGCTTATTTATTAATTGTTAGTTCCAATTAATACTTATCATGAATAATATTCTTATATTTAAAATAAAATCAAATTAAAACTATTTCAAAAGAAGGAAAAAAAAAAAACAATTCCAAACCATGTAATATATAGATTTTTGTATGAAAACGATTTAATAGGTGTTACATATTATATATAATAAGTGGGAAAAATGCATCATTCAAATCTTCTACTGAATTAATGCTTAAGCACCTTTGATGCTTTCAATTTGTTTCCATTTATAAATGTGTTTTAATAGAGAACTAGGGCACCAAGAACTCCTAGCGGAACAAATCTCATGTAACTGGTGGCATTAACTTACGTCTCTTGGACTCCCACCAAACTTAGGCATTGAGACGAAGCATGTAAGTACCAAAGTTGATCCTTAGGTGTTGTGGCACTTCAAAAGCTTTGAAGGACCTTTCAATTTGTGTCAGCCAATCTTCAGCTTTGTTCGGCTTTCCAAAAGCTCCTTCAATATAGCAATTGCTCTTGATAAACTCGAGTAAAGAGTTCCTATACGACCTAAGTGGTAGCGGTGGTGGCAAAAGCATAGTTTGAGATTGTGCACTTCCCGGAGCAGGTACTTCCATTGATACTTGCGACGTGGGTTGAGGTGGAGGTGGTACAGCTGCTTGAACATTCTATCTTAACTTCCAACACTTGTGCTAACTGCTCAAGTGTAGCTTGCAAATCCACTTGAGGGTTGATAACTTGTGGATTTTGAGGAGGTGCAGTAGGTTAATTTGCCTCCTCCACATGATGATTTGAGGCGCTTTTCCTGTCGCCTCCTTCATCTACCTCTGCTATTTAGATTTTATTTACTTAAGCTTGTAATCTTTTGAATGGATTATTAAGTCTTTAAGTGGAAATAGCGGAAATCACAAAAATTTTATCTCATGTAATCATCATAATTTTGAAATAAGAAATCATGAAATAGATAAGGAAATTCTACAAAAATCAAAATTCTCATAAACTTATCATATTCATTGAAATAGGAAATTGATAATGGGTACAAGACCCTTACGAAATGGAAATCAAAAGACGACACATAACATAACATTACACAAAGAGAATACAAAACAACACCTTTCTGCATAACATGAAATTTAAACTACCCAACAAAACATTCTAGGTCTATTACAAAATTTCTAATTGGATCAAGTGGGATATGTTCAAGTCTAGCTTCCTTCTTGCCTTCCTTACTTCCTTCCTCTTTCTTTCCTTCTTCATCCTTCTTTCTTTCTTTTCCAAATCTATAAGGATGGTGCATCACTCAGATTTCGGCTTGACGAGCCCTTCTACCTCTTACTAAAAAATTGTTGCAGGTATTGGTTATGGTCATCCTCCTTTCCCTCACCACTTCTTTGGCTCTTTCTAGTAGATCAGTAATTGCATCTTCTCCATACATTCCATCATTTTTTGAGAGCAACACTCGTTGAGTAGAGATTGTTCCTCCGCAGCAAGTTGTGGTGTTTGTTCCTGAGATACCCTTTGCGACCGCTGGAGTACTCACTCTGTTCACAAACATTCCTCCATAGGTGGGGATCAAAAGTTTCATCATTAGACTTAACATTTATCACCGGGGCATTTAGAGGGGTGGCATCTATTTCCATTGTCGGAGTAGCTTCACGATTCCTCATTGATAGTTGAGCTTGTTGATCTTCATATAGTCGGATGTTCCCATGAGGGTTCATTTCCTCCTTCGTCCACATCTGGTCTTCCCATGGCACAGCGGGGTCATGCTCGTAGGTACTTCCTTCAGATCTTCTTTTGGGTCTTCTTCTGGATCTTCTTCCTCTTCCTCTTCTACTTCCTCTTCAGGTTCTCTTCCTTCGGCTTCTCCCATTTCGACATCCACCAAGACTTCATCCTGTTCAAGTTGAATTCTGATTAAGGTTAATGGTTGAGTAGATACTTTACCGGGTGGCTTGAGAATATTCTGATACACTCCATACTAATAGAAGGCTCCTTCATAGTAGTCTCTACACCAATCATTATGGTCCTTAAGTTCATCATGGGCATAGATGAATAATGGTCTAATCTCCTTCCAAGTCTAAAAGTCCAGAAAGGTTGGTGCTCCTTCATTTCATAACACAAAAGTAGCTTCTTGCAACCTGGATTTGTTGTAGGCATACAAAGTAAGGTTTTTGATAGCATAGATCACTTCCAACTCCAACCAATACTTTTTCCTCAAAGGAAAATACTGGATATTTTTCACAACTCTTTCCCATTCTGTATGCTTCAACCCTTTCTTCCATAAAACAAACATTTCTCTTAACGACTTTGACCTTCCAGCTAAGGCAAACTCTTTACATAAAACCCTAAGTCTCATACAATAATTGACAAGGGTTTCATTAGGTCTCTTACAGAATCGGTGTGCTTCTAGGCGAGCTTCTCCTAAGGACGTCTATTCACAAAAAGAAAGGGAGTCAATAACTTATTCTACCTATGCTTAATTATCTAAGTTTTTCTTATTTCCATTCTACTAATTTCTTCCTAAGTCCATTTCTATTATTATGATTTTTAATTCTTAACCATGCTCTGATACCAACTTAAATTGTCACGCCCCAAAGTGTATCCTAAACGCGACAGTCCGCCACACTCAATATTAAAGCTTAAGTATGACAGCCTTAGCCATCCCAAAAGCTTCTATATCGAGTGTAAGGTGTACCTTCATGATCATAGAGGACCAACTTTGAAACAAGTTGTTTAAAAAGATATTCATAATAGCAGCTAAGAATGGATATCACAACATAAGCACCTTAAATATGGAATATAAGAGTCTTACAAAATATTAAAGGGGCATTCCCCTATCAAAGGATAAAGTCCATCATGGTCTATTAAAAAATAGATACGTTAGAGATTTACTTAGAAGTCTAAGTCTACAACTAGTCTTTAACTTCATTTAAAAACTCCTGAATCTAAAAGGTAGTACCTGTGAAAAGTATCCCCTAGGCGTCGACCAAAGGTAGAGGTGCTGCAATACATATCTATAAGGGGGTAAGCTTCTGTAAACCCCTAGATTTTTTTCAACAATTCTTAAGTTTAAACCCTAGAATTGGATATCAATCGGAAACCCTAAGTCAACAAAAACCTATGCCAAAACCCTAGAATTTAGATCCGGTAATCCTACTCTCTTAAACCATAGACAACGAAATTGAGTTAATGACCTATAATAGTTTGTAATAATATAGGGTAGTACAAAAATATCAGATTCGCCAATTTCTAATATCTTTCAGATCCAAACAGGATTGGTTTTGGAAAATTGTGCTTAAGAACATCAGATGGTAAAAATATTCCGTTTATACCGTTAGACTCATAATAATATAGAAAATCCAAAAATATCAATTTTGTAATTTTTCGGTAACTCGAAATTGCAAATATCGCAGTTATACGTGTATTTTCTTTACTACCAGTAACTTATTAGTCTTTTTTACTATTCATTGTGCTTCTTTCCTATTCATTACTATTCACCTATCTCTACTTTTTTTTTATTACTTATTCTTACTACCTATATACCTATTTTCTTACTTTTTACCTTTCTAATACATCTTATATCAAATAATATCTTACATATTAACTATTTTCTTACAAAATTACAAACAAAAGCAACTCACTCTCTCTATTCCTCCCCTATGGCAGGCGTGAAACCTCCCCCCTCTCTCTCTATTATTTTCTTTTTCAATTTATTTTATTATATCTAATTTCCCTCTATCTTCAACTATAAATATCCTATCTCCCTCCACTTCTTTTACACATTTATTTTATATAACAACAATCTCTCCACAAAATTCTACACTACCAAAACTCTCTTTCACCAATTCCTCACAAAAATTTCCCTCTACACACAAACCATCTATCATTTCTTACTACTCACATAATACCCCATTCATTTACTACCTTCATTCTACAAAAAATACTTTAAGTAAACTTCTACCAACCATTTAGTTTACCCATATCATGTAACTTAGTATGATCATGGTGTTGTTTTGAAAATCATATGAGTAGTAAAAGCAACAACATGTTCATGTTTTGTTCTCGCACATAAAATTCCTAATTATTATCTTGTTATTATGCTTTTATATATGTTTTTATTAATATTATTACCTTGTTGTTATTATGCTCTAACCTAACTTGATATATATTATTAAGTTTATGTATATCTATATATATTTTAGAGCCTAATGCTCACTAACTCTTACTAAATTGCTTTTACTATTAATGCTCTTATTATTGCTTTTTCTTTTTTTTTTCTTTTTCTTTTTGGGACTAGTCTATTCTTAGTCTTGGGTTGCCTTGATGAAGCTAAGGTACCTAATACTTGATATATTATCTTGCTTATAATTTGCTTATTATATCTTTCTTATATTTTCATATTTTTATACTCATGTGCACGCATTATCATAATATTATTGTCTCAACAAAATCTAAAGTAGAGTTTTCTTTAATAAAGGAAAATGAAACTAAACTTTCTTAAAATATATTCTTTTTATCAAATCAAGGTTTTGTTATCACATACTTAGGGAAAATATATCTTTTCCAACTTCTTTTCAAACTCATCAAGACTTTTCATAAATAACAATAGAGATGATTTTCTCAAAGAAGTTAGCTAACAAAACAAATATTTTCTTTTACTATTATGAATCACATAAAGTTATAAAACTTAGTACTAATAAGTTGTGATATATAAGTTTTCATAGAAAACTCAAGAATAGAATTTTTAACTATAATAAAAAGTAAGAAGTAAACTAGTTGTCGAAGTTAAAATAAAATCAACTCTCTAATTTATAAACTCACTTAGAAAAATAAAGAAGAACAAAAGATATTATCAAAAACTTAAGAAAATAGTGAAACACGATTTTCTTCCAAATAAAATTTGTAAAAGACTTGAAAGACTAAGTTTTGAAAACGAAATATAATTTCTCTTAAGAAGTTAAGAATATAAGAAGGAAAAGACTTATTTATCAAAGCTAAATTGTCACGCCCCGAAGGGTACCCTAAACGTGGCAATCCACCATACACAATATTAAAGCCTAAGAATGACCACCTTAGTCATGCGAAGGCTTCCATACTATGTACAAGGCGTCTAACACATAGAGGAGACACATCGGAATGATACATTTCATGTTGATATGACTTGAGTAACAATGTAAAGGAAATTTAATTCACTATTCTTCAAAATACAACTCATTACTTCAATTACTCATCAAAAGATTCTATTACATAGAACTATTACAAGGCAAATAATAAAACCTAGCTAATAACTTCAAACATCCTTATGTCTTGCCGGAATCCTAAAGTCATTCTCAACTCTAACCATCTCAGTCCCCACTTAGCATTCTTGAGACAACCTATTCATTTAAACAACTATTGGGGTATAAGCTACACTAGCTTAGTGAGTGAAAACTTTCAGGATTACATTTATAACACGTCATACAATCAAGTGATTAGTCAGACAAGTGATATGCATCAAACTTGTGAATTCAACAAACATATGATCTACCGGAAATCATATGTGGATGGACTTGCGCCCTCCATCCCGAGTTAGCAGATTAACGAATCCTACGGTATGACCGAGACCGTTTCAGCTTACGGACAACTATAAACTATAAAATCGTTTAAGGTACAACGATAAACCGACAAATGCTAATGCTCCATCCCCATCGTGTATAAATGAGTTCAATTTCATCTTCAATTCCGAATAATCAATTATACCAATTCTTTTAAGTGATCAGTCAATAATCGCAGACAATCAATTCTAATTCATCTATACAAGCAATAGTTAATCACTCGGCTTCAATATTCTTACATTCCATTTCTCATATCAACAACAAGCATACATCTTTCCCATTCATCCCCATCATGCATATCCATTTTATCTTTACCAAATACCTAGTGCAACTATTATCACATACAATAAATGAAATCGGAAGTAATACTCACTCGGCCATTGGATCACCAGTCTCTTAGTACAAGTAATCCGGTGGTAGGGAATCGCCGATATCGGGGTCACCTAAAAAGGAAGAAATACCCTATTAAGTATTTCATCACTTAATTAGTCCAAGCTATCTCATACAAACTATCCAATTCGTAATTCTCGTCCTAAGCAGGAATTCCAACTTAAAACGGCCATAACTTGGTCATTTTAACTGGGAATCTCGCAAATTATATATCAATTTCTATCTACTTCGAAAGATCTATCTATTTCTAATATTATTTTTAAGTTTTGAAAACATTTATGTCTCGGAACAGAGGTATCAGATCTGATCAGTAACGGTTTCCGATTCCAAAAAATAGTTTTGTAAATGTTTGTAATGTTTCTACTATATAGATTAGCTATACTTGCAATATGAATGATTTCCTAACATGAATGACATGAGATGAGTTTAATATATGCATGATCTTGATGATTTTTGCTAAAAGGAAATTTTATAACTTTTATCTTGCAAGACCATAATAACAACTACTTATGAAAAATCTAGTTTTCTAACTTTGATCATTTCCATTTGTTTTGGATTTATTACTTAAGAAAATATAATTATTTTTGTTAAAATTGAGTCTTCATTATATATATTACTTATGACTTTCATTTCTACATAAAAATTTCCATTTTGCACCTTGTAAACATGTTTTCAAGTGGGGTTGATTCCAAAATCCGAATTTTACAAAAATTAGTTTTTGAGTGATTCCTTTAAGTAAAAATCATTTGATACTTAGAAATTTAAGGCTCAACCATATATAACTACTAAGGGCTTCATTCTTACACAAAAAATTTCATTTTACACTTTGCAAATATGTTTTCCAATATGATTTACTCAAAAATCCGAATTTTAGAAAATCCACTTTTTGCATGATTCCTTTTGGGAAAAACTTGTTTAATGCATTAAAATTTAAGGCTTCACTATATCAATTACTTAAGGACTTCATTTAACACATAAAACATTCATTTTGAGCTTGAATACTAGGTGTTCTTATGGCCTTCATTCAAAATTACGAATTTCACAATTTGACTACTAACTTAAAATTTTCCATCTTGCTTCTACTTCTTGTTTTACACTTTAATCTCATCAAAACTCCTTTCAACTTATAAAAATCACTACTTAATGATACCTATTACCTATATACTTCATTTTTTCACATAAAACATGAGTTTTGGAGTTGATACATGGGTTCTAAAATTTGGTCTTGGTTGGAATCCGAATTTACAAAATTCATTTTTTGTTAGATCTTTTGATAAAATCTATCTAAGCTCATAAAAATCCATTCCTTACATATCCTATCCTAAGAGCCTTTCATTTCTTAAACAAAAACTTCATTTTTGAGTTGGAAAACATGTTTTTAAAATATGCCATGGCCAAAATCCGAAAATAAGATTTTTATTTTGAAAAATAATCTTTGAAAATCACATTAGATTCTTGTAAAAAGAAGTCTTGATGATATACATATATTAAGCCTTCATTTTCTTGAGAAAAATTTACACTTTGACACTTAGAAAGTGGTTTTTAAATATGGGTCTTGCCAAAATACAAATTTCATTATTTTTGTCTAAGCTCAAATCTAAGATCTACACATAATATGAACATAAATCTAAAAGAAACCCGTGGTAATGATCTATAAACCCATAGATCTAAACTTTACTTATCAAAATCATTCATGTTGTCTATACCCTAGGCCCTTCATTTTAAATGAAAAATACACGTTTTGAAGTTGAAAAACCACTTTTCTAAATATGGTTCCATTTTCATCCGAATTTTCAAAAGTTGTTTTTGTTGAAAATAAAATAGATCTTGAGTTTCCTACAACTTTCCTACCATCATCATGCTATTACAAGTTATCCATGAACATAAAACATAAGTCTAATGCATGTATGAACCTAAAACAACTATATAGTCTTCTAAACTAGTTTTGAAAGCATGAACACATGGGAATGAGAAATATATGCATAAATCATAAGTAATAACAAGAATAATAACTTAAATAGCAAGATCTATGGCATAAACAAAAATCAAAGCTATAAAAAGTTAGATCTACCATATATATCAACTTTAAACAAGAAAATAATTGTAATACAAGATAATAAAAGTAGAGAAGAAAAAGATTTCATTTTTGGCATCATCATCCTAAGCTTTTAAGCTTATGGAAGTTCATTTGATGCATGGAACCTTCATTACACTTTACCTATATCACCTATGGAGCTTTGGGATGAAGATTTGCTTAGAAAATTTTTAAAAATGAAGTGTGGAAGCCATTTTTAGAAGTGGGGGCAGCTTGTTTTTCATGGAAGAACAAGAGGAAAAGAAGAAAGAAAGAGAGGAAAAAGAGAGAGAAAAGATAAGGAATGAAAAAGGTAAAAGGTGTAAATGAAGGGGGGAGAGAGAAGGAGTGCATTAATGTGTGTTAATTAATTGAAAGAGGAGAAAAAAAAAATAAAATAGTGGCAGAAAAATTGGGGGCTTCACGTGAATTTGAGTGAGGGAGAGAGAGAGGTTACATTACCTTGTAACTTGAAATTTGAAAATGTAACTTGCATCATTTAATGTGCTAACTAAAAGAGGCTTTAAATCATTAAATAAATAATTAAAATAAAAGAAAAGAGGCTATTATTAGGGGTGTGGTCAGCTGCCATTGTGGGGAAATGGAGTGTGAAATGAGTGAAAGAAAACTTGATTAATGTGTAGAAGTGACAAATGAAGTGTACTCAAAGTATGGGTTGAAAAAGTACTTTTTATTGGGAAAATATATAAAATAAAATTAAGAAAAATATTTTTAAAGGAGTGGCAGAATTTTCATAAATAAAATTAAATAATTAATTGAATTATTTTAGTATTTCAACAAATATGTTACCGGTATGATTGAAATACGCGAATATGGGCTATAAATGATATTTTTATAACACGAAAAATTCTAAAAAATTATTTTATGAAAATATAAATATTTTTCAAATATTTTTAAATTATTAAATTAATTTATTTTATTTTATTTTTAGTATCGGGTCTTAAACAGAATCTGATCCTGTAAAAGCCCGAACTAACTAAATTTTAGAAAAACAAAATTTTCTATAATATATAAAATATTTATCTAAAAATATAAGACTTTATAAGAATAATAAAATTATGTAATAAAATAAAAATGAATAGTGCAAAAGACTAATCAATTACCGGTAGTAATGAAAAAACGATAAAAAGGTTATAATTGTAACTTTTATAACCCGAAAAATTATATAACTGATATATTTAGAAATCTTATGAAATTAAGAGTCTAGCGGTATTATTGGTATATTTTTTATATCTCGAGCCCTGGATTACGCTTTTCGAAGTCTGTATCCGAATGGGTTCAAAATAGGTCAAAAATTTACCAATCTGATATTTTTAAACAAATTTATATTACTATAAGCTATTATATATATTTAAACTACATCTCAGCCTTTAGGGTTAGGGGCACTAGATTGCCGGACTTACACTATTGTATTTCGGTTAAGGTTTCCAGGTGATTTTCCTGTTTAGATCCTTGCCAATTTGGAAACTGATATTTTATACTTATACAACATATTTAATTTGAGAAATTTATTTTACATTTCATTTTTGTAAGTATTTAATATCTTTTAATGTTTTTGGAATTCTTGAATTGGGTTTCATTTTCGAAAGTTAATAGTTATTTACTTTTTATTAATTTGTTTTTGGGCTTATAATACCCGATTTTATAAGTCGGAGTTAAATATGGAATTTTTCGTACGTCGTGGTTTTGAATTTGAAAACCACTGAGTTCTTATTTTACTTTTAAGGATTTTCATTTTCTCATGATTAAGAAATTTTTAGATTCATTCGTGATTTAGGACTTGTCGAAATTCGGTTTTAATTTGGAGTGATTTTTAGGGTTTATATTCGAAGTTCATCTTGGAATTATTTACTGAAATTTTCCGGGGCTTACATAAATTTTTGGAAAATACACCTATAAAAATTATTATGGGATGTCAACAACTTAATAACAATTTTTGGAAAAAATTTCATTTCTTATCACGATAAGTAAAATTTTGTAGAAGTTCGAAGTTGAGAAAAATTAACTTGTTTTAGAAAAATAAAATAAGGATGTACTCATCCATAATAACCTGAAAGATTATAAAGTCTTTCAAAATGCTTTAGAAAAGGAATTGTTAAAATTCAAGTTTTCGACACCGTAAGATAAATTGCTTTACAAAAAATAGTCATTGAGACAACACCATTAAATTTTGCATACAAAATGAGATTATATATAAGTACTCAAAGGATTTTCCAACTATATAAATCTATATTTTTGCCAAAAGATTTTTGAACAAAGTTGAGTTTGGAATAATTATTTTGCAAAAGCTGGGATTTTCGTTTTGATTATGTACCGTAACTTTTAGAAAGGCAAATGACCTTTATGTAGAAAATAACCTTAGAAATGGATAGATATTTTCGAGTAGGTCGGAATCAGTATATTATATGCAAAATTTCGAGTTAAAATGAGCAAATTATGGCCGTTTTAAGTTAGAATTTCTCTCCATGGGAATTTTGATGAACTTAGTAGAATAGAACTACAAGTTTAAGTAGAACTTCCAAGAAATACTCATCTTGGGTATTTCTTTTGTTTAGGTAATGAGAAGGCCAAGTTCCTGTGTCCCGAAGATTTCTTCGACTAGAAGTATCCGCACAAATAGGTCGATCTTGTTACAAAATTTGATTTAGACTTTTGGGATGTACTCGGGTGGTCACTTCACTTTTTCGTTCTTCCTTCATCTTTTGAACCTCCTTCAATTAACTTTTACGGGGAGGAGTTCATTCCATGATGATTGGGGCTATGAGTCATTTTAGGCCTTTTTGCCACGAATTGCCTCAAGTAGCTTCATATCATCATCCTCTTACCCTTGTTGGAGGGCTGAATCCATGATGTGCTACCTTCTCCTTGCTCACAGGCTCTTTATGGTGCATTTCCTTCATCGGATTCCACCATTATCACATCATTGACTTGATCTCTCGACATGGGGATACGAGATTGGCTTTTACTCGGGGCACTTGTATTTGGAGCTGGGTCAACATGCCTACCGGAATTATTATTAACTCCATGGGGGTCGGAGACTGGGCCATCCCAAAGGTGATCTATTTGTGGAACCATGGGTTCCGCTTCTTGACCTACTTCTTCATCCTCTTCTGGATCTTCTTCCTCTTCTTCTTCCACTCCTTCCATGTTTCCTTCCACTCCTACATATTCACCCCAATTTGCATCTTATGGCTGTGTCAGGGCTGGCTCATCGAGATGTGGTAGCACATTTCGATATGCCCCATACCAATAGAAATAGGATTCTTCATCAGCTTGGCACCATTTGATGTGGTTAGCGAGCTCGTTATGGGCATAAATGTACATCGAACCCAAAGAATTCTAAGTTCTAAAGTCGGGAAAGACTGGATATCCATCATTTCGAAAGATAAATGTGGCCTGTTAGAGCATGGGAATATTGTAGTACTAGCCCATGAGTTGTTCCATACCATAGATGACCTCCATATCCGTCCAATTCATGTGCCTTCAAGTGTCATACTCTTATGCCATCAATAACATGATCCCATATGGTATTGTTTAGTCCTCTCCTCCACATATTATACATCTCACGGGCGAACCTAGGGTATCCTACAAAAGCAAAGTCTTCACATAAAACCTGACTTTTTTATGATAATCCACAATGGTCCCTTCACTTCTCATGGTCATGCACTGGGCCTTCGCCTTGACTTCTCCAAGGGTAAGCTATAAAAGACAAGGAAGGTCATTAGTCTTTTTGGAGAAACAAAAATTTCTAAACTTTTCTAACTTATCTAGACCTAAGGATTATCTACTTAATTTTTATCTATCCTTTTCCTTTTTTCTCGATTCATTCCTATTACCTTATTCTTCTAAACTTATCGCTTTGATACCAACTTAAACTGTCACGCCCCAAGGAGTACCCCAAACGTAGCAGTCCACCACACACAATATAAAAACTTAAGAATGACTATCTTAGTCATGCGAAAGTCTCGATATTATATGTAAGATGTACAACACGGTAATAGTATACCTAGCTAACAACTCTTTGAATTTGTTAATAAATCATATGATAAGGACTTGGTGAAGTAGACCTTAAGCTCATTCTTGCATTAACAGAATCTATTTTACAACTTTACCTTGAAAATGTGTTTATAATTAGTTTGAACCCTAGTTTAACTTTTTGTTGTTCATAATGTTCTACTAAGTTTTCTTTGGCTAGATAATATATTAGAAATGAGTAGCGCAGATACTAACGATCTTCAATGAATACAACCTAATATTTTCTATGCTACTTTAGTATGTATGCTTGTCTATATTCGTGATTGCAATCGAAGTTGAACAAAACTTATTAGCATATTTATAAAATTTTAGAAAACCTCAGCTTCATGTTTGTTTTTAAAATTAAAAATCTACACACCAACTAGATTGCATGCACCTTGAAATGCTTCGCATAAAAATTATATTTAAGGCTTTAATTTGAGCCCAAATAAATGAGTCAAACCTTAAAATGGTTCACATAACACTTGTGTTTTATTAAGCCCAAAAAACTTTATTCAACATTATAGTAATATTAATTTTAATTTTTTATTTTATTTTTCCTTATATTGTCAACATAAACATATTATCAGATATTATAATTTTTTTTAAATTGTAATTTATGGGATTAATGTAATATTCATTTTTATTGTATATTAAAGCTTAAATTTTGGAAAAATAGGATGTCTACACCATTTTTTATCTCTTCCAACAAAGTACACACTTGAATATTGAGTTTTTGCATCGATGGAAGTCCTTTGTAGGAACAACGACAATTTCTTGAGAAAGATTTCTTAAACAATTCTCTAAAAAAGGATACTTGAGAAAAGATTTGAAAATCTTACAAGGTAATGTGACTTTAACCAAAAAATTTGATCTTTTGAAATGTTATCAGCCTGTGATTGAGTAAAATTGTGTATATTTTGGTGTAGAGATGTTTAATGTAGATATAAGAGGATATAGAAACATTTTAGGAGTCTTAAATCACATGTAAAAGGATTAAAACATATTTTGATTTGAAAACAAGAGAAAATTGATGAAAAAAGACAATTTCTACAAGTACACTATGAATACACAACCCCATGTACTAGGTCGTGTACCTTTTTATCGTAAAAATAATGATTTCCAAAAATACAAGACCTATATACGGGCTTATATATTACTTTGTATATCTCTCTGTGCTTTTGACAATTTTCAAACTCTAAAAGTGCACACTAGATACATAAGCTCGTGTACCAGGTTGTGTTGTTTAAAAGTATATAAAAGAACACAAGCTCCTGTATAGTCTGTGTATAGCCCGTACACCTTTTTATGACCAGTTTTCTCCACCTAAGTCATACGCAATCCTATATCCAACTATGCACTAGTCTATGCAAATTATAACATCCTAAATAAATAATCTTTTTTCTTTTTTCTTTTTTTGCCTAAAAGTGATTGAAACCCAATTAACTCTTCTTTTTAGGATTTAGGTATAATCCAAGACCTTAGGTGTCACGCCCCGAAGGGTACCCTAAACGTGGCAGTCCGCCACATATAATATCAAGGCTTAAGAATGGCTATCTTAGTCATGCGAAAGCCTTAGTATTATATGTAAGGCGTCTAACACTGTAATAGGAGACGCTTTTGGGAAGCATAGTTTAAGCAAGTAAAGATAAATATACAAGAACCCAGAAATAAAGTATATCATATCATAAATAACCAAAGGTCTGTTACATAATTTCTTAGGGGCATACCCCCGCTAATTCCAAGGATCGAGATAAACTTCATAACATCCAAAATTAAAGATTTCAAAGGAATTCTAATCTAAGTCTTCGAGTAGATTTCCTCCAAAAGCTTCAACATAAAACGTATACGGGTACTGGAAGACTTCGGGCTCAAAATAGGTGTTCCCGAGAATACAAATACCTATAGGGGTGTAAGCTTATGGGCTTAGTGAGTAAATCCCAAAATTCATACTCGAAGTAAATTATCACTCAAGTTTATTATCCAAACGTATGAAATGCAACAATCACGTGAGCATACAAGACATATGACTTTCCGGGAATCATATGTTGAATGAATTTACGCCCTTCATTCGGGGTTGGGTATTCAGGCCAATTACAGCCACAACTTTTAAAAACACTTTTATAAATCTTACCGGCTCCTATACGCCATCAAAAACTTGTAGTTATTACAGGCTCCTACTAGCCATCAAAAACTTGTAGTTATTACAGGCTCCTACTAGCCATCAAATTAAGTAGTTCTTACTGGCTCCTACTCGCCACTGACATGATATACCGGTTATGTCTACCACCACTATTATACACTTGTCCCACCAATTGTATAGTAGTGAATGCAATGTGACTTAACATATGAAGTGCATGAATAATTTCTTTAATTAAAGTCTAGTAGTTACATTTAACTTCTTTCAAATGATCAACCAATTTCAAACAGTTCAAGAATAATGCACATACAACTTTATTATAACAAATCGAGTTTCGATATACTTAGTATTCTTTCAACATATTATCATACACTTCCTTTTGATTTTTCTTAAATTCTAGTGCAACTAATTTTACAAGCACAATCAAGAGTATGAGAAAATTAACGGGAAGTAACTCACTCGGCCATGATGACACCTTTCTTGAATTGGATGGGTCGTTCGGAAATTCCACTTAATCGTAGTAATCCCCGGGATACGAACAATCCTCCTCGTGATTATCTAATCAAGAAGAATACCCAAAATGAGTATTTCATGAAATTCTATCCTTGAAGATTCTAATCTTTTCTTAAAATCGTGGTAAAATCGTATAAGGGGAAATTCCAACTTAAAATGGCCATAACTTGCTCATTTTAACTTGGAATTTCGTGTATAATATATCGTTTTCTACCTACTCGAAAAGATCTACGCATTTCTAAACTTATTTTCATAAAACTAAGCCGTTTGGGTCCCAAAAAGGCAGTGACTAAATCTGCCACGAATTTTGCAAAAACTTGCTTTTCCTTCTTGTAAACAAAGCTCTTTTGAAAAGATAAATATTTCGATTATTTTGTAAACTTTTGAAAGGTATATATTTATATGTAATGACTCACAACAAATTAATGAAGTAAATGGAGTTGTCTCAACTTATAAAATTAAGGTTTTAAAAGACTTTGAACTTGAGATTCCTTTGAATATTTATTTTACTTTTGAAAGATCTTGAGTTATTGAGATGAATATTCTTTTTCTAAATTTTAACCTCTTGTAATCATTTTAATTTAAAGTGTGATTTTATTTTCAAAACTTGGATTCAAAAGTAATAAAATGACAATTTTGTTTTTTGTAATGATTCCAAATGAATATTTCTTGATGGAAGATAAGTTTTCATAAAATCTTTTGTTTATGTAAGAAAATCATTTTCCAAACATGTTCATGAGTTTTTAGGAAATCTATTTCCTATTTTTATTTAACAAGAACCTTTAGTTTTAGAAAGACACTTCCTCATCTATTTTTATTGAGACAAAAACATTATGTTCATACATGAATATGAATCATAACTATAAAAATATAAGGGAACATAATAACTTGAAAGCTTAAGTAAATAATAAAGTAAATCAAGTATTGGGACCTTAGCTTCATCAAGGTACCCCGGAACTAAAATAACTAGTTCCGAAAAAGAAAAGAATTGTTTTGACTTGATGAGGACAAGTCTAAGACTAGAATGACTAGTCTTAAAATCAACTTGAATTTAAATAACTTGAAATGAAGTAAATAAATTGCATGAAAGATAAATTGTAAGACAATGAGCTTATATGCTCTAAATAATATATATAGTTATATATATATATTAGATAGTAAAAAACATAAAAGAAATATAAATGAACATAGAGGAATTATGTTTATGAACAAAAACAAAGCATGAACCTAATGTTGCTTTCTTAACCTTCATGGTTTTAGAAAACACACACTAAGCTCATACTAAGTAGATGAACATGAAGAATTCTTGAGAATTTTCTTACCTAAAGGAAGCTAAACTAAGGAGACTTCTCTTGAGAGAATTTGGAGAGAAATTTTTGTAGAGTAACTTTAGAGAAGAAGAGGTGTGAAAGAAGTGAAGGTATGAGGGGGTATTAATAGGAAAATGTGGGAGATAATTTGTGTTAATTAAATAATTGAAAAATAAAACAATTAGAGGGATAGAGAGAGAGGCCGGCGCCAAACATGCATGGGCAAGACCAAATATTTGATTTTTTTGTTATTTTGTTAATTAAAAGTAAGAAAGGAAAGATGTGAAGTTGTATTGGAAATGAAAATGTGTAAGAAATAGGTGTATGGCTTGTAAGAATAGGTTGTAAGAAAAAGTAGAGATAGATGAATAGTGTAGAATAGTAAAAAATAGTGTAATGTAAAAGTGGACATGACAATTAAATACCGATAGTAAGAAAATACACGTATAAAAGCAATATCTGATATTTTTAGCTATCGAAAAATTACGAAATTGATATTTTTGGAAATCTTATATTTTTACGTGTCTAACGGTATATCCGGAATATTTTTCCTATTCTGGGCTTCCGGACACGTCTTTCAAGAATCATGTCCGATCAGGTTCAAAGGACACTCGAAATTCCTCAATCTGATATTTTTATAAAACCTATAGCTATTACGAACTATTACAACTAATTTTTCCAACTTCGTTTTCTAGGGCTTGAGAAAACGGCAATGCCGGAGTTAAACGGTTACAGTAAACTAGAGTTTTGTTTGACTTAAGAATCCGTTTGACTTCCGATTAGGGTTTAGGTCTTTAATTTGGATCCAAAATTTTCGGGGATTTACAACCTACCCCCCTTAAAGAAAGTTTTGTCCTCAAAACTTGAAATTTGCAACTTGGAATTCGTACCTGATTCTTCAAAGAGATTTGGATATTTCTTTCGGATCTCATCCTCGGCTTCCCAAGTAGCCTCTTCTCGCGAATGATTCCTCCATAACACCTTGAGATATCGGATTTCCTTGTTTCTCAGCTTTTGAACCTTTTGATCCAGAATTTGAACTGGGTGCTCCTCATAAGTCAAGTTTCTTTCAGCCTGACTGGTTCAAGCTCCACAATCCGATCAGGGTCGGGGATATGCTTTCTTAGCACTGAGACATGGAAGACATTATGTACTCCCGACAGGTTTGGTGGTAATGCCAAGCGATAAGCCAAATCTCCTACTCGTTCGAGGATTTCGAAAGGTCCGATATACCTTGGGCTTAGCTTTCCTCGAGCCCGTACACGATGAATACTCTTTATCGGATTCACTTTCAGATACACATGATCACCAACGTTAAACTCAAGGATCCGTTTTTTATCTGCCCAACTTTTCTGTCTATCTTGGGCCTCTTTCATCCTTTGCTGAATAATCCTGACTTTATCTGAGGCGTCTTGGATGAGATCTGGTCCAATTGTTAATTTTTCCACATCATCCCAAAATAGAGGCGATCTACACCTTCTTCCTATAAAGCTTCGTATGGTGGCATCTTAATTGTTGAATGATAGCTGTTGTTGTAAGCAAACTCTACCAAAGGTAGGTGTACTTCCCAGCTTCCTTTGAATTCCATAACACAAGCTCTTAACATGTCTTCCAAGTCTGGATAGTTCGCTCTGATTGTCCATCAGTTTGTGGATGATAAGCTGTACTGAAATGTAACTTGGTCCCCATACACTTCTGAAGGCTCGTCCAAATTTTGACACGAATCGAGGATCCCGATCCGATACAATCCCTGCTGGAACTCCATGCAGTCTCACAATCTCCCTTACATATAGCCGGGCCAACTTTTCCATCGAGTAGGTCATGTTGATGGGGATGAAGTGTGCTGACTTGGTAAGTCGATCCACAATTACCCATATGGCATCATATCCGGCTGATGTTCGGGGCAATCCACATACGAAATCCATGGTAATTTGGTCCCATTTCCATTCTGGTATGGCCAATGGTTTCAAAAGTCCTCCTGGCCTTTGGTGTTCAATCTTTACTTGTTGACATATGGGACACTTCATTACGAATTCAGCTACATCCTTTTTCATACCATTCCACCAAAAGCGACTTTAAGGTCTTGGTACATCTTGGTACCACCGGGGTGCATGGTATATCCCGAGTTATGCCTCATCCATTATTTCCTTTTTCATCTCCTCATCATTTGGTACACATAATCTTCCCTTCATTCTTACTACATCCTCCTCATCTATCTCAAAATCGTCATACCTTCCTCCTGTATCTCACTTTTCAACTTTTGTATGACTTCATCATATCGTTGAGATTCTTTGATTCTATCTATCAGGGTTGGCTCCATTACCAAATGGGAAATTTCTATTTCCGCACTTTGCCCCACAAATTCGATGCTCAATCTCTCGAATTCTTTATAAGTTCTTTTTGAGTTGTGAGCATGGCTGCAACTTCTCCATGGTTCTTCCGACTCAAAGCGTCTGCTACCGCATTCACTCTTCCAGGGCAATAATTTATTCCAAGATCATAGTCTTTGATCAACTCCAACCATCTCCTTTGCCTCATATTCAATTCCTTTTGTGTGAATAAATACTTGAGGCTCTTATGGTCCGTATAAATCTCGCATCTCTGTCCATATAGATAGTGCCTCCAAAGCTTGAGAGCAAAACAACTGCGGCTAACTCAAGATCATGCGTCGGGTAATTTTGTTCATGCGGCCTCAACTGCCGTGAAGCATAAGCAATTACTTTCCCTTCTTGCATAAGCACACATCCTAAGCCATTTCTTGACGCATCACTATGGACGGTATATGGCTTTTTGGATCAGGTAAGGTTAAAATTGGAGACACCAACGTTGCTTTAACTCTTGGAAACTTTGTTCCCTCTTCTCATTCCAAATGAATCTTTCATTCTTCTGGGTCAACTGAGTTAGTGGCTTAGCTATTTTTGAGAAATCTTGCACAAACTTCCTGTAATAGCCAGCTAATCCAAGAAAACTTCTAATCTCAGTCACCGTCCTTGGTTGTTTCCATTCCATTACGGCCTTAATCTTTTCAGGATCTACGATATTCCTTTCCCTGAGATAACATGTCCTAGAAAAGATATTTGGTCCAACCAAAAGTCACACTTGGATAATTTGGCATATAACTTGTGCTCCCTTAAGGTTTGTAATGCCATTCTCAGATGTTCTTTGTGTTGCTCCCGTGTTTTAGAATAGACCAAAATATCATCAATGAAGACAATCACGCATTTATCCAAGAGCGGCTTATACACCCGATTCATCAAGTCCATGAAAGCAGCTGGTGCATTAGTCAATCCAAATGGCATGACCATGAACTCATAGTGTCCATACCGGTTCTAAAAGCGGTCTTTGACACATCCTCTGGTTTTATCCTCAGCTGGTGGTATCCAGATCTCAAATCAATGCGTGAGAATACACTTGCTCCTTGTAGTTGGTCAAAGAGATCGTCAATCCTTGGCAATGGATACCTATTCTTTATAGTGACCTTGTGAGTTCTCGATAGTCAATACACAACCTCATCGATCCATCTTTCTTCTTCACGAATAATACCGGAGCTCCCCAAGGCGAGACACTTGGTCTAACAAATCCTTGGTCAAGCAATTCTTGTAATTGCTTCTTAAGTTCCTTGAGCTCAACAGGTGCCATTCGGTATGGTGCCTTGGATATAGGTTCTGTTTTTGGCATCAAATCGATCTCAAAATCGATTTCTCGTTTTGGGGGTAACCCAGGCAATTCTTCTGGAAAAACATCAGAGAATTCATTAACGATGGGGATGTCGTCAATGTTGGGTCTTTCCTTCCTCCTCCGTACTTCCCACATAACTTTCAACTCCTTCCTCAACCTCTTCAATTACTCGAACGAACTTAACTCCAAACTTTTAGAAGTTGCGGATTCTCCCAAAAACGTAGCTTTCTTCCATCTTGTCCCATGAATTCCACCTTTTTATTTCTACAATCTACCTTTGCTTCCACCATGGACAACCAACTCATTCCGAGAATCACTTCGTACTTGCTGATTTCTATTACTATAAGATCGGTAGTTGCTTCATGGCCTTGTATCTTCATGGGGCAATTCCTTATTACTTCTTTGGTAGTCACCACACTACCGGTGGGGGTTTTTATACGAAAACTTGTTGTGATTGTGGTGATAGGTAAACCGGTCTTCAAGGCTACACTAGTGGCAACAAAGGAATGTGTTGCACCGGTATCGAAGAGGGTATAAGCGGTTAGGTCCCCTATTTGTATGGTTCCTGCGTTCAAGACCGCGTGTTACTATCTTATTGTCCTTAAAAGGTTCCTAGATATCTATTATTTCCAACATACATCATAACTTTATACTCAACAGATATCAAAACAGACATATATTTTAAAGGTTGAGGCTAACCTGTAACCAAGCTATAGTCATACTCCTCTCCATGGTCCAGGGCAGCCAACTCTACTCCTTCTTCGGCATCCTCCTCGCAGACCCATTGCCCTTCAAGGTTATAAATTCTCAGCCCATGCATAGATGATGCCGAGCGACTTCCGCTTCCATTCCCACTCCTTGTCGGGGCAAGTCCTCCGAGGATCCAACAGGTCGGTTTGCTGTGAGATTCCTTTGGGGACACTCGTTAGCAAAATGTCCCAATTGCTTGCATACGAAACAAGTCGTAGAAGCTTTCTTTGGGCAATCCGGAATCTTATGGCTCGGGTCACCACAGAAATAACACTTGTTCTGGAGAAGGGGGCATCTCTTCGGGTAATGCGCTCCTTTGCATTTCCAACAATTTGCTGCTTTGGAATTATCCTTCTGTCCACTAAAATTTCCCTTAAAGTTGCTAATTGGTTTAAACCTCTTGAAGGGAAATTGGAGCTTGTTCCTGGTTGAAATTTCCTTCCAAACACATGCACTTTCTTCTCAGAAGTCCCAGCTTTCCTTTTCTTGGCCCCTTCAACAATTCTTGCTCTTTCAACCAATTCCTGAAGGTGCGAATGTCAAACTCTTCTAACCGCATCCTTAAGTCCTCATCTAACCCATTCAGGAACACTTGTCGTTTCAGCTCCTCACTATACTTATAAGAATCCGGAGCATACTGCAGGAGTCGGCTGAATTCCGTCTCATATTGTTCTATGGATTTTCCTTTCTGGGATATGTGCAAGAAATCCGCACTATACCTTACTCTTAAACTTCCAGGGAAATAATTTTCCAGAAACTCATTCCGAAACATATCCCAGGTGATGGGTGGCGGCAATTCCCTACTCTTGGACTCCCACCAGATGCGGGCGTTGAACCTCAACATATAAGTACCATAGCTTATTCGAAGATGATAAGGAACTTCATAGGCGGCAAAAGACGTTCTACCTGCGCGAGCCAATCTTCAGCCTCATCGGTTTCCCAAAAGCTCCGTCAAAGTAACGGTTACTTTTGATAAAATCTGGGAGTGAAGTTCTGTATGGTCGAGGTGGTGGCGGAGGCGGCAGGGGTGTTGTGATTGAGCATCAGGTGCTGCGGTCCATGTACAGATGCTTGGGGTGCTTTGGGGTGGTGCTTGAGCTGGTGCCGGAGGTGGCATATTCCTCTGTTGTTGTTGAACTAACACATTAAGAAGCTGTGTTAATTGACCCAGAGTGGCTTGGAGATTGCCTTGCTGGTCTGGGGCAGGAGCCACCGGGGACACTTCTGGTTGGTTAACTTCTTCAGGCGGGTTATTTGATGCCTGCCTCATCCTTGGTCGTCCCCTTCTAGGTCGGCTGTTTTAATCGTTTACGTAAAAACTAGATTATTAAGTCTTTTACATACTAAGTTACGGAAATTGCGGAAATTTTCAAGGAAATAAACATATAAAGGGAGATATCACACAAGAGAAATTTAAGCAACTAAATCAAGAGATGAAATTTGTTTAAACCAACATATTTAATTAAAAGTATAGAAGGGAATAAAATCTTATAATGAAATCAAAGAAATTCAAAATACAACAAATATTAAACACTTTTTCAAAAACATAAATTAAACTACTAATCGATTCTATATCCTAAGTCGATCTGATTACAACATTCTTGTTGGACACATGGGATCGCTCATGTGGATCCTTCCTCCTTTCTTTGATCTTTTCTTCTTGGTGGGGGAGTTGTATTACGGTGGTTGGGTCTAGAAGTCGTTCTTAGCCATCTTAGTTACGAACAGCTTCAAATTGCTTCGGTCCATCATTCTTTTTCCTTTACGGGAGGGTTGATTTCTAAACGTACTTGGCTCCCGTTGATCAAACTTCGTTTGTGCTGCGTCCTCCTCATTAGATACTTCCGTCACTTCTTTCTCGATCAGGTTTCTCACGCGAGATCGTCTTCGATTCGGGATATTCTCATCAGGCCATTTGAAATCTGACTGGCTTTACGTTGGTTGGAAAATCCTTCTCGTCCATGATCTGCTGGCTCATCGTGGGCATAGATATATATAATCGGCGTATGGAATTCCAAATTCAAAATCGGGGAAAACTAAACATCTATTATTTCGGAAAAAGAACGTAGCTTTTTGGAGCATAGGGTGTGGTTGTAATGGCACGTAAGACATTCTATATCGTAAGAAACTTCTAAGTCTGTCTAATAGGGAAAACTCCTTACATAGGCTTCTTACTTTCAACGGTAGTCCACAAGGGTTTCACCATTTCTTAAGTTCAAACATTGGGCCTTAACTCTAACTTCTCCAAGAGTAATTTAAAGGACAAGGGAGGTCATTAATTCTCCTTTTTGAGAACTTCTAAACTTGTCTAATCCTATCTAAGTCCTTTCGTAAACATATCTATCTTTTCTATTCTAGATTTATTCCTATTACCTTTATTTCTATAAACTTGTTGCTCTGATACCAACTTAAACTGTCACGCCCCGAAGGGTACCCTAAACGTGGCAGTCCGCCACATATAATATCAAGGCTTAAGAATGGCTACCTTAGTCATGCGAAAGCCTTAGTATTATATGTAAGGCGTCTAACACGGTAATAGGAGAGCTTTTGGGAAGCATAGTTTAAGCAAGTAAAGATAAACATACAAGAATCCAGAAATAAAGTATATCATATCATAAATAACCAAAGGTCTGTTACATAATTTCTTAGGGGCATACCCCCGCTAATTCCAAGGATCGAGATAAACTTCATAACATCCAAAATTAAAGATTTCAAAGGAATTCTAATCTAAGTCTTCGAGTAGATTTCCTCCAAAAGCTTCAACATAAAACGTATACGGATACTGGAAGACCTCGGGCACAAAATAGGTGTTCCTGAGAATACAAATACCTATAGGGGTGTAAGCTTATGGGCTTAGTGAGTAAATCCCAAAATTCATACTCGAAGTAAATTATCAATCAAGTTTATTATTCAAACGTATGAAATGCAACAACCACGTGAGCATACAAGACATATGACTTTCCGGGAATCATATGTTGAATGAATTTACGCCCTTCATTCGGGGTTGGGTATTCAGGCCAATTACAGCCACAACTTTTAAAAACACTTTTATAGATCTTACCGGCTCCTATACGCCATCAAAAACTTGTAGTTATTACAGGCTCCTACTAGCCATCAAAAACTTGTAGTTATTACAGGCTCTTACTAGCCATAAAATTAAGTAGTTCTTACTGGCTCCTACTCGCCACTGACATGATATACCGGTTATGTCTACCACCACTATTATACACTTGTCCCACCAATTGTATAGTAGTGAATGCAATGTGACTCAACATATGAAGTGCATGAATAATTTCTTTAATTAAAGTCTAGTAGTTACATTTAACTTCTTTCAAATGATCAACCAATTTCAAACACTTCAAGATATTAATGCACATACAACTTTATTATAACAAATCGAGTTTCGATATACTTAGTATTCTTTCAACATATTATCATACACTTCCTTTTGATTTTTCTTAAATTCTAGTGCAACTAATTTTTTACAAGCAAAATCAAGAGTATGAAAATAACGGGAGGTAACTCACTCAGCCATGATGACACCGTTCTTGAATTGGATGGGTCGTTCGGAAATTCCACTTAATCGTAGTAATCCTCGGGATACGAACAATCCTCCTTGTGTTTATCTAATTAAAAGAATACCCAAAATGAGTATTTCATGAAATTCTATCCTTGAAGATTCTAATCTTTTCTTAAAATCATAGAAAAATCGTATAAGGGGAAATTCCTACTTAAAACGGCCATAACTTGCTCATTTTGACTCGGAATTTCGCGTATAATATGTCGTTTTCTATCTACTCGAAAAGATCTACGTATTTCTAAGCTTATTTTTATAAAACTAAGTCATTTTGGTTCCGAAAAGACAGCGTCCAGATTTACTATGAATTTTGCAAATACTTGTTTTCCTTTATGTAAACGAGTTCTTTTGAAAAGATAAATATTTCAACTGTTTTGTAAACTTATGAAAGGTATATATATATATGTAATGACTCACAACAAATGTATGAAGTAAATGGAGTTGTCTCAACTTTAAAGTTTTAAAAGATTTTGAGATTCTATTTGATATTTATTTTACTTTTAAAAGATCTTTTAGTTTATTAAGATGAATATTCTATTTCTAGATGAAATCTTTTGTAATTATTTCAATTTCTTAAAGTGTGGTTTTATTTTCTAAACTTGGATTTCAAAAGTAGCAAAACGATATTTGTAATGTTTTCAAAGGAATTTCTTCTTCTTGATAAAGGATAAGTTTTCATAAAATATTTTGTTTATGTAAGAAAAATCATTCCCATACATGTTCACGGGTTTCTAAGAAATCCATTTTTCCATATTTATTTCTTTTAGAAAGAATCTTAAATTTCAAGAAAACATTTTCTCATTTATTTTTGTTGAGACAAAAACATTATGTTCATGCATGATATGAATCATAAGCTATAGAAATGTAAATTAATAACTTGAAAGCTAAAGTAAATAATAAAGTAAATCAAGTATTGGGACCTTAGCTTCATCAAGGTACCCGGGACTAAGAAAAGACTAGTCCCGAAAAGAAAAGAAAAGAAATTGTTTTGACTTGATGAGGACAAGTCTAAGACTAGAATGACTAGTCTTAAAATCAACTTTAAAATTAAATAAATTGCTTTGGATTAAATAAATAGCATGAAAGGTAAATAAATTGCAAGGTTATGAGCTTATATGCTCTAAATAATATATATAGCTATATAGATATATTAGATAGTAATAAACATAAAGGAAATATAGAGAAACATAAAGGAACATAATAGAAACATAAATGATCATGGAGGAATTTTGATTATGAACAAAAACAAAGCATGAACCTAATGTTGCTTTCTTAACCTTCATGGTTTTAGAAAACACACACTAAGCTCATACTAAGTAAATGAACATGAAGAAATCTTGAGAAATTTCTTACCTAAAGAAGCTAAACTTAAGAGGACTTCTTGTAAGAACTCTTGAGAGAATTTGAGAGAGATTTTGAGAGAGTAACTTTAGAGATGAAGAAGTGTGAAAGAAGTGAAGGTATGAAGGGGTATTTATAGGAAAATATGGGAGATTATTTGTGTTAATTAATTAAATGAAAACAAAATTGATGGATGCATGAATGGGGGGGGGGGATGGGTGTGGTGATCGGCGCTATTTTTGGAGCATGGGGAAGACCAAAAATTAATTTTCTTGTCTTTTGATTAATTAAAGTAAGAGGTGAAAGATGTGAAATTGTATTGGAAATGAAAATGTGTAAGAAATAGGTGTATGGCTTGTAAGAATAGGTTGTAAGAAAAAGTAGAGATAGATGAATAGTGTAGAATAGTAGAAAATAGTGTAATGTAAAAGTAGACATGACAATTTAATACTGGTAGTAAGAAAATACGAGTATAAAAGCGATATCTGATATTTTTAGCTACCGAAAAATTACGAAATTGATATTTTTGGAAATCTTATATTTTTACGAGTCTAACGGTGTATTCGGAATATTTTTCCTATTCCGGGCTTCCGGGCACGTCTTTCAAGAATCATGTCCGATCGGGTTCAAAGGACACTCGAAATTCTCCAATCTGATATTTTTATAAAACCTATAGCTATTACGAACTATTACAACTAATTTTTCCAACTTCGTTTCCTAGGGCTTGAGAAAACGGCAATGCCGGAGTTAAACGGTTACGGTAACCTAGGGTTTTGTTTGACTTAAGAATCCTTTTGACTTTCGATTATGGTTTAGGTCTTTGATTTGGATCCAAAAAAAATTTCGGGGATTTACAATGTCTTTATTATATTTTCATATTACATATTCATGATCATGCATGAGAATATTGATTATTGTCTCAATAAGATAAAGAGGGAAAGGTTTTCTTAAATAAAAAGAAGATAGAGTTCTTTGCAAAAATAAATTTTGTCATGTAAAAAATGATTTTTCCCATAAAGAATTATGAATTTATCTTAGCAAATCTTTTCCAAAAATTTAGAGGAGTTCATCATAAGATTTTAAGTAACCAAAGAACATAGGGATTTTAGATAATACATAAAGTAGATATATCATACATACACTTTACAAAACCATAAAGTGAAAAAGTTTTCTTTAAAAAATAAAATTTGAGATTCTTGGTTGACAAAAGTTTTACTAAACCTCATTAAGAAATTTCATCTATACTCTAGAATATGAAGGAATAGACTAGTTTGACAAATCACCAAGAATGTTTTTTTTATAAGGATAAAATGTTCTTAAGGAATAAAGTTAGTAAACAACTTAAGAAATCATTTTAATTAAATGAAATAAACTTTAGGAAAGGTTAAGAAAATGTAAAACTTAAATAAAATTTAACTACTCTCAAATAGTATTTAAAAACTACCCTTTTAACCTCTAAAAATTAAGTTATAAGAAACTTAGAAAGACAAAAATCATTTTTTAAAAAATTTGAAAGATTAAGGATATAGAATTAAAAGGGGAAAATACTCACTTAAAATAATTTAGGAAATTTTCTAACAAGCTAAGTGAAAATTTTCAAAGTTTCGCTTTTCCAATTTCTAGAAAAAATTACTTTTACCAAAAATCATTGTTGAGACAACTTTATTAATTTATGCATATGATATGAGTTAATATATATATATATATATTCTAAAAGTTTTTCCAACTATAATAATATCTATATTTTAATACAAGTACGTTTGGATAAAGAAAAGTTTGCAAATTTAAGTTTTGAAAACTAGAAATTTTGGGGTAAATCTGTACCCTATGGTTTCAGGACCTAAACGACTTTATATGATAAGAATAGCCTTAAAAACAGATAAATCTTTTCGAATAGGTAAAAATTGGTATATGATATGCGAAATTTCGAGTTAAAATGGGTAAGTTATGGACATTTTAAGTTGGAATTTCCACCTATACGAATTTTACTGCAACTACAAAATAGAATTAGGAGTTTTGACTAGAAATTCCATAGAATACTCATTTTGGGTATTTCCTTTGTTTAGGAACCGAGGAGGAAGAGGTATACTACCTTGAGGACTACTTCGACTAAGAGAGTATCGTCATGGCTGAGTGAGTCTTCTTCCCTTATTTTTCATGCTCATACTTGTGCTTGTAAATTAGTTGCACTGGATTTAAGAAAAGATGAAATTAAAAATGCACATGTTTATGACATGTTGAAAGAATATTAGGCATATCGAGCAACGAATTGTTTGTAATAAATTATATGATTATTGGCATATTGAAGTGTCTGAAATTGGTTGGTTACTTGCAAAAAATTGAAATATAATGGCTAGGCTCTAAATAAAAGTTGATATATGCACTTCATAAGTTAAGTCACATTGCATTCGCTATTGTACAATTGGTGGGACAAGTGTATGATAGTAGTGGTAGGCATAATCGATATATTATGCATGTGGCGAGTAGGAGCCGATAAAAACTACATAAATTGATGGATAGTACGAGTCGGTAATAACTACATATTTTTTATGGCGAATAGGAGCTGGTAAGATCTATAAAAATGATTTTTAAAAGAAGTGATGGCCGTAATGGGCCAGAATACCTAACCCCCAATGAAGAGCGCAATTTATTCAACATAAGATTCTCGAAAAATCATATGTCTTGTATGCTCACATGCCTGTTGCATTAAATTAACTTGTCTAATAAACTTGGTTGTTACTTCATTTTAAGTATGATCATTGGGGTAATTCTCACTAGACCCGTAAAGCTTACGCCCCTATAGATATTTGTATTCATAGGAACACTTGTTATTGTAACCAAGGTCTCCTCATATCCACGTAAGTTTTCTTTTGGGAGCTTTTGAAGGAAATCTACTTGAAGGATTAGACTAGAATTCCTTTAAAATCTTTTAATATAGTATTTAAGATATTGTAAAGACTATTAGTTATTTCGATCCTTAGAGTTTTAGCAAGGGTATGCCCCTAAGAATCATGTAATAGAATTTTAATTGTTATTATTATGATCTATTTCTATTTCTAGATTCTTGTATGTTCAATATTACTTGCTTAGACTACACTTTCCAAAAGCTTCTCCCATTACCGTATTAGATGCCTTACATGTAATACCGAGACTTTCGCGTGATTAAGGTAGTCATTCTTAAGTTTTGATATTATATGTAGCGGACTGCCACGTTTAGAGTACCCTTCGAGATGTGACAGCACCTACCAAAGTAACTTAGAAAATATTAGATTGTATTCTTTGGGGATCATTAACATCTGTCTTACTTACTTTTAATTTATTATCTAGCCAAAGAAAAACTCATCAAAATATTTTGAACAGAAAAACACAAACTAAATTAAGGTTAAGTATAATTATTTATATGTTTCTAGGGTAAACTTTCTAAGATAAGTTTATTAATGCAATAATGAGCTTAGGATGTGCTTCACCAAGTCCTTATCGTGTGTTTTCTTAACAAACTCAATGAGTTGTACGCCAAGTATACTTATACTATCAGATTCACTAAGGTAAGTTAAAGCCTCTCTCAAGGTCAAGAACTCTAGATCTGGATTAGACTACTGGAATCTCTTCACAAGCTATCAGCAACCTAGACTCGTATAAAGATTAAGAATTGTTTGATTAAAACCCATTTTAATGAATTTAAAATAAAGTGATAAAAAGTTTCACCATCTCTATCTTTAGGTGATTATGAGCAATTTCATTAGCAACCTAGATCTTTTCAAAAGAACGATTTCTCCATCTGTTCAATAGAAATAAGACATGAACCTAGATGGTGTACTCACATAACAAGCTACTAATTACAATAACCCAACAATATTCAATTAAAACATATTAAAATCATATGAATCAAGTCATGAATTTACAAACCTTAAGATTAAACGATTATTTTTTCATGGATATGAATATTAAACACAAATTCAGGAGAACCAATATGAAATAGAGATAAATATCACTAATTAAGCATCAAGTCTTACAAAAAAAAAAAATGCTAGGTTAAAATAGATTTACCTAAAAAACTTCAAATTCTCACAAAAGAAAAGTTTTTCTCAATAAAAATTCTTTCTCTACTCTCCTCTACATCAGAAATTTGTTACATATGGTACAATATGGTTATAACATTTGTACACCTTTATTTATATGCATTAGACATAGAAATCATTAAGATTTTATTAGTTGATGTAGCAGAATCTTTGTAACAAACTTTGTATAAATCTTTACATGTGTATTCACAACACAAAGTCACTTTGCACAGGTAGAATCATGACCTCGAAAATTAGCCATGGTAGAAGCTGTGTCCATGTCATATGAAGCATGGTTTGTCACAGGTTGAACCACTGGCATGACTTAAGGCGCGATTTAGAGTTATGTCTTGTATTATTGTCCTCAATTCAATTCTTGGAGGCGCGATTTGATTATGTCTTGAAATATTCTTGTTGTTTTGCTCAATTTTTGTTTAAATCACTTTGTTTCTTCTTTTCATGATCTTAGGAGCTAAAAAACAACAATTAAACAATAATAGCACAATTTTATAGGAATTTATCCAATAAAAATCAAATCAAGCATGAATTCTTATGAATTGAATAGAGTATAAATGACTTATCAAATATCTATTAAATACCCCTACTCGTCATCTTCGAGGTCATCCTTAAGGATCCGATGAACTAAGTTCAACAAGCCTCTAGTTCTAGCCCAAGTTAGTAGCCCATGCGAACCATGATTCCTATTAAAATGACCTAATATTCAGCTTATAAATATAAGGATGTTGGAGAGTGCCCAACATCATATATATGTATTACTATATGTACATATGGTGGGATATTGAGTTATCTCTATAGTGTTTGTCCAGGTTAAAATAAAGATAATGGGATGTTAATTGTTGCATTAGTAATAGGTTTGCATGTGAATGTGTGCTTATTGGATCATGCGTGTATGTTTATAATATACCGTACTAACCTTCAAGTTATTCATTTATCTTTTTCAGGTACATTGTACTATGTTACTATTTACAAGTATAACATTTGTCGCCTACTAGAAGAATATAGGGATAAGAGCAACACTAGATGTGAACCCCTGAAAATTTCATAATTCTTAGAAAATAATCCAATAGTCAAACACCGGAATTGAAACCCTAAAAATCGAACCAAGTTAAAACTTAATTCTAAATAAGATCAAAAACGAGATTTCTTAATTTGAGAAAAAGAAAACCCTTAAAAACAAAATAAGAAAATCCAACTATCGGTTGAATCAACATCCGTACGTCAATCAAATCATCTACTCGATTTCTAAAACGCAAATCAAACAATATATCCAAATAACGCTCAACAACGAAATGATAAGATCTTAAATTCTTCGGTGAATTTTAGAATCAGAAATTTCAATTTTCACCAAAAGTCAAACTGAGTCAACTCATAACCCTAGACTTTGTTAAACGATCTCGAGAACTTAAAACTATTAAATAATCACAAATAAAATGAGATAAACCATAGATATCGAACTAAAACTATAATACGGTAAAAAACTCCAAAATTATACTTTGCGAATAACTCAACAAAACTAGAAGTCAAACCGGAACTTTAAAAGTTAACAAAGCATACAAACAAACCCTAGTGTTTAAGATCCGGTAATCCCACGCTCTTAAACCCTAAACAACGAAATGAAAATAATGGTTGATAATAGTTCATAATAATATAGGCAAGCTTAAAAATATCATATTCGCAAATTTCTAGTGTCCTTCGAATCCAAACGGGATCAGTTTTCAAAAACCGTACCCTGGTACACTGGATGGAAAAAATATTCTGTTAATACCAATAGACTCGTAAAAATATAAGGTTTTCAAAAATATCAGTTTTAGAATTTTTCGGTAGCTAAAAATTACAGATATCGCATTATTACACGTATTTTTATTTCTATCGGTACTTTAATTGTCTAGTTTACTATTCATAGTACTTTTCTAATATTCATTACTACTCCTTTATCTCTACTTTTTTATACTACCTATTCTTACACCTACATACCTATTTTTTATAATTTTCTTTTCCCATAAAAATTCTACACCACATATTACTAAACTTCTCTTACACTTTTCTTCTAAAATTAATTTTTAATCAAATTTCTCTTTCTCTTCCCTTCATTGCCATCCACTCCCCCTCTCTCTTCATCCTCATTTATTTTTTTTTCAATTAATTTAATTACATCTAATTTTCACTCAAAAATTCTATAAATACCCCATTCCTCCTTCGTTCTTTCACACAATTTATTTCACTATCAAAACTCTCTCAAAATCTCTCCACAAATCCTCTCTTCAAGAATTCTCTCTACCAAAACTCTCTTAAACCAATTCTTCACAAAAATCATTCCTTATACACAAACTTTCTACCATATGTCACTACTCACATAATACCCATTTCATCTTCATATCACATAAACACTTTAGGTAAATTTCTTCCAACCATTTATTTACCCATGTCATGTAACTTAACATGACTATGGTGTTGTTTTGAAACTCATATCAGTAGTAAAAGCAACAACATGTTCATGTTTTGTTCTTGCACATGAACTTCCTATTTTATTATGTTGTTATGTTGATTTTATTATTTATATCTAACTAAATATATTTATGTATATATATATAATCTTTAGAGCATATAAGCTCACTTGTTATTTATATAATTTCATGCTTTGCAATTTATTTATTTCATGCTATTTCTTTAAGACTAGTCTTTCTTTAAGACTAGTCTTTCTAATCTTAGACTTGTCCATATCAAGTCAAAACAACCTTTTATTTATTTTCTTTATTCTTTTAGGACTAGTCTATTCTTAGTCCCGAGATGCCTTGATGAAGCTAAAGCTCCTAATACTTGATCGAGATACCTTGATGAAGCTAGGGTTCTCAATACTTGATATTTTTATTATTTTGCTTATTATTATTAATTTCTAGTATTTTCTCATGTTCTTATTATTTTATATACTCATAATAATTGCATCTACATAATGATATTGTCTCAACTAATTTAAAAATAGAATTTTACTTTATTAAAGGAACTTAAAACTAAATTTTCTATTATGTAACTTATCACAAAATAATGGAGTTATTATCAACAGCATAGAAATAGAGTTTTCTCAACGTTTTCTTAAATAACAAAGATAGCTTACCAAGGCAACATAAGAAATAAATACTTTCTTTGTATATTATGGTAACCTAAGTTTTAGCAAAATAATTTGTTAATATTCAAAGTTTTACAAAAAGCTTAAGATTTAAACTCCTTTTCACTCCATGACAAAACCAAGAAATAAAATAGTTTTCAAAGTTAAGATAAATTCAACCCATAAAGTTATAAACCCACTTAAGAAAATAATGATTTGCAAGTTTCTAAAGAAGAAACTTATTTTCAAAGAATATAAATAAGATAAGATTAAAAACAAATGATTTTATCAATAAAAATGATTATTTTCAAAGGAAATAAAAGAACAAGTTTTAAAAAAAACTTATATTTTAGATAATAAATATAAGAAGACAAGATCCATTTTCTAAAAACATTCTAAATATAACTTTATAAAAAGGTTTTCAACAACTTAATACACTTTTGATAAACTTAATATTTTATCACTAGAAGTAAAATTTATGAAAGATTAAGATTAAAGGAAAATTTACTTGTTTTGGAAAAATGAATGAAGAAAATAAAATAAGAATATACTCATTTATAATAACCTATAAAAATATAAAGTTTCTTCAAAATACTTGAAAAGAAATTTATCAAGTTAAGTTTTAACACTTTAAAAAGAATTGTTTTATGAAATAAATCGTTGAGACACTACCATTAGAATTTTTGCATATAAAGTGAGCTTATCTATATACTCAAAAGATTTATCAATTATGTATATATATACATATATATATATCTATATTTTATTAAAGGATTTTTGAATGAAGTTGAGTTAGAAAATGGTTTTTACAAAAATCTAGAAATATTCGTTTTAAATCTATATCCAACGTTTTCGGAACCCAAATGACCTTTTATGACAAAGATAACCTTAGAAATTGATAGATCTTTTCGAATAGGTAGACAAACAGTATATTATATGCGAAATTCCGAGTTAAAATGAGTAAGTTATGGCCATTTTAAATTGAAACTTCATTCTATACGAATTTGACGAACATAGTGAAATAGAATTAGAAAGTTTAAGTCGAATTTCTACAAAATACTCATCCCAGATATTTCTTTTGTCTAGGTGATGAAAGATACGAGATTACCCTTCTTGAGGATTACTACGACTAAGAAGATTGCGAAATGGACGAGTAAATTATTCCTTTTAAATTTCGTTACCTTGCTTCTGTTTGTATAATAGTGGCATTAACATGCTAAGAAAAGATAAAAATGGATATATATGGGGAATTCGGGGATATGTATATATATATATATATGTGATTTTATGTTTATGCGTGAAATGAGAATTAAGAATATCGCAACTTCAAACTGCTTGTTTAAGTGTTTTTGTTTACTTACTTGTATGACTGCTTATTATTTGCTATATTGATCGATCGCCCCCTAATAAACCTTAATAAGATTTGGCTTATGAAAAATAAAACTCTCACGCATAGCATCCATTGAGTCACATCTCTTTTCGGAAAGCTGTTACTCCTATGCGTAGAGTTGGATTGGCTGTTATCGTGCTGTGACACAGGCCATGTTCCTTCCTAGAGAATCCAAATTGCCCGGGGAATGCGACTCTATGTTCGAAGCCGAGCCAACCAAACGCTTTGGGTGGGGACCTAGGGACTAGCAATAGAAGATCGAGGATTTTCATCACCGATTCCCTAACCTTCGATACGGAAGGGTAAATCTGTTCTATATATGGTTTCCGAATAACTATATATATTTGCGTAATCACGTGATTGTTGCATTGTATACATAGCATATGTGTGAGAATTTAAATGAACTTGTTTGAAAACATGGTATGAATGAAAAGGAATATCTCACTAAGCTAATTGTATACCCGTTGCTTAAATTAAGGATCATGATGTTAAGAAAGTCATTGAAGGATGATAAGCTTTTATGAAGGCAATGGAAACATAAGATGAAGTTATTTTGTAAGGTTCTTTATATGTAATGAATTCTATGTTAGTATTTTGGAGATTCTAAGATGTATATTTATTTGAAGATAATAGAGGGACATGCCCTTAAGAATTGTAATTTAATATGTTTATATTTTATGATAAGTATTATCCTTGTCTTGTTACTTATTTATTATCAATATAAATTGTGTTACTCCAATGCGTTCCCTTGGTTGTGATGTATGCCTTGTACATGATATGGAAGCCTTTGCGTGACCGAGGTAGTCATTCCTAGGCTTTAATATTATGTACGGCGGACTGCCACGTTTAGAGTACCCATCGGAGCGTGACACTAGAGATGGCGATTTCTAAAAGAATAATGCTTTATTTGGTTACTTATGCGAATTATGTGGAGCAACAAGTCCAATTATTGTTTTGACGTTACATTAGTATATGAGTTCAGTCCTCCAAGATTTGTTAGATATGTACCTAAGGTGATGTTAATCTTAGTATGTCTGTTAAGCCTTTAGTGTTATTAATACTTTCTATACTCGTTGAGTTGTTATAGTTCTAGCATTATATGAAATGTGATTAATATATGTTTGGAGTCACTAAATTTATTGAAGTTCATAGAAAGTTTTGAGCATTAATGTGTTCATATTTTATATGAACATATGGCAGATTATAAATAGCCCTAAATTAGTGTTACATTAACACCGATGCTTCGATTCATATGGATGGAGAAGCTACAATAGCAGCCGTTTTCAGGGATGAAGTGGAATCCTGGATATCTGGCTTTGCTTGGAAGTTGGCTTGTATATCTGCCATGGAGGCTGAACTATGGGCTATACTCTTTTGGACTTCAAATGGCAATGATTATGTCTATATTAAGGGTGGAATTAAACTCTTCATTTTCTGCAAAATTCTATTTTAACCGGAAGTGGAATTAAACTCTTCATTATCCGTAAATTCAATTTAACCGGACTTACTGTTCAGAGAGTTAAATTATCCCTTTTGAATGTTGTATCATCTTTCAGGTAGAACTTTCAGAATTTTGAAAACCTCAGCTTGGTTTACACTCCAAGAGAATCCAATTTTGTGGCTGATAAAATAGCCAATCAAAAGCATATGGGTTGTTTTGGCTAGCTTTTGTACCACCAGACTTCATTTTGCCGCTGCTATAAAAAAATAAAATAAATAAAATAAAATGCAACTGGGTTCGCAAAGCATATCTTGGAAGCAAGCATCCAAGCTGTTTTTGGCTGTATAGAATGTTGATGTTATTGCTGATGTATTACTTGTTAGTATGTTTGTAAGACAGCTTTACTATGGCTGTCAAATGCCATCAAGACAAATTGTGAATTATATATTTACCCAAAAAAAAAAAAATCTTTATTAGGAAAAAGGAAATTTTGAAGTTGAGACAGTAATGAAGGCATCATCGTTCAAAAAATTGGAAACAAAGAAATGTATAATTTTTTAAGAGAATGAGATGTATTATGGAAGTCAATGAATGCATATTGTTAATTTTTTATTTGATTGTGCCATGCGTTATATCACATAACATGTCATGTATAATATATTAATAAATATATATTCCGATCCAAATAAGAGCTCACTCATTTATTGTTAATTTATTGTATTTTCTCACTAGACGCAATGCATGGATATAGAGAAAAAATTTCTTATGGACCTCGTATTTGAGAATGGAGTTTAGTGATAATAAGACCTCACTCATTTATTCGTTAATTTATTGTATTTTCTCACTAGATCCGATGTACATATAGAAAAAATTTCCTATTCTCATTTATGCGTGAATTTATTGTATTTCCTCACTATATGGATATATAGAAAATTTTTCCTATGAACCCACCATTTGTGTATGGAATTTAGTGATAAATAGCCATACATATACAGAAATTTAAAAGAATTCACGACAGAGAAATACAAATCTATAAACCCATGCTTTTGACACCCTCTTCTCCAGTCAACAAATTAAATGCATGGATTCCATGTCTGTCAGACAGGACCGCAGTAGAGAGAGAGAGAGAGACTAAGTGATCAGGGAGCGAGAGAGCCATGTGGGATAGGGTTGCTAAGTCGTCATAGGCACAGACTAGGTTTTTTTTTTGGTCTGTGAGGAAGTATATCTTTACCAAAAGATGAAAGTGATCAATCGTTCTGAAAGAGACTGGTAAATTTTTAAACTATAATAAGCTTTAGCCATCATATGCTTTATAATTAAATCATATTCTATGTTTAGTTTTCTGTTTTGGCTTTTCTATACAAGTAATCACTCGTTTCATTATTAAATAAATTTTCATTACTATCCGACTTTTTAAGAGCATCATCAGTTGTCTATCATTAAAATATGGGCATTTCTATTAGAATTTTTCAACACAATATCTTCAACTAGTCAAAGAGACTTCAACTATTAAGCCTGGTTCCTAATTATATATTGCAAAATTTATATGCAATAAAACTCAAAAACCAATTTAATTTTTAAAAAATTCTTATGTGGAACCAATGAAAACTTTTAAAAATTATTGAAGACCTCTGTTTAACTAACTTTAAAAATAAAGTGGAAAAATCATTTAAAAAGTTTCTTAAAATACTAATATAACATTTTGAAGAATCTTTTAAAAAACTCACCAATAATGATTCTCAAGCAATCAATAAGAAATCTTAAATCTTCCTGTCATATAATCTTAGATGGATATGACAACTCTAAACATGAACCGTTGATTTAAATTCCACTAATGTTTAAATCTAATCTAACTAAGAACAGTCAATTTTTTGTTGTGGGTTGTGGCCATCTTCCTTTTAGACCAACATTCTTCACGTCGCCTTCACTAAAAGTAGAACCTATTTTAATCCCCACTTTGGCTCTTTCACATCCTCCGGTGCGTGACCTACATATGTACGAAATCAAACACTTGTGGTATGTTTTGAGTTAGGTTCATAATCTTCATCTCACTTTATTAATAGCCGTAAATCTAATGACAACTTGAGATGAAGAATTATACGTTAAAAAAATATACGCAATATGATCGATTTCCTTTATATGCTAGATAGCATATTTTGAAAAATTGCAGTTATCAATATATTTTTATAACATTATCATCAATTTTAAAAAATAAAGATATTTCATTGCTAAAAAATCATGAAATGAAGAAGAACTTCTACGATTCATAGTCAATCATCTGACTATTCAAATATAAATAATAAATAATATATTTACTATTTCAGTAAGATAATTACCATTAAGTTTCAGTTTGAGCTATTAAATAATTAAGAAAACCATTTTGTTAAAAAATATGACGAGGTCTTTAAATTTTCAGATAAATAGAGTGTGCAAGGATGAGTCACCGGAAGAGCCAAAGACAGGGAAAATTAGATCTAGAATTTGAATTTGGTTACAAAATCACACTGAATATATAAAAAATACAATTTTAGGTTGATAAAAAATCTTATGCACAATGTCATTTATTAGCCGCTTTAAGAGATTCCTTGTCCTTGTAGGATATGCTTGGGAAGAACGAACCCAAAACAAGAATAGATCAAAGGATAAAGTTAATTTGAAAACGAAGACCTCTGTTGAGCACTTCTTGTAATTCGGCGATGCATGTTACGGAATTTTTCATCGTCTGAGCAAACGGAATACTCGCATATGAAACCGCCAAACGATTCAACTTAAGTTGCTAAAGCCTTGGCCAAAAGCATGTTTGCTATGTATTATATTTTTGTTAAATATAATTTTTTTATCATAATTAAAAGCATTTTAAATGTAATATACAAATAAATGTTTTATATTGAAGGGCAAAGATGTCATTTGATATAATAAAACAAGAGGGTTTTATGATTAACTCTACTATTTAAATTAATTATTTTATCAGTTATCAGTTACGTGAGAGAAGATGAAGAGACGTTATTAACGATGAAGAGACGTTATTAAAGATAAAGAGACGTTGTTAAAGATAAAGAGACATTATTAAAGATAAAGAGGAGTTGTTAAAGATGAAGAGATATTATTGAAGATAAATGGACGTTGTTAAAGATGAGGAACATTAAAGATAAATAGATGCTATTAAAGATGAAGAGACGTTATTAAAGATAAATAATTATTCCTTATCTTTTATATAAACTAGGCTTCCTTTTCTTCAAAACTCATTCCAAAACCCATAATCCTCTCTAAAAGATCTATTTATAAGATTTTCTTCAAGGTAAAATAAAGAAACAAGATCAAGGTGAGTTGATCTTATTCTTTTCTATGGAGATTTAAAGGAAATGTTCTTTACCTAAAGTCCTTTTTGTTTTTGAAGATCAAGTTTTGTGGAGAAACTCTATATTTTGTTGAAGATATATTGAATCTTTTCTTTTTCTTTTGATGATGTAAAAGATCAATTTTTTTTTTTCTTTATCTTTTGTTGGAATTTCTATTTGTGGGAGAACATATGGAGAAAACTCTAGATCTGGGATTAGAGAAATTGTGAAATTTTATCAAAGGAGGAAGATGTGGATTTATATTCCTATTAAGATTAGGGTTTTAGGTGATGTTGGTTAGGCTTATGTTATGGAAGTCGTAGAAATCTGTTTTGTTTATATGATCAGGAATTCTGGTGAAATTAGGGTTTCCAACCTTTTTAAAAAGAACTCTTAGTAGAATTGGAATTTTGAAAGCGAATTAGGTATAATCATTCCTTGTTTGTTGTCTGTTCTTGTAGGATTAGAATTGCTCAATTGATCTAATTATATTTGACTTTTAATTTTATTGTTTGCTACTTATGCTTAGCTGCTGTTAGACCACGTAGAGTGTGATATTAATGTTGGCAACCTAATGATCTATGTATGAGGGTGTCCTGAGCGGACTCATGCATAGAAGTGATTCCAGTAGATACGCAACGATGTGTGGGGAGTACCCAACATCACTATATGTATATAAAAGTATTTTGTATAAAAGCTTATTTTTTCGGGTTCATGAGTTACTCCGAGTTTAGAACTAATTGCAACTGGTTCTAAACTGTGTTGTTTGCTTGACTAATCAAAGACAATAACCATATTTGCTGCATTAGTTTTAGGATGTATGTGAAATTTGTATACTATGTGTTCATGTGTATTTGTTTGTGGTATGGCGTACTAGGCGTTTTTACTTATTCCTTTATCTTTCAAATACAAGTGAAGATCCGTTAGTGTTTGATCTGTCCAAATATGACATTTCTGTTGATGACCGGGAGGATGTTAGTGGATTTGATTGTCCTGCTGATCCTTAAATTAGCTATGGACTGAAGATAGTTAATAGAAGACCATATTAAGTTTTATATTTTTGGAAACTGTTAAAAGTTCTTATTTATGGTGTTTTAACTTTGAGATATGTTAGCTTTAGTTTATGCCAACAAGTTTATAAGAAAGTCTTGTTATGAAATATTTATACACAAATTCCTTTTATATGTGAATATTGGAGATATATGATTGAATATTTGTGGATTAGTGAATTTATAGCCTTAGCATATCCTTCTCGAGAGAGGACACATGGTGAGTTGTAATGCCATCATGTTAGGACGTTATATTAAATATATGGGTTTTCAAATGCGTTCCCCTCCTCTTTTATAGGTTTATTATCAACTAATGGATATTATTTAACTAATTTAGAGGTGAAATAAAGATAGAGGATTTGAGTGTTACAGTATATTATATTAAGTTTAGCTCTATGACCATTTTATTAAAAAAAAATGAAGAAAACCTTACAATGTGATGTGGACTTCTAGATATTTATTATTTCATATTATCAACAAGATTAATAAAAAGAAATAGTGGATAGGAGTTGGCTAGGAAAAGAAGAAAAAATAGTGAATAGGAGATTGTCATCTTTGATTTAGAACTTACTTGTCCTACCTCCTTTTAAGATATTGACGCAACGGGACAATTTGGGTTTATTATGATTCATTGAATCACACACGATTGTCAAAATGTGATATTCAAAAGCTTATTGATTTTAGGAATACCTAGGTTAACGGTATCAAAATTGAAATTTTATGCAAAAATTCAAATTTGGGGAGAAAGAGCAATGATGGCTCTGAAATTTTTACAAAAAAATATGATACTGTTATTTTCATTGTCATAAGGTATATATTTATAAGCAAATTGATCATACAAGCCTTATACAAATTAATCCAACCTTGGCTAGTCGACCCACGCTAGTTGATCGCCGATTTGTTTTGCATACTCCTTCAACCTATTTTCATAATCCTATTCAGAATAATCAGTATCAAAAATTAGTTCATCACTACCAACAACTTGAAAAACATCCTCCTCTTCATCCACATAACTATCAAATATTGGTTCACCATCAACGTCAAATACATTCTTCTCTCCATCAATATGCATATCAAAGATTGGTTCTCCCTCAATCTCTAAAATATCTTCGTCTCCATTCTCTTCAACTTGAGATCTATGAAGTATACATGGTATCGCTTTGTAATATTCTTCCGCCACATCAAAGGAGGAATCAACATCTTCCTTATCATGAATGGGCATTAGATTAAGGTTCTGCTTATGAGTATGATTGAGATTTTCATTCCGATGGACAACTAACTTGTTTACCTTTAGAACTAATCACTCTACCATAACATCCCATCGTTCATTTACCATATTCACTATCCTATGACTTACATCATCACGCACATAAATCTACTCTATTTTATGTCATTGATTATTCTGCCTTTGTAGTGCCATCTATTGCAAGAACGAATACAGCTCTGATAGCAACTGACACAGGGAGATAATTTGGGTTTATCATGATCCATAGAATTGTGCACGATTACCGGAGTATGATCTTCAAAAGCCTATTGATTCTACAGATATATAGGTTAACGACATCAAAATCAAAACTTTATGTAAGACTTCGAATTTTTGGGGAAAAAGCAATGTCGGCCCTGAAATTTTTACTGAAAAATATGATACTATTATTTTCATTGTCATAGGGTGTACTTTATAAGCAAGCCCAAAAGCTACCAAAAAGGAAAAGACTAAAAACAAAAGACGACATTAAATGATATTTAAAAAAGAGAAAAATAAACTTCCTATTAAAAGACATTAGATAGTATTCAAAAGATATTCTTTTAAACATTGACGAAAAAGAAAATTCCTATTAAAATACATTAATAAAAATATATTAAATATCAAATTTAAAAAAATGAAAAGACATTTAAAAAATATTGATCACATCATTATTGCCAAACACATCATTGCTGACACAACAAAAGAAAAAAGAGATAAGTATCATAATCCGTTGATTCTACAAATACCTAGAAAGTGACGAGTGATAAAATCAAAACCCATTGCATCACGTATGATTGTTGGAAGACGATCTTTTATATGTCTATTGATTTTGAGAATATCTAGATAAATAGACATCAAAATTCAAAAACTTAATAAGAGTGTGAATTTTGGAAAAGAAGATAAACATTGCAATATGTTGATTCATGCACGATTACAAGAAAGCAATTATCCATCAATCTGTTGATTTTAAAGAATACCATGAGAGATAGGAGAGACAAAAATATATTTTATTCCATTATAATTCACTGTCTCAACTTTTACAATGGTTGTTTATTTATAGGATAAAAATAAAATCTATTTAAAAGACTTGAAATATATAAAAAGATATACTAATCAATCTAGTTAAAAGATTCACATATATAAAAAGATATACTAATCAATCTAGTTAAAAGACTTCACATATATAAAAAGATATATTAATCTTATTAAAAGATACTATTCCTATCAATACTAATTAAATCTATCCCCAAAAAAATAAAAATCTTCTTAAAATAATAATATGTTCTTCTTGTCCTACATCATCCTCCCAAGGGTGGACAGAATTCATTCTTGAATTTTCATCATTAGCTTGTCTTCATGGTGTGATGACATCCTAAGACGAGCATTGCTCTGATAACAACTGACACAGCGAAAGAAAAGAGAAATAAGTATCATGATCCATTGTTTCTGCGAATACCTGGAAAGTGATGAGTTGTAAAATCTAAACCCATTGAATCGCACACAATTGCCTGAAAACAATGTTCTATATGTCTATTGATTCTAAGAATATTTAGACAAATAGGCATCAAAATTTCAAAACTCAATAAGGGTGCGAATTTTGGAACATAGGATAAACATTGAAATCTATTGATTCACACATGAATACCAAGAGAGATAAAAGAGACAAAAATATATTTTATTCTATCATAATTCTTTGTCTCAATTTTTATAAGGCTAGTTTATTTATAGACAAAAAAAAATCTATTTCAAAGACTTTGACATATATAAAAAGATAGACTAATCAATCTAATTAAAAGACTTAACATATATAAAAAGATATACTAATCTTATTAAAAGATACTATTCCTATAAGCAGAAGATGCATCCGCGATGCACGTGTAAATAAAACAAGCCAACATATATAAATTAAATAGATATATTGTTTTAATAGGTTAGAAGAGGGCAACCTTAATTAGTCCTAGAAAGTAGGAAATTAATTATAAATCATAATTGCAATTATATTTTCCACAAGTAACTTCTCATGTTTTGCATAAATACGGTATTAGAGCTTTAGATCGGTATATAAAGATACATGCTTAGGCTAAAAAAGGAAAAAATTATGTTTATTCAATCCCTATTTAATTATATTCAAATCCTATTTAGTTTCATGATTTCAGATATACAAAAAATATTTCATGCTCATATGCTAAAAAAAAAGACTATGTATATTCAACCCCTATTTAATTCTATTCAAACCCTATTTAATTTCATGATTTCAAGGATACCATAAATATTTTATGCGGAAAAGACTATTTCTATTCAAACCCTATTTTATTTCATAATTTCAAGGATACGAAATATATTTTACATCCATATGCTAAAAAAGAAAAAGACTATGTCTATTCAATCCTTATTTAATTATATTTAAACCCTATTTAATTTTCATGATTTTAGTATACGAAAAATATTTTATGTCCATATACTAAAAACATTATATTGAAAACATTTACACTAAAAATATTTATACTAAAGACATCAAAGAGGATGTTTTTTTTTTTTAATAGTATAGATAAATACTAATTAAATCTATCCCAAAAGGAAAATAATAATCTTCCTAAAATAATATGTTCTTCTTGCCCTGCATCAAATTTGATTTCCACTAGATATCCTAAAATGGTACTCAGTAGAAGATTTAAGTAAGGAAAATGTCAAATTTAGAATCCAAATTTTACGCAAAAGTTCAATTATGTACCTAAATTTTGAAGTGGTCAATTTGATACTCAATTTATTTTTATAACATCTATTTTCTAACATGAAAGAAACAATTTATCAATACTAAACAGTGTTATGGTGTCTTTTTTATGTCCACAAACAGAGCAAAATTTATTAAAAAAATAGTAAAAATAGTCATAGAAAATTTGACCATATATCAAATTGATTGTTTTAAAGTTTAGGTAGCAAATTGAATTTTTCGTATAAAGATAAGACACAAAATTTGATATTTACCCATCAAACTAAGTATTTTTCTCACTTTGAGGATGTTATGTGCATATATAATGTATAGAAGGGTTTTTTTCCTTTTTTTTTTGCCAGAAGTATAGGAGAGTTATAAATTATATTCATCAGTTCGAAACTTTTCTTTTAAAATCATTTTAAATCGATTTTAATGCAAATGTAGGAATATTATCTATCACAACCAATAACTTTAAATAGAAGCTTTTGAGAGTATCAATTAGAACTAAGATTCTTGAGAAGTCTCGATAAATTGGACGGTTGGATTCATTTCTTTTGTATAAGTGGAGGAACACATCAAAAACGAAGTCATGGACACACTTATATATATTATTATACTTCAATAGTTGATTACGTCCACACACTCGATAGTGTTATAGTACTAGGGCTTTTGCTATATAGACATACAGATAACGAAAGCTTTATGTCCTTTTCACTCCTTTTTTCCTCCAAGACAACAATCTGTGGCCTTCCAACTTCACTAGCTATTACCATTTTCCTCCCTTACCTCTTCCTCTAGTCCAGTCTCAGTTGCAAGGGGGCCTTTCTCTTTAACGATCTAAATTAAAAATTTTACACCATCTCTCCAAACCACTCTCAGTCTTAGAGTTTCTGGACAAAATTATTAAATAAAATAAAATAAAACAAATAGGAAATACAAAAAGAAAATAAAAACTAAGACCCCTTTCCTAGATCCCTCTATTTTACTTTACATAAATGGTTCCTATCGAGGAGTTTGAGAAAATACGCAATGAACCCATTATTTCTTGGCCCTTTTTCAATGACATCACAACCCAATCCAAAGAAGACAATCACCGTCCTTTGTCTCTCATCAGCTTCCCCACTTCTCCATTTGTTCACTATAATCTCGAAGACTACGAAGATGACACTTTCCTAAAATGCTACAATGAAATCCACCACCACCAACAACAACCACCCTTTATGGGGTATTTATCAGTAGCATCTGCTAGTATAGAGATGATGGAAGGCTCTAACAGAACCGAACGGAACGATAAATTGGCTGAGGATCCTCTAACTGAGACAAACAAAGGCAAAACCAAGCTTATCGTAAGGAAGAAAACTTCAAAAAACGATCGGCACAGCAAGATCAACACCGCTCAAGGACCAAGAGATAGGAGAATGAGACTTTCCCTTGAAGTGGCTAGAAAGTTCTTTGATCTTCAAGATATGCTTGGATTTGATAAAGCAAGTAGGACTATTGAGTGGCTGCTTTTCCAATCAAAATCTGCAATTGTAGAGCTAGTTAAAAGTCTTCCAAAGAATGGGGCGGCATATGGGTGCACAACAACCCAGCATGAGCTGTTATCTGAATTTGATGAAAATTTAATAAGTAATAGGGAGCTCCAGAAAAATGGTGCATCCAAGGAGACACCACTGAGATGCTCAAGGAAAGAAAGGAAAGCTAGGTATACTTGCAAATCGCTTGAAAGAGAGTCGAGGAAGAAGGCGAGGGAAAGAGCAAGAGAGAGGACAATGGAGAAATCGCTAATTCGAAGATTTGGTAGATTCGAATCGGGGGGTGAATTGATGAAGATTTTCTTAAACAACAGATTGCAGCAGCAAACTAGGGCTCAAGATCTACCTCGTGCCGAAGTATTGACTGTCAATGAAAAATTCAATTCTTCTGAACAACAAAATTTTCAGGGTATGGCAGCTAAACAAGCAGTTGATGATGATTTTATGGAGGTAATGTGTTAGTGAAGCCATGATACAGGAATCTTCAATGAGGTAAGTTTCAATGAAGACTTATTGCTGCTTGACATTCTGCTTAAGTTGCATATGTGTAAAAAATAAAAAATAAAAAGAAGAAGAAGAAGAAGAAGAAGAAGAAATTAATTAAGGTTCAATAAATGTGGGTACTAAACAAATAATTGTTGTCTAAAATACTCATATATCACTTGTCTGATGGTCCATGCGATATTTTTCTGATTTTGCAGAGACCTCCAACTGTTTAACAAACCTTGGAAGACAGCAAACAACCACCCTTATTGAGTAGATGTAACAACTGGTTTGATATCTTAAGATCATATATTATTGGGTAACTTCTTAAGTTTATTAAAAGAGCATTATGAGCTTTTATCTTGGGGATGAGTACTACCAGTGGTGCAATTTCAGTGCGATAACTATTTCTGTTGAGAGGGTCATTTTTTTTTTTTTTTTGGGTTGTTCAATAAATAATTCTAGAACAATGGGCAGATTTATTTTAAGATGTAATATTAAGAAAACTATGCATGCTATTTGTGTTTATCATCTAATCTGGAAAACAGTGATTTCATAGTTATCCATATATATTCTGGGTGCTTTTAATTGTCACTTCTTTTAAAAGAACCCTAGATCAATCCATGTAATACAGTGGGATTTGGAAGCTATTGATGTTTTTCTTTCAGTGGACAACATCAAAAAAAACTTTTAAGAAATGATTGACTAGATATATGAGGCATTAGTTGATGAGGAATCAATTGGGTGACTTTATCCCTTAGTCTTCTTCATTTACAATCAAAAGTGGACTTGATTACTATGTCATGGTAGATTAAATTTCTATTGTGAGACTTACTTTTTAAATGCAAATCTCCATCAATTATTTTCATCGGTTAACTATAATTGCGGTTTAAAGATTTTCATTCATTTAATGACGCCGGTAGTAGAAGAAAAGATGACACATTCTAGTTCATCGCTAAGTGTATTACCCGAAAATAAATTTAAACAAAGTAATATTACTTTTATATATATAACTTATCTCTTTAAAGTAGAAATCCCGTATATATTAAGGTAATGCTTTCATATTGGCTATTTCTAATTATAATGCTAGCAACTATACTGATTTTCTAGTCAATTATATAGATATAAACACCTTATTTTTTGCCCTCTGCCCTCTATTAAAAAAAAAGGGAAAAAGAAAAATTTTAACATGACAAAAGAACAAAAATAGAATTACAAAAATCTCCATAATAGATGATTTTGAGGTCACTTTGGGATTTAGTGGTGTGAGAGTGATTTTTCGAGGGTCGAAATGTTTTTAAATAGTCTAAATTGTATATGTGATCTATCGAATTATAGTTCCCTAAGAAAAAGAGGCACAATTTATAAAAACAGAATTTCTCAAATACGATATGGTCTATCCAATTTCCTAATCATGTAAAATAAATAATTTTAGCCAAAAATGGATCTAGATAGAAACTCAATCGGATTTAAGGATGTGTTTAATTTGCCAGTTTGACATTTCATATCTGTATCAATCTAATCATTTGTCAAAACAAATATAGATAGAAAAAAATATATTTTTACTTATAAACAAACCTTACAGATAAGATATAAATAAAAAATAAACCATCGAAGTAAGCCCATATATATGTAATTTTAAAGACATTAAAAGTTTCAAGATGAATCATGCGTTGAATATTCACTACAAGAAATTTGGGTTGTAGAAACAAATATTATGTCTCTAACTGTAAATTTTTATTGCAAAAATTATCATTCCAAATTTTATTTGCAGAATTATCACTTGTTTTATCTATTTTTTGTCGCAGAATTTCTATCTCTAAAGATCAATTTTCTTATAGTAATTGTATTTGGCCATGGTATAATTAGCTTTTTTCCATAAAATAGTACACAATTTTAGTAGATTAAGGCTTCAAAATAGTTGTTAATATGATTTAAAATAGCTATTGTATCCAATCATGAAGTTGCTAGCTAAAATAGACATGAGACCAATAATTCTATCAAACTAAACAATTTTAATTATTTGTTCACAAATGCAATTTAGAATTATTGAATTACTATTAAGAGATCAGTTGCCTTGTAACCTAATGTCATTACCACCAACACTCTCAAATAAGATGAGTCAAGATCAAATCTACCTTTCAAATTTGAATTCATATTTCCCTGTTGTCATGATCAGAAAACAAAAAGAAAAAAAATATTTACTATTAGGAGAACTCTTTTTTATTTTTTATGGCAAATCATAGAATTAATTTAACAGCAAATGAAAATGAAACAAGGAGGGAAAGATAATGAATATGGTGGCAAAGATTGAATAATATACATGTTGGATGGACCGTAAATATAAAAATTATTGAACTTCCTTCTAAGGCATAAATTTGACACATTTCGACTGGGATTCTTGCTAATTTAACGTCAATCATCATTATTTCGTGCAAAGTTTCTACAATGTATAGATTTAAATTTTGAGCTAATGCAAATCTTCGTATTTTATCTGAAGCATTCCCACCTATAATTATAGTTCATAGGAGCACACTTATAGTTCAGAACTCACGCTTTCTCTATGTAGGAAGTTCATTTATGGGTAAAGTATGCTAAAAAATATCAATGTTTGGGATAAATTTATTTAAGATATCAATATTTTAAGTGGTTAAGAAAAGGAATTAATGTTTTGCAAAGTGAATCAAACGAGAGATTAATGTTTTTAAAGTTCATTTAAGATATCAACATTTGAATTAATTTTTAATTAATTTTTTTTGTTTTTGTTAATGGTCATATGTTAATACCTTAATTGACTTACTTTAGAAAACGTTAATACATATTTTTAACCACTTAAAACATTAATACTTTAAATGGATTAATCTCCAAACGTTAATTCTTCTTTTTATCCTCCAGAAATGTTGATATCTTAAATGTTCTTATATTCAAATATTGATATCTTTTTATGTAATTTACTCATTAATTTATGATCCTTCCTCTCGCATATTCTTAACACATAGTTGTGAGAAACACCACGTTAGTTTCTCTTTCTTCTATCTTTCATTTTCAAATAATATTAGTTTAAAAAATCATAAAAAAGAATAGAAGTATATATTTTTTCACCTTGTCCATCATTAAAGAAATATTATATCAAGAAAAGGAAAATAAATTTTAAAAGATTGATAGGAGCTTAAAAGTTTTAAACAAAAGGGCTATCAACAAGTAGGTAGTTAGGGTTTATGTTGCCCATTTGTTAGGGTTGACCCGACTATCTTTGTCTAATAATGGTGAAAGAACAAAAAAAAAAAAAAAAAAAGGAAGAAGAACAATATCATCATACGCCTTTGGAATGTTGTCGGTGCATCGCAAAAACCGAAAGGCATTTGCTTAAATCCGAAAGTACCATATGGACAAGTGAATGTGGTCTTCTCTTGATCCTTTGGAGCAATGGCTATCTGATTATAGCCTAACTATCCATCCAAGAAGCAACAATACCTATGCCCTCCAACCTTTCAAGCATTTGATATATGAAAGGTAAAATGATCCTTTAGGTGGCTTCATTAAATATGCAATAGTCAATGCATACCATCCATCCATTCATAGTCTAGGTGGGTATTATTTCATTTTATTCTTTTCATTCTTTAGAATTGTCATAACCTCCCCCACAAGCACCATTAGGATAAGGCTCACCCACTTGCTATCTGAAATGGGATAAATGATCCCGGTACCTAAAAGCTTTAGCATTTCTTTTTCTACCATTTCTTTTAAACTAAGATTAATTTGACTTTGTGGTTAGAGTGTGAGTTTGCATTCGGTTTCCATAAGGATACAATGCATGCACAATAATGGATAGATAACTTGAATGTATAGAATGATCCATCCCATGCCCTTCCTATGCTGCCTAAGAGCCTCAATAAGCTTACTATTGAAATAATGTTTAGGAATGTCTCCCTTTCTCCTAAAAGCACATACTTAAGGTAAGTAAGAAGTTGTTTCAACTCAATTTTAAGAGGCTTTTCTATTGATCGAACCAATCTCTAATTGTTCAAATCTAAGTAGCCTCAATCAAACTCCTACAACTCTATCTACAGGTGAACTCTCAATCACATCTTCCTTAGTGATCTCATTTTAGCTATCAGGTATCATGAACAAATCATCCTCTTCCACAATTTCATCTTCAACTATCGCATGTGAGATACTAAGCTCATCTTCATCATTTCTCTAATCTTATGATAGCATATGCTTAGCATATCCTTTTCATCTCATATTCCCCATCTTTGAATTCATTAACTAGTCTAGTAACCACATCCATGTGGAATCAAGTGTCACTATTATCTAGGTGCTTGAAAGCTCAAAAAACATCAAAATTGACTTGCTTATCTGACCTTAAGTGTCATCTTTCCTTACGTCACATCTATCAAAGCTTTCTTGGTAGGCAAGAATAGCCTACCCATGATCAAAGATATCTCTTGTTTCTCTTCGATATCAAGAATAGCGAAATCTACTAGAAAGATAAACTTATCCACTTTGACTAAAACATTTTCCACTCTCCCTCTTGGATACTTGATACTTCTATTAGCCAATTGCAAGGATACCATGGAGTTTACATTCTCTTAGCTTCAATTTCTTAAAATTGATAGGGGCATGAGATTGATACTTTCTCCTAGATCATACAAGGTCTTATCAAAGTATAATTCACCAATAATACATGGGATAGTGAACCCAAATCATTCAATTGAGAGGCAACTTGTTCTAGTGGATAACTATACATTAATGGGTTAACATCATCGTCTCATGCTTAACTAGCGTCATGTTCTTTGTGACGTATTTGTTCAATTATAGAATGAAGCTTTAAAAATTTTAAAAAGCTAAAAGTCCTAAATAGTTTCGGTTAAAACTCTCATAGGCAAGCACACCTACCAAAATAGTATTAAAACGCTTAGGTTGTATTCCAAGGAATCATTAGCACCTACCGTATCCACTTTCATCTATTATCTAGCCTAAAGATTCACTGATTGTTTGTATACATGATATTAGCAATCTAACTACTTATGTACAAGTTTTAGATCAATTTACAAAAGAGTAAGTTCAAATTATTAAGAATAGCTTAGATCTTACTTCACCAAATCTTTGTCATGCAATTTCATAAAGAATCTTGAAGAGATTACGGTTGAACATCTTGAACTATCGAATTCATTAAGGTATACTAAAGTTTCTTTTGAGATCATTAACTTCTAAACCTAAGTTTAGCAACTGGAATCTCTTCCTACCCAGCAATTTAGATCCACTTTAAGATAAAAAATCCTTTTATTAACAATTACATCTTATGAGAATTAATCAAGTGCAGAAGGACTTCACCACTCTATCTCTAGATGTTATGAGTAATCTTTATTAATAGCTTAGATCTATTTAAAGGAGTGATCTCTTGACCTATTCAATTGAAATTACACATGAATTCATATAGTGCACACATACAAATCCAAAAAATGCAGCACAAGCTATCAATTTCAAGAATTCAATGATATTTTAGTAAAAGCACAATGGAAATCACATTATTCAAATTCGAAACCACAAAATCTAAGAAATATTCAATTATTTATCCATAACATATATCAAATTTAACATTAATGTAGATAAATAACAAAGAATTATGATAGAAAACGCCTCTAAAGTATGTCAGTTAAGCTCTTGAATTGATCTCAAACCTCCAAACCCTAGCAGAGAAGAAGTTTCTCTCACTATAATTTCTTTAAAGCTAGTTATAATACAAAAATATCTAAAAAAAATAAGTGTAAAGGATCTGTCTTATCCCATTCGTAAACTAAAGCTATTTATATTAAGTCCTCAGCTGAGGTAGTAAATTGACAAAAGTTAAACAAAACAAAATTTAGCGGGCATCAAAGGTCAATTTGTAGGGTAAATCAAAGGCAAGATTCAAACTGCAATCGAATCTTAGGTGCATTTCATCCTGGGTCACGTCTAGTCATAGTGAGGATTGGGAGGACAATTGCAGGCGCCATTCATACTGTGGTTGAGTCCATTGCTTTCTCTTGATAATCTTCTTCTTTATAACCACAGGCGCAGTTTTGGAGTGAAATTTGGGATCATGGGGTCCGATTGTGGACGTGCTTGTTCTAGTTATTTCTTAATTGGTTGTTTTAGTTCCATCATTAATCAAATCATCTTCAATCATTCTTTATAGCACAAACGAACTAAAAACAACAATTTGTACCAATGAATGCCTATTTCACGAGGATTTTAACAAATAAGTAAACAAAACAAGTATAAATCCCATTTGTTTAAATAGAATAAAGGTAAGTTATCATGACGATTTCTTTCATTAACTTATAGGATGGCATTTGGTCAAGCACATCTATGAATGGGATATTGATTTGTAATATTTTGAAAACTTCCAAGGACTTAGCAAATTGATGAACTAATTGTTGTTGCTTTAATCTCCCACGGAATGGAATAGGTAGAACGTATGGCTTCACTTTAGGCCTTTTCTGCTCAACTTCCTCCACCTCTCTTTTCCCTTTAGCATGGCTTAATGATGCCACATCCTCCGTGTTTTCTCCTTCAACTTCATTTTTTGCTCACTCAATTCAATCTCTTCTCCAACACTTTATTCATCCTTCATAAGTATATCTTTCTTGTCGTCTCCTTAACTTTCTTTTTATCACTCTTGCTCAACTCTTTCCACTTCTCAAAGCAATTGCTTTCACTTTCTCTTTAAGATTCTTTTATGTGATACTTAGGAGAGTACCTTGATGACAGTTCTTTGATGCTTCTAACAATTGAGCAAGCTTATGTTGCAAATCTTAGATAATAACCTCTTGATTGTTTGACTTAGATAATAAAGTCTTTAGCGGCTCAAATGTAGTATCATCTTTATCCTTGTGTTTTCTTCGTGAGAATGTCTACTGCTGTGATACAGATTGGAGAATCCATGCATTTTATGGATCTAGCATTATATTTCAATCTAAGGATTTGTAGTGTAGTTTAGGTTTTTTTTATGATTTATGGAAAACTGAAAATTAAAAGACATAAATGATCAATCCTTGAATATGACACTCCAAGGAAAGAATTGCACTAATTGTTCTAATTATCAATATTATGTACGATTAAAATAAATAAGAAAGAATAATCTTGAGAAAGAAATCTCAATATTACTGAAAGCAAATGGTCACAGAGGATAAGACAATGTTCAAGGACATGGGCAAATGAAATGATCCAACACCAATCATTAAAAATCAAAATTAAATAAAGTTAATGGAATTTAATTGGATTTATGTATAGGTTTAACTTGCTAAATTTTTCAAAATTCCCAAATTAGTCCTAAATCAAAAACCAAAATTTTGAAAATTCAAAAGCAATTTAAATATCTAAATAAATTAAATTATAATTTTGTAACAGTTCTTTAAACGAAAAAGTTTTTGTAAGAAAACTCAAAACAATGTTGTTAGAAGCTTTATTTTGCAAAATTATGATTTTAGTCCTATTCGGGAACTTGCGCATATTAAAAGTTAATTATTGTAAGTAAATAATTATTAGCCCAATAGGTTAATTAAAAAACCTCGACCACCTTCTAGCTAAGGGTCTTATATATGTAAGATTCAGATACACTGAATTGTGCCATGTGGTAAATATCCTCAAAGAAGGCCCTTTCTCATATCTAAAACCCTAATTGTACCCTTTTTACTTTCCTATATAAATATCCCTCTTTCTTTTCTACCCTTTCCCTTTTAAGAGACCCTTTCGAAACCCTAAGATAAGGTTCTCTAAAATTCTAGCCCTTTGTTACTGCTAAATGAATTGAATTAGCAAAAGTATACCATTAATTAGCTAATATGGTATCTTTACATGAGTAAAATGGAGAGGATGAATTAATGTTAGAAAAGGAAGAAGACCCACCATCATATCGAAATGCATGTCAAGGTAAGCATGAGATCTTAAGACATCATAAAGTGAGAATTTTGGTATTTTAAGGATGAAAACTGACTGGAGTGAGTTAATACATGTTTAAGGTGTTGAGAAATTAAGTTTTGAAGTGATTTTGAAGTCTTGAATCCCTTCCGAGCTAATGCAAGTGAAAACTACTATTTGGAATGAGGTAAGACACCAAAACTAGCTTATTTTCATGAGATTATAGTATTTTGAAGTTGGGTTTGCTATAGTAGCGATAAATGGTGTTTTGGGGTTGAAATTTTGTTGTAAGTTAATGTTAGGAGGGTACAATGATGAAATCTTGTAGAGGAACTATGGCAAAAATAGATGTTGCTGTCAAAACTAGATGATTTAGGATTTGAACCTGGATTAATCATGTTTTAGCATGATAGGAATGAATGTAGTTAAAACTAGGCATAAACACAATCATCTAATACTCTTAAAATCATCAAAATTTGTCCCAAAAGCATGTTTCGACAGATATGACGAGTTTGATCATGAAATACACAAATCCCAAAAGAGCACGACAGGAACATGAGGGCGTGTTTCATATCGTGCTTCTTACTATACCCAAAACTCGAAGAAGCACTGAGGAACATGAGGGATGCACGAGGCCATGTTTCCTACCTTGCTCCTCTTTACTCTCAAAAACCACTAGGAGCACTGATTTGCACAAGGTGAAGATGGTACCATGTTTCTTATTATGCTTCCCTCTGCAGCACTTGAGTGAAGGAGAAACATGGCCAATCTTTTTGGTCATGCTTTAAAGAATGAGATGATGCACATCCTGTGCATCAACTGTGCTTCCCTTATTTTTTTATTTTCTTTTTTAATTTAAGCAAAACTTGATCCAATCTTCTTCTTAGACTTAATAAACCTTCTAAGCATGATCTTAAGGCAAAATAACTAAGTTAATACAACTTAGATATAATAAACAAGATAAGGGATTAGAGATAGTTAATTATAAGCTGATTTTAATTTCAATTATGGACAATTATTGGACTTCTGGCTTAGAAATGGATAACAAGCTCGGATTGACCAAAAGATACACAGTAATTGCATGTTGCTTGTTATGATAGTTTTAATAACTGGACTAAGACTTTGAACTCAACTTATTTAAGTATTGGTTACTGCTTGACCACTTACTCAAGGAGTTGCACCCCTAAATTGGATTGCGAATTGATGTGCTGTATTAGTATTGAATTTTAAAGCATCTTTCCAGCAAGCGTACTAGGCCTTCTATTGTAATATAACATGAGTCAAGTGTCGATCCTAGGGAGATCTAGTAACTACTAGACAATTATCAACTAATATTAATATCTAGGCACTTAATTTTTTTTTTAAATGATTAGATTAAACTAACTTATCTAATTAATTATCTATATGAATGCAATGAGCTTTTAAAGAGAGGGATATGGTGGAAAAATGTGGGAAGGAGCAGAATCCACTTTAAACTATTGCCAATCAACTCGAACTCATGTTATAATGATAATTAGATTCATGGACATTCATAAGAAATTGTCAAGATTTAAAAACAGAGTTTAAAAACCTTTTAAACCACGAAATAATTTAATAACTTCCGCTAAATAAATTATTTGTGGAATCAAAATTACCATTATAAACCTTCCGATTCTATAATTGACTAATACTTTATATTAACATCTCCTAATTCCTTAGTGAGAAATCAACACAAAATATTGCATTAATATTTATGGACAATTTCTAAATTATGTTAAACTACGCCGCTTCCGCAATTGCAATTTAATCTAAATTTATGAATTCATATGAATCCTAATTTCCCTTCCGAGTTATTAGAATTCTTATACACCAAAAGTATGATGAATAATCAGAATTCAATATGAATGTTTCACGATTCTAACTATCTTATAACATGGATTCAAAAATCATTTTAGCATGTTTAAAGCTTCATCAACTTCCCACAAAAAGAATTTAGCTACTCATGGATGATGATTCAAATCAGATAAGAAATTGCAAATGATTTCATTATGATCAAAATATTCAGATATATGAATTGCATAAAAGAAATAAGATTAGATATCACCAATTCAAAATACCAAAGCTTCACTTGCAACTTCTTGAATAACTTCAAATATCTCTTCAAAAATCTCTATGGAATGTTTGTTCTAATCTATGTATTATAGTATGATTTAGAGCTACTTGGATGATTCTAAAAGTGAGGAGAAGACCCCCTGTTTATAGGAAAAATTTCGTGCAAAACATTAAATGAACTTTGCTGTTTCACTTTGTACGCCGGCAGTTATGGATCCTACGCCGGCGGCTTATATGCGACGTATCTTCGAATTATCCTTTGCGCAGGCAGTGCACTGGCAGCCTTCAATATCAGTTACACATGTAGGCCGCTTCTACGCCGGCGGCTTAGATGTAGATCTAGCCGGCGTATATGGTCAGAAATGAAGCGTTGCATCAATTTTGCTCGAACGCTGTCCCTAAGCCGGCGGCTTAGACACCGGCGTAGACATTCCAACAGATTTGTCTCTTCAATTTCCTTCAAGCGTTTGATATCTTCATGTTGCTTCAGATCTATGTTGTACGCTGCCTCAAAGCTGGCGGCTTAAGTGCCGGCTTATAATGTAACTGCTTCAAAGCTGGTGATGTTTCATTTTTGAGCTGTTGGCCTTCATGTATGCTGGCTGCTTCATCTTCTACGCCGGCAGCTTTGAGGCGGCTTTGAGTATAGTGAAGATTTATGCTCGGCAAAGCTGGCAGTGCTGAAACGGCCTTGGATGTAAGCCGTCTGAACGCCGGCGGCTTTGAATGTGGAATTGCCGGCCTTAACTTCAATTTTTCCTATTTTCAATTCAAATTCTCTTGTTTTGATTTCTTTATCCAAATTAGTCCTAAAACATAAAATTTAATCAAAACAAATATCCATTCTAACTCTTTTGATCATCAAGATTTGTATAAAATATGATCTTATCAATTCCCCCACACTTGAACTTTTGCTTGTCCTCAAGCAAAATGAAGAATAAAATGAAATCTCTTTATAGATAGTACAATTTTCCAATTTATTTCAATTTCTTTAACTTGTTTTTCTTGTATCTAGCTCTAACCATACCAATTTCTTGCAATTAGAGTACTATAATCAAAATTTAGGAGTTAATCCAAACAAAACAAGTTTTAATCTCAACTTTTAACAAAGGAACATTCTATTCAAAAGCAAATACTCAATCCACTAAGGAAAAATACTCATTTAAACTTCATTAGATTTCTAGCTTATATATATTCTAAGTAACACAAAATGAAAGCATGTGGTATCTACTTTTTCCTTAGAATTTCTCCTTCTTTATTATAAGTCTCCTTCCTTTGCATATTTTGCATTCATTTTTCTTTTTCTTTCTCAAGCATTTATTTTCTTTTTGGGAGGTTTTTGCCTCCATCTTTTTGTTTTTCAAAGCTCATGAATTGAACTTTTGCCATTCTTCCCTTCTCGTTACAGTGAGTTCATTGAGTCGGCACATCCCAGGCTCATCACCTAAGTGACCAGGTTTCAAAATACCCCTAAGAACTCTTCCTCACTTTAACATTCAAGTTCAGATACTCATAACTCAAAATTTCAAGTCAGAGGAGTAGTGGCTATGCTTGTTTCTTTCTTTTTGAATGCAATAACAATATCAAAGACTTATTTTTATGAAGGATCACTAAGTTTAAAAGTTTCTTCTACCTCTTTCACCAAGTGTTAAAATTCAAAGAATATATACAAACTAAAATTTCCAAGAAGTAGACCTATTTATTTTTCAACAAAAGGACTCGACCAGCTCTTAAATTTCCAATTCCAAAGTTAAAAATAAAGTAAACTTGTTCCTTAAGGATTTTACAACTTAATTTTAACTTAGTAAACCAATCACAACAGCAGGTGAGTAAGATACTTTCACAAGTCAATTTCATTGATTTTCATTCTTTGCTTTGTACTATCTCCAATTTCAAGAGATTTTTGAAAAAATTTTGGCAGAATTTCCTCATGATTTGCTTTCAAACCAAAAATACAAGGTGGAGATTTTTCAATATAAATAACATCAACAGTCAACAGATCATATTCATCACTTCAACACTTCATGCAATTCTATCCCTTCCCCCACACTTCAACCAAACAGTGTCCTCACTGTTTTGCAACAAATAAAAACATAGGAAAGGAATGAAAAATGAATTGGATACTTCCCTGAAGTTAGTCGATTCATAGTCATCAAAATTTGCATTGCAAGTGATTTGCTTTGCTCGTTTCCTGTAATCACTACAAAAGAAAAACAAAAACAAAAACAAAATAAAAGCAGAAATAAAAGTAGAAAAATAATAAATGAGTTCACCCACAGGAACTTGGGTACTCAATAAATATACAGGCCAATAAATAAAAATAAAAACAATAAAGCTCAAATTGAGAGCTAGCAGGGTCTCTAGCTCTCTGGCCCGGGCTCTGTCTGCTGCTGCCCTCAGGAGTGTGTCTCTCAGTGTCTCCTGGGCTGGCTATCTGTGTGCTCTGAACTGAGCCTATCTGAGTGATGTGACTCAGATGAAGTCTGGTAGGTCATGCCAGCCCCGTCTCTGGGCTAATGCAGCAAATAGCCGTCTTCAGCCTCAAAGATAGTCTTCCTAAATTTCTTGTTCTTTTTTTTTTCTTCTATCTCTGACTCTGGCGCTTCAGCTCCTCAACATCCAGCCTAAGCTGGTCCATGCCGTACGCTGATGAAGTGCCTGCAGGAGGAGGAGGAGCGATGTGGATGGCATCTCAAATGGGGCATCTCCAGGAAAGATATCCTGGATATCACCTCCTCCAATACCGGTGGCTTGCTGCCTGGGGTTTTTCAGCAATCCCCAGCCTCTGAATGGTGCAGATGTAATCCTCTTGCACTCAAACACCTCGTCATCCTGTGGAGGCTCAAAAATGTTCATCCCCTTCAATAACCGAGTAATGTAGCCTCCACAACCCAGACCTCGAGTCCTCGTGTCCTCCGCCTGCCGGTATATAAAATTCGCCACCTCCACCCCAAGATCAATCCTGTAGCCTCTAATAAGGCTAAACAGGTAAAACATGTCGAATGTAGTCACCTTGCTGTGACTCGTCTTCTTGCAACTCAGGGTGTGTGCAAGAATGTGGTGGAGCAGCTTGTGCTCGACAGCACGGAATGTCGTGGCCAGTGACTTGGATGGGACAAAATGCTCATTTGATCTCTCAGGACCAACTAGGTGGAACCAATAAGCCTCCTGTGTCATGTCCTGGCCAACTGTTGGGCAAATTCCTGTTTTCTTCCTCACTATCATACAGTCCCAGAATGTGGCCTATCTGCTTCAATTTCACTTCCCTGATCTGTCCATAGGCCTGGAACTGGAAAGTGGACTCCTCTCGGTCTGGGATATTTTTTACGTGGACAAGAACTCTATCGTCAAGTTCTTGTAGGCAGGCTCCCGAAGGTCAAATAATCTGAGCCATGCTGGATCTTGAATAATCTCTCTAATTCTATCTACCATCCCGAACTCATCCAGCAGGCACCAGTCTAAGTACTGGATATTCAAAAAGTCATTCTTGACAAGCCTCTTCTTTCTATCTTTTGCATACTGCTGACTAGACAGCAGATTTCGGTTCTCTGAACCCGATGTAGAGGCGTCTGTGGTCCTTGGTCTCTTTTGTCTTGGAGCCATTCCTGCAAATAATTTGAATTCAATTAGTATTAAGGAATGCACAATTTCAATGAATTTCTAATTTATGCCTAAAACATGATTTAAAACAATTTTTATATCATGGCATATAATTAGTGGAGCTAAGGATCTTGAATGGAGCATTTACACTTGCATAATACTATCAAAGCTGGCAGCTTAGGCTTGCCAGCTCAGAATTGAACGTTGGAATTTTCAAATTTTCAAACAGAAATGTTTTTCAAAAATTTTTCCTTTAAAGTTTCAAAAACATTTTCATACAGAATTTTTATCAAAATTGAGCACAATTCCAAATTCCAAATTCAATTTGAGCTAATCTGAGTGTAATGCAAGAATTGGAGCTACTAATCTAATATGAAAACAATCTAATCCAGCAGCTGTTCCATCAATTTATAAAAACCCCAAATTTCGAAATTTGATACACCCCTAATCTCAAGAACCCTAGTTTTTTAATTTAAGCAGCATTCATGAATCAACACATCACAGCTTGTAATAACAATATATGGAACTAAATGTAGCTTCAACAGCATATCAAAGTCATTCAAGCAGTCAAATTCATCAATAACCGTTATCAAAATCAAAGACAATAATCAAACCCAAATCGACAGATTCATATAAATAATGCATTATAACGGATTAGAACAAAGGATTTAGTGCAGAGATTATTGACAACTTACTTGGTAGATGGACTAAACACAATGGATTGAGGGGTGAAACTTGTTGATTGAGAGTGAGAGAGGGAGAGCGAGGATGAGAGAATGAAAGAGAGAGAGGGGATTCGTACCTGTTTAAAGCATCTGCAGAACCTACGCCGGCATTTCTGCAATGTAAGCCGGCGGCTTACAGCTAGTGTAAATAGAAAAATTACATACCGAGAGCTCAAAGCTAGCCGCTTATCGATTTACACTGCCGGCTTAAGTGGATACGCTGGCATAAAGTCGGCGGCTTATAATCCCAGATGTCGGTTTTGATCGGAATTTTCAGAAACCAAGAAATCTTCAACATACGCCGGCACTAAGCCGGCGGCCTTCACCTTCCCTTGCCGGTGTAAATCTTGTACTCAAACGCTGGCTTGTAAGCCGGCAGCCTAGACCTTTCCCAAGCCGGCCTCTTTTGCGGTGCTCACCTACTCCTGTACGCCGGCCTAAAGCTGGCGTCGTTGAACTGGCCTTCCTTGTTTTCACAAAGCTTGCTCAAGGCTGGCGGCCTTGAGCCGGCTTTCAGCCTTTTCCAATTTTTTTTTTTACCAGCCACACTAATAACTAAGTTAGTAAAAATAAAACAAAACAAATAAAAACTATTCTAAAATTAGACATGGGTTGCCTCCCAAGAAGCGCTTAGTTTAAAGTCGCTTAGCCCGATTTTCCTGATCTGATCATGGTTCTTTGAGATTCATGACAGTAGTAGTATTGTCAAGATTTTCCCCCTCAAAATAATGTTTGAGCAGTTGCCCATTTACTTTAAAAGTCCGATCATCCTCAGTTTTTAATTCGACCGTTCCATATGGAAAAACTCTTGCAATCTCAAACGGTCCCGACCATCTTGACCGTAATTTTCCAGGAAACAACTTCAAACGAGAATTGTAAAGTAAAACTTTTTGTCCAGGAAAAAATTCTTGTTTGATGATGTTTCTATCGCCATTTCTTTGCTCGTTCCTTATAGATACGAGCACTTTCAAATGCCTCATTTCTCCATTCTTCCAGCTGATTCAATTGGAGCAATCTGTTTTTACCTGCAGCTTTTTCATCAAAGTTAAGAAATTTTATGGCCCAATATGCCTTGTGCTCAAGTTCTACAGGAAGATGACATGATTTACCAAAAACAAGCATATATGGGACATTCCAATAGGGTTTTAAAAGCAGTTCTGTAAGCCCATAATGCATCATCTAATTTTGAAGACCAATCTTTTCTTGATGCATTGACAGTTTTTTCCAAAATCCTTTTTATCTCCCTATTGGAAACTTCAACTTGCCCACTTGTTTGTGGATGATAGGGGTAGTCACTTTATGTGTAACACCATATTTTGCTAAAAGTTTTTCAAATTGCCTGTTACAAAAATGAACCCCCCATCACTAATTATAGCTCTGGGCACCCCAAATCTGGTAAAAATATTCTTTTTCAAAAATTTTAAAACTACTCAGGCATCATTTGTTTGTAAAGCAACAGCTTCAACCCATTTTGAAACGTAATCAACTGCCACAAGTATATATTTATTTGAAAAAGATGAGGGAAAAGGACCCATAAAGTCAATCCCCCAAACATCAAAAAGCTCAATTACCAGAATATTGTTTTGTGGTAATTCATGCCGTTTAGAAATGTTACCTGTCTTTTGACATTGAGCACATGACATAATGAAATTCCTGCAGTCACGAAACAAGTTAGGCCAATAAAATCCAGATGATAACACTTTTGCTGCAGTCCTTTGAACACCAAAGTGTCCCCCTGCTTCTCTTGAATGACAGTGTTCTAAAATGCTCAGCTGATCAGATTCGGGTACACATCTTCTAATAATTTGGTCAGCAATTTTTTGAACAGATATGGTTCATCCCAAAAATAGTGTTTTACATTGTCACGCCCCGAGGGGTACCCTAAACGTGGCAGTCCGCCGTACACAATACTAAAGCCTAAGAATGACTACCTTAGTCACGCAAAGGCTTCCATATCATGTACAAGGCGTACATCACAACCAAGGGGACGCATCGAGTAGTGCAATTTACATTGATAATAAATAAGTAACAAGGCAAGAGATACTTAATGTAAAACATAAGCATATCACAATTCAATTCTTAAGGAATATTCTTCTATTAGCTTCAAATAAATGTACGTCCCTAATCATATAGGTTAGCAAATATAAAGAACCTTACAAAATTTCTTCATCGTATGATTTCATATCTTTAATTATCCGTCCATGACTTCCTTAATGTCATGATCCTCAAACTTAATCCACGAATACACCTGTTTCAACAAAATCTATAGGGGTATAAGCTACAACTAGCTTAGTGAGATATTCCTTTTTATTCGCACCATATTTTCAAACAAGTTTTTTATTTAATCACACATATGCTATGCATACAATGCAACAATCACATGATTACGCGAATAATATATATAGTTATCCAGAAACCATATATAGAACGGATTTACCCCTCCGTATCAAAGGTTAGGGAATTGGGGTTGAAGGTCCTCGACCTTCTACTGCTAGTCCCCAGGTCCTCACCCACAGCGTTCGGTTGGCTCAGCTCCAAACCTAGAGTCGCTTTCCCTGAGCGATTTGGATTCTCCAGGAAGGAACATGGCCCGTGGCACCGCACGATCACAGCCAATCCAACTCCACGCGTAGGAATAGCAGCCTTCCGAAATAGATGTGACTCAATGGATGCTATGCGTGAACGTTTTATTGTTCTTAGGTCAAACCTTATTAAGGTTTATTTGGGGCGATCAATCAATTTAGCAACAATAAACAATCATACAAGTAAGTAAATAAAATTATTTAAACAAGCAGATTGAAGTTGCGATATTCTAATTCTCAATTCACGCATAAACATAGAATCATATACATACGCATAATCCCGAAATCCCCAAATATTCGTTTTTATCTTTTCTTAGTATACTAATGCTACTACATTACAAGCACAAGCAAAAGTAACGAATTTAGGAGGAATAACTCACTCGTCCATTTCGCCATCTTCTTAGTCGTAGAATCCTCGGGTAGGGTATTCTCGTATCCTTCGTCACCTAGACAAAAGAAACCCGGGATAAGTCTTTCATGAAATTTCTATTCTTGGACATTCTAAACTTTTTAAAATCGCGGTAAAATCGTATAAGGAGAAATTCCAACTTAAAATGGCCATAATTTGCTCATTTTAACTCGGAATTTCGCATATGATATACCGTTTCTACCTATTCGAAAAGTTCTATATCCATTTCTAAACTTATCTTGGTCATAAAAGGTCATTTGGGTTCCGAAAACGTCAGGTACAGATTTAAAACGAATTTTAAACTTTTGCAAAATCCATTTTCTAACTCAACTCCATTTCAAAGAAAATCCTTTTGTAACAATATAAATATATATTTGATAAACACTTTTGAATATATAGGTATGCTCACTTTATATGCAAAAATCCCAATGGTAGTGTCTCAACAATTTATTTCATAAAACAATTCATTTAATCTTTAACTTTGAAATTTTCTTTTCAAGTATTTAAAGAAACTTATATTTTTACTAGGTTGTTATAAATGAGTATATCTTATTTTATTTTCTTCATTTCCTTTTCCAAAACAAGTAAATTTTCCTTCTAACCTTAGTTTTTCATAAATTTCTCTTATAGTGCTAAAAGATCTATTTTTATTAAAAAGTATATTGGGTCGTTCAAAACCTTTTATAATTTTGTATTTAGGATGGTTTTAGAAAATGAATTTTGTCTTCTTATATTCATTTCTAAAATATAAACTTTTGCTTTCCAAAACTGTTCTTTCATTTCTTTGAAAAGAATCATTTTTATAAAATCCATTATTATAAACTTACCTCATTTATATTCCTTTGAAAATTAGTTCCTTCTTTTAGAAATTTGAAAATCATTATTTTTCCTAAGTGGGTTCATAACTTGATGAGTTGATTTTTTTGTCTTAACTTTGAAAATTAGTTTATTCCTTAGTTTAGAAAAGAGTTTAAGTCTTAAACTTTCGATATTAACGATTTATTTTTCTAAAAACTTAGATTACCATAAAATACAAGGAAAATATTTATTTATGTTTTCTTGGTAAAACTATCTTTGTTATTTAAGAAAACTTGAGAAAACTTGTATTATTCTATTTCTAGGTTGTTGATAATAACTTCATGTTTTTGCGATAAATCATATGTTTGAAAACTTAGCTTTGAGTTCATTTAAAACAAAATTCTATTTTTTGATTAATTGAGACATTAACATTACGTAAATGCAAGTATCATGAGCATATAAAATAATAAGAACATAAGAAAATACTAAAAATAATTAATGAGCAAGAAAATAAAATATCAAGCATTGGGAACCTTAGCTTCATCAAGGAATCCCGATCAAGTATTGGAGCCTTAGCTTTATCAAGGCATCCCGGGACTAAGAATGGACTAGTCCCGAAAGATTAAAGAAAATAAATAAAAGATTGTTTTGACTTGATATGGACAAGTCTAAGACTAGAAAGACTAGTCTTAATATCAACATAAAATAAATAAATTGCATAACTTGAAAATAAATAAATAACAAATGAGCTTATATGCTCTAAAAATATATATAATATACATATGTATATTTATATATAAGCAAGATCAAAATATAAACAAGTAATAAATGACAAAGTATATATATATATATATATAATTAGTTCCATGAATAAGAACCAAACATGATCTTAATGTGGTTTTCTTTAGTTTTTCAACCTAAGAAACAACATCAAAACCATATAAGGTTACTTGACATAAAAAGAATAGAGTATGAGTTCTTCATTACCTAAATGGGTAAGAAGAAAAGAAGGATTGCTTGAAGGCTTTTGGTAGTGGTAAGTAGTGATGCTTTGAAAAGAAACTTTCTTTAGTAATGGAAGAAGAGTGTTTTCTCTTTACAAGAAGAGAGTTCTTGTAAGATTATAGAGAGGAGTTTTTGGAGAGGATTTTGGCATAATTTCTTTGCTTTGGAATGGTGTGAAGAAATGAGAAGGGGAGAGGTGGTATTTATAGGAAAAGAGGAGAGGAATTAAGAGTGATTTAAATAATTGAAAAAGAAAATAAAAAGAGAGGGAAGAGAGAGAGTGATTGGATGGCAACATGAAGGGGGAGAGAGAAAAGTACAATTATGATTAATTTTTGTGTAAGAGAAGTGATATTTTGTAAGAAAGGTATGAGTAGATTTTTATGGGAAAAGAAAATGTGAATAGTATGAATTGTGTCATTTGTAAGAGTGATTAGATATAAAGTAGAGAGAGTGAATAGTAATGAATAGTAGAAAAGTACTATGAATAGTAGACTAGACAATTAAAGTATCGGTAGTAATAAAAATACGCGTAATAATGCGATATCTGTAATTTTTAGCTACCGAAAAATTCTAAAACTGATATTTCGGGAATCCTTATATTTTTACGAGTCTATTGGTATAAACGGAATATTTTTAATATTCCGAGCTCCGGGACACGCTTTTCGAGAACCGGTCCCGTTTGGGTCCGAAGGTCACTCGAAATTCGCGAATCTGATATTTTTATGTTACCCTACGTTATTACGAACTATTCTAGGCCATTAACTTAATTTCGTTTTCTAGGGTTTGAAAACGCGGGATTGCCGGATCTTAAACACTAGGGTTCGTTGTAGGCTTGTTGACTTTTAGGGTTCCGTTTTGATTTCCGATTCTGTCGAGATATTCGTAATATCGTATAATTCTTTTGAGTTTTGACCGTTTCGAAATTTATGTTTTATTTTATTTTATTTGTGATTATTTAATAGTTTTTAGTTCTCGGAATCGTTTAACCAAGTCTAGGGTTATGAGTTGACTCAGTTTGACTTTTGGTGAGAATTTGGATTTTGTGATTCCTGAAATTTATCGAAGGTTTTAAGATTTTGCTGTTGATCGTTATTTGGATATATTGTCTTGATTTGCGTGTTAGAAAACGGTTAGGTGATTTAATTGATGTACGGACGTTGATTATATCAGTAATTGGACTTTATATTTCGTTTCAAGGGTTCTCGTTTTCTCAAGATTGAGAAAACTCATTTTTGTTCTTATTTGGAATTAAGTTTTAAACTGGTTCGAGTTTTAGGGTTTCGTTTCCGGTGTTTGACTCAGTCTAGAATTTGGTTTTTATCTTGAGTCGATTTTTGGGATTTAATTTTGATACTTAAACTTTTATAATTATTTTTGAGAATTATTAAATATTCGGGGGTTTACATACATCATGCAAAAACTTTTTCTTTTGAGGATATGACAAACCATATGGGATAATCTTACTAACCAAATAATTCACAATATCAGCATACCATGGCAAATCTAGGATTTCTACTGCATGCAACTGTTCATCAGGGAACTTCTCATTGATGGGAATGTCTAAACTATCAGATTCAAGTCTAGACAAATGATCAGCAATTACATTCTCAGTTCCCTTTTTATCTTTAATTTCAAGATCAAATTCTTGCAGTAGTAAAACCCATCTAATCAACCTAGGTTTTGCATCAGCTTTAGCAAACAAGTACTTGAGAGCTGCATGGTCAGTATATACTATTACTTTAGAACCTATCAGATAAGGCCTAAATTTATCACATGCAAAGATAACAGCTAAAAGCTCTTTCTCAGTAGTGGCATAATTTCTCTGGGCCTCATTTAGTGTTCTACTTGCATAGTATATAACATGAAAGATCTTACCTCGTCTCTGACCAAGTACCGCTCCAACCGCAAAGTCGCTGGCATCACACATGAGTTCAAAAGGAAGCTCCCAGTCTGGCGCAATGATTACTGGTGTAGAAATGAGCTTTTCCTTTAATGAATTGAATGCCTGCAAACATTTGTCATCAAAATTGAACACCGCATCTTTTTCCAGAAGGTTGCAAAGAGGTCTGGAAATCTTGGAGAAGTCCTTGATGAATCGTCTGTAGAAGCCAGCATGTCCAAGAAAACTTCTGACTCCTTTAACAGTCGTGGGTGGTGGTAACTTCTCAATAATCTCCACTTTGGCTTTATCCACTTCAATTCCTCTCGCAGAAATTTTGTGACCCAACACTATCCCTTCTCTAACCATAAAGTGGCATTTTTCCCAATTCAAGATCAATTGGTATCTTTGCATCTTTGTAGAACCGAGGCTAAATTCTCAAGACAAAGATCAAATGACTTTCCAAAGACTGAAAAATCATCCATGAAGATCTCGATAAAATTCTCAAGCATATAGAGAATATAGCCATCATACACCTCTGAAATGTAGCAGGTGCATTGCAAAGTCCAAAGGGCATTCTCCTAAAGGCAAACGTGCCATAGGGACAAGTGAATGTTGTTTTCTCTTGATCATCGGGTGCAATAGAAATCTGATTGTATCCAGAATATCCATCAAGAAAACAGTAATAGTCATGCCCTGCAAGTTTCTCCAACATCTGATCAATGAATGAAGGGAAGTGATCCTTTCGGGTGGCATCATTCAATTTCCTGTAATCAATACAAACTCTCCACCCAGTCACCGTACGAGTAGGAATCAATTCATTTTGCTCATTTTTCACTACAGTCATACCACCTTTCTTTGGCACTACTTGAACCGGACTAACCCATTTACTATCAGAGATAGGATAGATGATACCTGCGTCAAGTAGCTTCAGAACTTCTTTCTTGACAACTTCTTTAAGTGTTGGGTTAAGTCTCCTTTGTGGTTGAACTGTAGGTTTACACTCAGCTTCCATAAGAATTTTGTGAGTGCAAATCATAGGGCTAATACCCTTAATGTCAGCAATGGTCCATCCGATTGCTTCTTTGTGCTTTTTCAACACTTCAATCAACTGTTGTTCTTGTTCATTTGTCAATGCAGATGAAATGATGATTGGCAAAGTATCGCCAATTCCAAGAAAAGCATACTTCAGATGGTCAGGAAGTGGTTTAAGTTCCAAGGTCGGTGGTTGTGTCAAAGATGGAACTTGCTTCTGCTCATTTGTACCCAAGGATTCATAATATCTGGTTTTGATCATTGGTACATCTTCCATATTCTTCATCCTCTTCATCACTCCAATTGTCCACGTCTCTCAAGACGGACTCCATAGTCTCCACACCAGTTTGTTCCTCAAGCGATTCAGAAACCAGCTCATCAATGGTATTGACGGTGTAACAGGCATCAGTATCATCAAATTTCTTCATTGCCTCATAGACATTGAAAGTAACCTGTTCATCCATCACCCGTAATGTAAGCTGCCCTTGTTCCACATCAATTAGTGCTTTACCTGTTGCAAGGAACGGTCTGCCCAAGATCATGGGAACTTCCCTATCTTCATCCATGTCTAAAACTACAAAATCCACAGGGAAAAAGAATTTGTCAACTTTAACTAGGACATTTTCCACAATACCCCTAGGGTATTTTACACTTCTATCAGCAAGTTGCAAGGTTACATGTGTATCCTTGCAATCTCCAAGTCCTAGTTTTTTAAATACCGATAAAGGCATTAAGTTGATACTTGCACCAGAATCAATTAAAACTTTATCAAAATAACAATCACCAATGGTGCAAGGAACAGTAAAACTTCCCTGATCTCGAGTTTAGTGGGCAGACTGGGTGTGTTTTCTGTAGGATCATGGAACATTCTCCAGTGAGTATCACATTTCCATCAATCTTCCTCTTGTTAGACAGCAATTCTTTGATGAATTTGCATAGGAAGGCATTCCTTGAATACTTCTAAGAATGGAATGTTGATGTGCAGCTTCTTGAAAACATCCAGGAATTTTGAAAATTGCTCATCAAGTTTTTGTTGCTTTAATCTTCCTGGAAAAGGGACGGGAGGAACATATGATTTCACCTCAGGTGGTTTTTGAATAGTATCCTCCACCTTTCGTTTCCTTTGTTGTTTTGTGGTGGAATTTCCTCTTGATCTTTGATAGTTTCCTCAACTGGAGCAATCTCCTTTCCACTTCTCAGTGATTGCATTTACAGACTTGGGATTCTCCTCCGTGTTGCTTGGTAAAGACCCAGATGGTCTATTACTCACTTGTTGTGCAAGTTGATGGAGCTTCCCTTGCAAATCTTGAATGATTGCATTCTGATTGTTGAGTGAGTTTGTTGTGGTGACAATGAAATCCCTCAGTAATGCATCAGTGGATGATTGAATTTGCTGTTGAGGTGGGCATTTCTTACAAATCCTTGTCCTTGAAAACCAGGTGTGTGCTTTAGAACATTGCATCATTCCGATATGATAGATTTGGATGATTTCGCATATTCGGATGATATGTGTTTCCAAAATTACCCTTTTGGAAATTTCCCACATAATTGAGCTGCTCATCATTTGAAGATGATCCATGCGGACACTCAAAAGAGGAGTGTGGTCCTGAGCAAATCTCACAACAAAACACTTGTTGTTTTTTATTGGAAGTATTTGTAGTTGTGAGTTTACTTACTTGAGTGATGAGGGTTGCCATTTGAGCCTTGAGTTGTGATATATCTTCTTTGTCTTCCAAAGATGCTACTTTAGATCTTGTTCTTTCACAACTCCAATTATGAGCAGCGGAAGCTAATTCTTCAATAATCTCACTAGCTTCCTCATATGTTTTTCCCATCAGTGATCCACCCGATGTAGCATCTACTAAGGACCTTAAAGCTTCATCAAGACTGAGGTAGAAATTTTCAATTAGTAGATTATCGGGTAAACCATGGTGTGGACATTTTCTGACCGCCTCTTTGAATCTTTCCCAAGCATCATATAATGATTCTCCAGGGAATTTGGTGAAGTTGGAAATTTCATTTCTTAATCTGGCGGTCCTTGCTGGAGGGAAAAATCTCTTCAGAAACTTCTTTGTCAGATCATTCCATGTAGTGATCGAATCTGGAGGTTGGGAATTGTACCATGCCAAAGCTTTATCCCTAAGAGAAAAAGGGAAAAGCTGAAGTCGGATGACTTCGTTTCTTACACCATTAAGTTTGACAGTGTTGGTGTATTGAAGAAATTTGGCAAGGTGTTCATCTGGCGTCTCATTCGGATATCCTCCAAATTGATGTGACTCAACCATTTGAATCAGGGACGGTTTAAGCTCAAAGTTGTTAGCCTCCACAGTGGGCATTCGTATGGCGGGATCTTGAATAGTAGGCACTGTATAGTCTCGAATTGCCCTTGGAGCGGGAGCAGCTGGTTGTTGTTGCCATTGTTTCCTTGATTTTCTGCCATTGCTCCTCTTCTTTGGTTCCTTCTTCTCTGTTGATGCAAGGTTCTTTCAATTTCAGGGTCTAAAGGTAGAATTTCAGCACTTCTACTTCTTCGCATAAAACCTGCAAAGAGAAAAGGAAAAATTTCAAACTAAACAAACCTAAACTACTAGCAAAGCTGAAGTAGTCTAATATTAATAAATCCCCGGCAACGGCGCCAGAAAACTTGATGTGCTATATTAGTATTGAATTTTAAAGCATCTTTCCAGCAAGCGTACTGGCCTTCTATTGTAATATAGCATGAGTCAAGTGTCGATCCCACGGAGATCTATTAACTACTAGACAATTATCAACTAATACTAATATCTAGGCAATTGATCTTTTTAAATGATTAGATTAAACTAAATTATCTAATTAATTATCTATATGAATGCAATGAGCTTTTTAAAGAGAGGGATATGGTGGAAAAATGTGGGAAGGAGCAGAATCCACTTTAAACTATTGCCAATCAACTTGAACTCATGTTATAATGATAATTAGATTCATGACATTCATAAGAAATTGTCAAGATTTAAAAACAGAGTTTAAAAACCTTTTAAACCACAAAAATTCAATAACTTCCGCTAAATAAATTATTAGTGGAATCAAAATTACAATTATAAACCTTCCGATTCTATAATTGACTAATACTTTATATTAACATCTCCTAATTCCTTAGTGAGAAATCAACATAAAACATTGCATTAATATTCATGGACAATTTCTAAATTAGATTAAACTACGCCGCTTCCGCAATTGCAATTTAATCTCAATTTATGAATTCATATGAACCCTAATTTCCCTTCCGAGTTATTAGAATTCTTATACACCAAAAGTATGATGAATAATCAGAATTCAATATGAATATTTCATGATTCTAACTATCTTATAACATGGATTCAAAATCATTTTAGCATGTTTAAAGCTTCATCAACTTCCCACAAAAAGAATTTAGCTACTCATGGATGATGATTCAACAATCAGATAAGAAATTGCAAATGATTTCATTATGATCAAAATATTCAGATATATGAATTGCATAAAAGAAATAAGATTAGATATCACCAATTCAAAATACCAAAGCTTCACTTGCAACTTCTTGAATAACTTCAAATATCTCTTCAAAAATCTCTATGGAATGCTTGTTCTAATCTATATTATAGTATATTTAGAGCTACTTGGATGATTCTGAAAGTGAGGAGAAGACCCCCTATTTATAGGAAAAATTTCGTGCAAAACATTAAATGAACTTTGCTGTTTCACTTGTACGCCGGCAGTTATGGATCCTACGCCGGCGGCTTACAGGCGGCGTATCTTCGAATTCCTTTGCGCAGGCAGTGCACTGGCAGCCTTCAATATCAGTTACACATGTAGGCCGCTTCTACGCCGGCGGCTTAGATGTAGATCTAGCCGGCGTATATGTCAGAAATGAAGCGTTGCATCAATTTTGCTCGAACGCTGTCCCTAAGCCGGCGGCTTAGACACCGTAGACACTCCAACAGATTTGTCTCTTCAATTTCCTCAAGCGTTTGATATCTTCATGTCGCTTCAGATCTATGTTGTACGCTGCCTCAAAGCCGGCGGCTTAAGTGCCGGCTTATAATGTAACTCCTTCAAAGCTGGTGATGTTTCATTTCTGAGCTGCCGGCCTTCATGTACTGGCTGCTTCATCTTCTACGCCGGCAGCTTTGAGGCGGCTTTGAGTGTAGTGAATTTGCTCGGCAAAGCTGGCAGTGCTGCAACGGCCTTGGATGTAAGCCGTCTGAACGCCGCGGCTTTGAATGTGAATTGCCGGCCTTGACTTCAATTTTTCCTATTTTCGATTCAAATTCTCTTGTTTTGATTTCTTTATCCAAATTAGTCCTGAAACATAAAATTTAATCAAAACAAATATCCATTCTAGCTCTTTTGATCATCAAGATTTGTATAAAATGTGATCTTATCACGAATCTGCTTGCAACTTTAAGATGTTGTAGTAGTTTAGACACTTAGGTCCCTACGATGCATGGTGGGCTCAACGAGTAGTTGATACGGAAATCTCTTGCTAAGAGCAGGTACGAAGTTATGCCTAGTTATATGGCGTTATGGGACCCTATATAAAGCATCACAATGGACCATGCTCATTGGTGGCAACATGCAAAGAAACGACCAGACGAGCCTATGTCTTTCTTTTCTTTCCAGTAAGTTATGGGGACTTATCAAATCTCCTTCTTCGGTACATAATCCACTGAGATAACCCTATCCCTTTGTTTGGCAGGAGTCATGAGTACTATTGTATGTGTTAGTATTTCTAGGATGTTGGGGATGCCTTGTTTGTGGACTTTAATTTAATTATCCTAAACAGTAATTGATGCATTAGATTATAAGCATGTGCATGTGGTGTGTGCTTGGATTATTGTGTTCTAGGATTCGTAAACTCATTTATTAACCTTCAGTCTTGCTAATTGAACTTGTCACGCCCCATAGACACCCTAAACGTAACAGTCCACCACATACTATATAAGACCCACGAATTGCTACCTTAGTCCTTTAGGAGTCTTATACAGATGTAAGGCATACCTTTGCGACAATAGAATACTTGAACCGATGGAGATAAAGAGTTTAAATCGACATTCAATAGCATTAGAATATAAGTTAAAAACACATATACAATGATTACAAAGACTAAGGGGCATTGTCCCGCAAAAGAATAATGTTAAGAGGTCTATTACAGTCATCTAGATTCTTTTGGTTTCCTACGGAAGTCTAAGCAGAATTGAATATAACTTCTAAAGGAAACGCCTAACTCCTATACCTGAGCTACAATAAATAAAAACTGAAGGACGTAAGCTACACTAGCTTAGTGAGTGAGAACTTCCAAGATTACATTCATAACACATCGTACAAGCAAGTGATTAATCAGGCAAGTGATATGCATCAAACATATGGTAATTAACAGACATATAACTAGCTGGAAATCATATGTGAATGGAATTTCGCCCTCCATTCCGAGTTAGCAAATTAATGAATACTGCGGTACTACTAAAATATGCTGTTTTGAATCACGATCAACCAACTTATAAATTCGTTTGTGGATCACGATTAACCAACTCATCATTTTGTTTATGGATCACAATTAACCAACTTTTACTCCGTTTTTAGATCATGGGCAACCAACCAATGCTAATGCTCCATCCCTATTTATGACATGAATGAGTCCATATTACTTATCAATTCCAAATAGTCAATTATGCCAATTCTTTAGGTGATCAATAAACAATTGTAGACAATCAATCCTAATTCATCTATACAACCATTAGTTAATCACCCGGCTTTGATATTCTTATTTTCAATTTCTCATAGCAACAACAAACATACATAATTTCCATTTATCCCAATCATACTTATCCATTTTATCTTTTCCTAAAGTCTAATGCAACTATCACTACAATCACGTATGGTAAACGAAATCAGGAAGAAATACTCACTTGGCCATTGGAACACCGGTTCTCTAGTAATAGTAATATGGTGGAAAGGAATTGTCGATCTTAGGGTCACATAAAAAGGAAGAAATACCCTAATAAGTATTTCATTACTTAACTAATCTAAACTATTAAACAAAACTAGTAAATTCGTAATTCTCGTCATTTGCGGAAGTCCCGACTTAAAACGGCCGTAACTTGGTCATTTTAACTCGGAATTTTGCAAATTATATATCGATTTCTATCTACTTCGAAAGATCTATCTAATTCTAATATTATTTTCAAGTTTTGAAAACATTTGAGTCTCAAAAAATTCTGATCAGTTCTGATCAGTAGCGAATTCTAATTCCGAAAAATAGTTTTGTGAATATTGTAATGTTTCTATTATATAAATCAACTATACATGCAATATTGATGATTTCCTATCATGAATGGCATGTTATGAGCTTGATTTATGCCTACTCTTGACAATATTTACTAAAAGAAAATTTTAGAAATTCTTTGTTTTGCAAGACTCCATGAATACATACTCTAAAAAGACTAGTTTCATGACTTTGATAATTCTCTTTTGTTTTAGAATTATTTCTTAGGAAAATCTAGTTATCCTTGTTAAGATTAAGTCTTCATTATATTTATTCCTTAAGACCTTCATTTCTTCATAAAAATACCCATTTTATACTTTGTAAACATGTTTTCAAATAGGGTCTATTCCTAAATCCGAATTTTTTGCAAAATTAGTTGTTTTTGAGTGATTTCTTTGAGAAAAACTTGTTTAATACTTTAAAATTCTAAGCTCCATTATTCCTATCCCTAAGGACTTCATTTCCTAATAAAAATTTCATTTTGAGTTTGAAAAATTGGTGTTTTCATGTCATTACTCCTAAATTACGAATTTCTTAAAGTGACAAGCAACTCAATATTTTCTATTTTATTTCTACTCCTTGTTTTACATATTTTTCTTAACATATCCCATCTCAACTTATAAAAATCATCACTTGATGATATCTATTACCTATACTCTTTATTTTTTATATAAAACACAAGTTTTGGAGTTGATAAAAGGGTTTTTAATGCATGGTCTTGAAACCATCCGAATTTTCATTTGAATATTTCAAACAAAAATTTTCCTTTTTAAGATCTACAAACTACAATATTTATATATACAAGACAAAGGTCTTTAGGGTTCATTAATGCACTAAAACACAAAATATCCACAAGATCATGAATGTCAAGTATAATATGAGCATTTAAATGTTAGATCTACTACTTAGGATGCATGATATGAAGTTTGAAAACATAGAAATAGATTTTTGTGCAAGATCTTGTTTTGTTCTACTACTACATGCATAAACATGAAGATTATCCAACAAAAACACATTTAAACACAATATCTACCCTTGTGATGGTTTGATATTCATGTAGTAGTATTTTCTTGTCTTGAGCAAGAGCTCATGGGGACTTAAATGTGAAAATACTCACGAATAGTCTTGCCATTACAAAGTTTAATGGCAGAAAGGTTTAAGTTCATCACCTAAGCTTATATCAAGTGAAAATGAAGAAAAAATGAACTTGTGTGAGTGGTGTAGTGTGCAAAGGAAGTCACGGCAATAGATAGAAAAATAGAGAGGATTTGTGTAATTTTTGAAAAGTGAAATGAATGGAAGAAGAGAAGGCATAGAAGATAATATATAGTAGTTTGAATTAGGTTTGTTTTAATTATAATAAAGGAAGAAAACAAAACAATTGATGGAAAAATGGCCCGAGAGAAGGAGGGGGGGGGGGGGGGGGGGGGGGGGGGGG